>JAVJIX010000076.1:2327500-2787500 GCA_036785185.1 Paratrypauchen microcephalus | reverse complement strand
TGGTGGAGCTCCAGGGTCCGGTTTGACTGACAGGTGCAGAGATTGACAGGGACAAGTGACCTCTCCCACGGCACTACACCAGATGCCCTCCCGTCCTCCTGTCCCTGTGCGTCAGATGCCCTCCCGTGTTGCTCGTGGTACTCACCGAGCTCGCAGGGCGCTCACCGTGGACTTATCGATCCTGCACAGAGGGACACCAGGGTTTGAGTTTGCAAAATCACCAAACAGAAACAAAAACACAAACTTTTGGTGTTTTGAGGTGAACGGGTTTAAAGGAGTCTGAATATTTTAAAACAGATATTGTGAGAATAGATTTGAAATCAAGATTCAGGTCACAGGTGCAAACTGAACCAGGACTAAACCAGGACTAAACCAGGACTAAACCAGGACTGAACCAGGACTAAACCAGGATTAAACCAGGACTGAACCAGGACTAAACCAGGACTAAACCAGGACTGAACCAGGACTGAACCAGGACTAAACCAGGACTAAACCAGGACTAAACCAGGACTGAAGCAGGACTGAACCAGGACTAAACCAGGACTAAACCAGGACTGAAGCAGGACTAAACCAGGACTAAACCAGGACTAAACCAGGACTGAACCAGGACTAAACCAGGACTAAACCATGACTGAATCAGGACTGAACCAGGACTGAACCAGGACTAAACCAGGACTGAAGCAGGACTAAACCAGGACTGAAGCAGGACTGAACCAGGACTGAACCAGGACTGAAGCAGGACTGAACCAGGACTAAACCAGGACTAAACCAGGACTGAGCCAGGACTGAACCAGGACTAAACCAGGACTAAACCAGGACTAAACCTGGACTGAACCAGGACTGAACCAGGACTGAACCAGGACTGAAGCAGGACTAAACCAGGACTGAAGCAGGACTGAACCAGGACTGAACCAGGACTGAAGCAGGACTGAACCAGGACTAAACCAGGACTAAACCAGGACTGAGCCAGGACTGAACCAGGACTGAACCAGGACTAAACCAGGACTAAACCAGGACTAAACCTGGACTGAACCAGGACTGAACCAGGACTGAACCAGGACTAAACCAGGACTGAATCAGGACTAAACCAGGATTAAACCAGGACTCAAACTTTTGGTGTTTTGAGGTGAACGGGTTTACAGGAGTCTGAATATTTTAAAACAGATATTGTGAGAATAGATTTGAAATCAAGATTCAGGTCACAGGTGCAAACTGAACCAGGACTAAACCAGGACTAAACCAGGACTAAACCAGGACTAAACCAGGACTGAACCAGGACTAAACCAGGATTAAACCAGGACTGAACCAGGACTAAACCAGGACTAAACCAGGACTGAAGCAGGACTGAACCAGGACTAAACCAGGACTAAACCAGGACTGAACCAGGACTAAACCAGGACTAAACCATGACTGAATCAGGACTGAACCAGGACTGAACCAGGACTAAACCAGGACTGAACCAGGACTAAACCAGGACTGAAGCAGGACTGAACCAGGACTAAACCAGGACTGAAGCAGGACTGAACCAGGACTAAACCAGGACTAAACCAGGACTAAACCAGGACTGAACCAGGACTAAACCAGGACTAAACCATGACTGAATCAGGACTGAACCAGGACTGAACCAGGACTAAACCAGGACTGAACCAGGACTAAACCAGGACTGAAGCAGGACTAAACCAGGACTGAACCAGGACTAAACCAGGACTAAACCAGGACTGAGCCAGGACTGAACCAGGACTGAACCAGGACTAAACCAGGACTGCACCAGGACTGAACCAGGACTAAACCAGGACTGAACCAGGACTGCACCAGGACTAAACCAGGACTGAACCAGGACTAAACCAGGACTAAACCAGGACTGAACCAGGACTAAACCAGGACTAAACCAGGACTAAACCAGAACTAAACCTGGACTAAACCAGGACTGAACCAGGACTGAACCAGGACTGAACCAGGACTAAACCAGGACTGAACCAGGACTAAACCAGGACTGAACCAGGACTGAATCAGCACTAAATCAGGACTAAACCAGGACTAAACCAGGACTTGAGTTGGTCCTGAGGATTCTTCAGTGGAAACAAAAACACAAGTCAATGATTTTAGACACATGGAAAGTTTCACAACATTCAATAATTATTTACTACAGAAATACTGCTACTACTGTTACGATTAAACCAGGACTAAATCCGGTCTAAACCCGGTCTAAACCAGGACTAAACCAGGACTAAACCCGGGCTAAACCAGATCTAAACCAGAACTAAATCAGGACTAAACCAGGTCTAAACCCAGACTCCATTGTTATTCCTGTGGTAAACTCCCAGAATGCTTTACTCTGTTAAACTCACCATCCAAATCCTCCGAAAGACACGCTCCTCTTCCTCCTCAGCATCCTTCCTCCTCGTCTCCTCTCTCCTCGTCTCCTCTCTCCTCTCTCTCCTTGTTTCCTTGTCTCCTCTCTCCTCGTCTCCTTTCCTCGTCTCCTTCCTTTGTGCCTTCACTCCAGTGATTTGTTTTCGTTCTGCTCGTCCTAGTCTCCAGTGCTGGTTTAGTCCTGGTTTGGTCCAGGTTTAGTCCTGGTTTAGTCCTGGTTTAGTCCTGGTTTAGTCCTGGTTTAGTCCTGGTTTTTGGTCTGGTTTTGCATAGCTCTCTCTCCTCGCTCTCTCGTTTGGGATGAAGGTTTTGACACGGAGAGGAAACAAGGAAGCGAGGAAAGGAGGATGAGAGAGAGAAGAGAGAGAGGAGAGAGGGAGGAGTATGAAAGGATAGCGCAAAGGAAACGAGGAAAGAGGAGAGGAGGAGAGAGGGAGGATAAACGGGTGGATAAAAGGAGGGAGGGGGGTTAATGTTTAATGGACTCCGTCACGTTTAATCGGCGCCGGACGGACTCTGAACGAAAGAGAAAGAGGGAGAGAGAGAGAGGGAGGGAGGGAAAGGTAGAACAGAGGGAGGAGGAGGGGGACAGAGAATAGAGGATGAGGAGGGGAGGGTGAAGGGAGGAGGAGAGGGAAGGACAGACAGAGGGAGGGGGAGGTGGAGGAAGAAGAGGACAGAGAGGAGCAGGGAGAGATGGAGAGGGGGAGAAGAGGATGAGGAGAGAGAGAGAGATGGAGGGAGGGGCACGGAGAGATGAAGGGAGAGGAGAAGAAGAGAGAGAGGGGAGGAAGGAGAAAGAGTAGGATGAGAGAACGGAAAAGAGGAGAAGAGATGGAGAGGGGGAGAAGGTGAGGAGAAAGAGAAAAGAGAGAGAGAGATGGAGGGAGGGGCTGGTAGAGATGGAGAAAGAGAGAAGGAAGAGGAAAGGGAGAAAAGCGTGAGAGAGAAGGAGGGGCTGGAAAAGGAGGGAGAGGAGGAGGAGAAAGAGAAGAGAAGAAAAGAGAAGAAAGGGGCAGGGAGAGATGGAGAGATGGAGAGGGGGAGAAGACAAAGAGAGAGAGAAGAGTGAGGAAGGGAGGAGAGATAGTAGAAGATGAGGAGAAGAAGAGAAGGAGAAGAGAGAGATGGAGGGAGGGGCTAGTAGAGATGGAGGGAGAAGAGAGGGGGGAAGAGTAAGAAGAGTGAGTGAGGGAGGAGAAGAGAGAGAGATGGAGGAAGGGGCAGGGAGAGATGGAGAAAGAGAGAAGGAAGAGGAGAGGAAGAAAAGAGTGAGAGAGAAAGAGGGGTAGGAAAAGATGGAGGGAGAAGAGGAGAGAGAGAAGAGAAGAGGAGAAGAGAGGGGGGAGAGTAGGAAGAGTGAGTGAGGGAGGAGAAAGAGAGAGAGAGAGAGATGGAGGGAGGGGCGGGGAGAGATGGAGAAAGAGTGAGAAGAAGAGAAGAGAGAGAAGAGAAGAGAAGAGAAGAGAAGAGAGAGAAGAGAGATAGGAGAGAGAAGAGAGAAGAGAGAAGAGAAGAGAGAGAGAAGAGAGAGAAGAGAAGAGAGAGAAGAGAGAGAAGAGAAGAGAAGAGAGAGAAGAGAAGAGAAGAGAGAGAAGAGAAGAGAGAGAAGAGAAGAGAAGAGAAGAGAAGAGAGAGAAGAGAAGAGAGAGAAGAGAGCAGAGAGAGAAGAGAAGAGAAGAGAAGAGAGAGAAGAGAAGAGAGAGAAGAGAAGAGAGAGAGAAGAGAGAGAAGAGAAGAGAGAGAAGAGAAGAGAAGAGAATAGAGAGAAGAGAAGAGAGAGAGAGAGAAGAGAAGAGAAGAGAAGAGAAGAGAAGAGAGAGGGGGAGGAAGGAGATAGAGGATGAGAGGACAGAAGAGAGAGGGAAAGGGAGGGAGAGGATGATGAAAAGAGGAGGAAAGAGAGAACTGAAATGAAGGAGAGGAGGACAGGACACTCACTCTCTTTTCCTCTGTCCAGACTCAGTGTTTTATTTTCATGTTTTAATTAAACAGATGTGGTTAACCAGAAAAATTTTGTTTTATTAATGATTCTGATGATTCACTGTGGTTAGCACCGCTCTCACCGCAGTAGGGTTCCTTTAGTTGTTTAGTCCATTTAAAGGGCCCACGTTACACTATTTTCTGATCTGTTATAATTAAGAATGCAACGATATTTGTTATAATATTGATTAGGGTTGCAAAATTCTGGGAATTTTCAAAGTTGGAAACTTTCCATGGGAATTTTCGGGAATTAACGTGAATTTTCGGGAATTAATGGGAATAAACTCAGAATAAACTGGGAATGATCAAAGTTGAAGGTTAGGGGCATCAATATAGTTGGTAGAAAAAATATTGTAGCATAATTTTGTCTAAAATAATCACATTTGTGTGAATAAAGTAGGACAGTATTTTGTGCAGAGCCGTCGAGCCACACCCTCTACATGCATTTTGCATTCCTTTATCACACGCACAAGAACTTCTAGAATTGTGAAGAGCTAAAGATACTTTTCTGAGTTCACAGCAAATATAGAACTACTGAGGCCAGACACTTCAGCAAGAGGACGACATGCAGTCAAGTACTGAGGATATCATGAAGTAGATTATATTTGATCTATATATTAAAGATCTATATATTAAAGAATAGTGAAGTAGAAAAGTAGAAAAATATAAATATAGTGCTAGCTTACTGGTAAAGTAGATTTGCGCCATTTCATATCTTATGATGCTAGCTACCGCAAAATGTGCTAGAGCTAGCTTACTGAGAAACCAGATATGCTAAATATTTATATTTATGCTAAGTTTTTGGACAGGAGGAGAGTTCCTTTCATTTAAAATTTTGAATTATAAGACACATTTTAGCCAGTGATGAAAGGAGAAATTCAATTTGTCAACTGGACAAAGTTTATTTGGTCGAAAACGTTTCGCCGCTCATCCAAGAGGCTTCTTCAGTTCTGGTTCTAGTGCTGGTTAGACACTGCTTATATCTCGCTGCAGGGAGGAGCTCACTACACTGAAATCGTTCTGAAACTATCTCAACTAATCTGTTTTTTTTGTTTTTCGAATTTCTCTGGCGTCTCGTTTAGCATATCTACTCAGCCCTAGGAGGAGCTCACTGCACTGAAATAGCTCTGAAACTATATCAACTCATTTGTTCCTTTTGTTTTTCGAATTTCTCTGGCGTATAGTTTAGCATCTCTATTCAGACTAACGACCGTCTCCACCCCTCTGTCCCTGACTTGTCTGCCCTAATGTTTCTTTCGTCTGTTATGACTTGGTTTAAGAATCGAATATTAAATGGGAGACAAGTTATGTCTAACTCCCCCATTTCTGTTTCTAACGACGGATTCTCTTTTTTTTGTTGTTGTTGTTGACAAAAATGGCCTCTTTAACTCCCCTCTCAAACCAGTTCTTTTCCCTGGCTAAGATCTGAACCTCACTGTCCACAAAAGAATGATATAGATATAAACAGGGTCTAACCAGCACTAGAACCAGAACTGAAGAAGCCTCTCGGATGAGCGGCGAAACGTTTTCAACCAAACAAACTTTGTCCAGTTGACAAATTGAATTTCTCCTTTTATCATGGATTCTACCTGGACGACTGAGGGACTTTTCATGCATTTTAGCCAATGTTCATGTTGGTTGTTCAGTGAAAGAGATACGCACTGATAAAGTTCTCCTTATAAATAAATCATGTGTCATGTGTTTTAACGGTCTCCCTTTTACAATAACGTCTGCTGATGACAAAATAAAATGTTTATATTTAATTCCCATAAATTCCCAAAACTTCTGTGCAAAGTTTCCAATTTGAAAATTCCTAAAATTCTCACGCCAAATTTTCCATGGAAATTTTCTGGAAACTTTCCGGAAATTTTCCGCCCCTTTGGAACCCTAATATGATACACGTGTTCGATCGATACGCACGGGTCCCTCCACGTGTCGTTTATTTTGGTCCGAAAGACAAAGTTATCGCTGCATCCTCCTCAGATGCAGCAGGAAAACCGCTCCGTAAGGATTTACAGCTGAAATATTCTAACAGAGGTGAGTTTTATCTTTCAGTCACTTTTTATTTTACGTTGATAGACCCAGGAATGACAAAGATATTCACTTTTAAATACGTTAGAATTGCGTTTGGCTTTTCATCGGTTTTAATCAAATGCGCTCCGCGAAACGATGCGCGGTTTACCCGATCTTTCTGATGAGACATTTTTATGTAATATAACATAGTTTTAGTGTTCAGAAAGAAAATGAGAGAGCTACAGGGTGAGTAAAACGAGCAGGGCATCGTGGGAGGAGCTGCTGTTCGTCTCTGCTGCTGCTGGAGACGAAGCAGAAAAATAAATCATCAAATCAAAGAAGGAAAAGTGATAGTGTAGCTCCCGTACTATAGTGTGTTTTCACGTGACGTCATAATCCGGAAGTCGGCCATGTCGGAGATACTCGAAACAAAACAAACATTGCACTTACGTCGCCAAGTTAAAAGAAAACAAAATGGTCAAACTATTGCCGGGTCCTCGGCGTCACAATAGATCGGACAGAGAAAAACACCTGCAGTTCTTTCGTTTACCTAAAGTAGTGACCGACCAGGACTAAACCAGGACTAAACCAGGTCCAAACCAGGTCTAAACCAGGACTAAAACAGGACTAAACCAGATCTAAACCAGGTCTAAACCAGATCTAAACCAGGACTAAACCAGGACTAAACCAGGACTAAACCAGGTCTAAACCAGGACTAAACCAAGTCTAAACCAGATCTAAAACAGGACTAAACCAGGTCTAAAACAGGACTAAACCAGACCTAAAACAGGACTAAACCAGACCTAAAACAGGACTAAACCAGACCTAAACCAGGTCTAAACCAGGTCTAAACCAGGACTAAACCAAACCTAAAACAGGACTAAACCAGACCTAAACCAGATCTAAACCAGGACTAAACCAGGACTAAACCAGGTCTAAACCAGGACTAAACCAGGTCTAAACCAGGTCTAAAACAGGACTAAACCAGGTCTAAACCAGGACTAAACCAGGTCTAAACCAGGACTAAACCAGGACTAAACCAGGGTGAACAGACAGAGCGATTATCAAAGGAAAGGAGGCGACAGAGGCGGAAAGACGATGTTCATATTTTAATCTTCGCAAAACGTGAAGAATAAAAAGCAAAATACTCGTAATACAAGTATGCCGACCTTTGCCATCGCAATATGTCTCCAATGTTCCGCACTTTGAGCTCTCGTACCAGCCACAAACAAACTGGCTGTTGCCTCTAGACCTTTAGAGCTCTCAAGGTCCTCCAGACCTTTAGGAGGAGGAAACCCTTTGTTTCCTCCAGCTTGGGTCCTGACCAAAGCCTAAATAACAAAATCATGGGGATGGTCCCCGGGTCAAATGCAGAAACAACTCAAACAACTCAACAAGTCAATCTTCTAATCCTTAACCACTGTAAGGCGCTTTGTGTTACATTTTTGTATGAAAAGCGCTTTATAAATATAGTTTGATTGATTGATTGATTGATTGATTGATTGACATCACAAGGTGGAGTAGAGCATTTTGAGCTTTGGAGATGTAGACAGACGAATAATAAAGTGTGAATCGAACATGAGAATGAAAGAAAACACAACTCCAGGTCTGTTTTTGAGGAAGTGACAATGTTAAAACGTGACTAAAAGTTGACAAGAGTCTGTTTTTGCGTAATATTGGACTTTTATTTATATGGGACAAGAGCAAAAAGGAGAGGTTAGGAGTGAGTGATCTGAAGTTTGGATATTTAAATGTAAAAAAACAGATTAAACTCATGGTTCACAAGTGAAATCTGTCTTTATACAGTATAAATACATTGTTCGTAGTACTTTCTTCTGCATAAATAGTAGTTTTTGGATGAACTCCGGTGCAGATGTAGTCCTGAGTGCAGTTTGGTCAGATACACAGAGAGCGCTTTTGCCCCTTTATAGTGCACAAATCGATCAGCAGGACATGTCTTTTGTCCGACTCGAGGCCTGTGTCGCACGTACCGCTCTCACCGCAGGCTCTGCTGCTGCTGCTGCTGCATTAATAAACATGAGCCGTGAGAAAACATCACGTTCTGTTCTTTTTCTGTCATAACTTATTCATGTCGCGGCTCCTTCAGGCGCCCAAAGTCCAGGAACACACGTGAATCAAACTAAACCCACACCAAAGAGAAGGTCTGAAGGGGTTTTAAAGCAGCTCATGTGGTTAGCTTTGTGATTTCATGTTTTAAATTCAGGATTCAGTTCACAGAGCACATTTAAAAACTGGGGAATGTATCTGACAGATTGGGACATTTCAGAACATATTCATAGAAGTCTAAACGACAGGTTTAGCGGTTTTTGCACAGAATAAAACCCCATCGCAGAGGTGGGACCAAGTCGTTGCTTAGTAAGTCTAAAGTCTTTGGCCTCAAGTCCAAGTCAGTGGTCTGCAAGTCAAAGTTGAGTCCAAGTCAATGGTCCGCAAGTCCAAGTCGAGTCCAAGTAGAGTCCAAGTCAATGGTCCGCAAGTCCAAGTCGAGTCCAAGTTGAGTCCAAGTCAATGGTCCGCAAGTCCAAGTCGAGTCCAAGTCAGTGCTCCATAAGTCCAAGTCGAATCCAAGATGAGTCCAAGTCAGTGGTCCACAGGTCCAAGTCGAGTCCAAGTCAATGGTCCACAAGTCCAAGTCGAGTCCAAGTCAGTGGTCCGCAAGTCCAAGTCGAGTCCAAGTCAATGGTCAGCAGATCCAAGTCGAGTTCAAGTTGAGTCCAAGTCAATGGTCCACAAGTCCAAGTCGAGACCAAGTTGAGTCAGTGGTCCACAAATTCAAGTCAGTGGTCCACAATTCCAAGTCGAGTCCAAGTCAAGCCCAAGTCAGTGGTCCACAAGTTCAAGTCAGTGGTCCACAATTCCAAGTCGAGTCCAAGTCAAGCCCAAGTCAGTGGTCCACAAGTCCAAGTCGAGTCCAAATCGAGTCCAAATCGAGTCCAAGTCGAGTCCAAGTCGAGTCCAAGTCCTGTAGTCCTATACGGCGGCACGGTAGCTGAGTGGTTAGCGCTCTTGCTTCACAGCAAGAAGGTTCCGGGTTTGATCCCCGGGTCGCCCAGGCCTTTCTGTGTGTGTTCTGTGTGGAGTTTGCATGCATGGTCTGGGTTCAATCCCCGGGTTGCCCGCCTTTCTGTGTGGAGTTTGCATGTTCTCCCCGTGTCTGGGTGAGTTTCCTCCGGGCACTCCGGTTTCCCCCACCAACCCAAAACATAGGTACCTCCAGCTTAGGTCCTGACCAAGCCGAAGCAAGCCGGGCGCCCTAATGTGTGCTGCCCACTGCTCCTAATATATGTATATATATATATATATATATACACAGTATATAGGATGGGTTAAAATGCAGAGAAGAATTTCTCCAGTGTGAGATCAATAAAGTCACTTCTTCTTAGATTTTCAAGTCTGCAGACACAAATACATTTAAAAAGTTCAGCTAAATAAACCATGTTTACATATATTTTATATTGTGAAATTATTAAACCATTGTACAGCTTGTGTAGTTAAAATAAATTGTGAAATTCATATTATTCACAAAAATAGAAATCAAATGAATGAACTAATCTTATATCCAAACAATAGGGAATAAAGCAGAAGAAAATTTATCTACCAGAAGAATCAACCAGTAATTAATGAGATTAAATTAATTAAGAGCCATAGCAGAGGTTCACAAATCCATCATAGTCATCCTTCATTTATCCTCGTCTCCCAACACAGAACTTAAAAAAGAAAAAAATATAATAAACAAATTGCAGAGGTTACAAACAAAACCAACAACCCAATCATCGTGGGGTCTTATTCTATGTAATAACTGCAAACCCTGAAGTTAAACCACGACAAACATGTTCTGAAATGTCCCCGTGTGTCAGATGCCCTCCCCGTGTGTCAAATGCCCTCCCTGTGTGAGAAAAGCTTCAGTCGGACTAGATCCAAGCCAGGCTTCGATGAGTTTCAGCGGGGAGTGGCGTTACAGGTGCCTCGGCAGGAGCACAGGTCGCTCAGAACAAAATAGGCCTATAACGAACCAGACCGGATCCACATTTCTGTCCGGATGCTTTGCTCCACTTCGGAACCAGGCGTGGTCCATCCAGACGAACCTACAGTCCACGACGCACTCTCGCTTTCCCGTCCGGAACCAGCGCGCAGAGGACGTCGCCACATGACCCAACATGCCGGGCTGGATCCATGCTACTGTCCGGAGGTTTGGGCCTTGGGAAGTCCACTGCTCACTGGCCCGACAAACACACCAGAGACACTGCGCGCTATGATGACTGATACCATTTTTAACTGCAATTGGCTGCTACCCGAATGCGTGTGGTTCCACTATCGAACTCTATCGAACGATTTAATTTATGGAATAATTTTTCCTTACTGGACAGTTTTACCGAAGTGATTGTGGTTTGATTGGATCCTGTAGGTGCGCCGTAGCGCTGAGAGTGAAGAAGAGAGCAGGAAATGTGCAATACTGACTTGTTGTTAGCTCCTCACTGCAGCTAGATATAAGCAGTGTCCACCAGCACTCTAGCCAGAACTGACAAAGTAGCTTGGATGAGCTGCAAAACGTCTTTGACCAAATAAACTTTGTCCAGTTGACAAATTGAATTTCTCCTTTTACCTTGGATTCTACCTGGACGACTGAGGGATTCTTCACACACTGACTTACATAACATTTCTATACTTTTTTTTATACCATTTTGAGCAACTTTCCAAGTCAAGACTTCAAAGTCCAAGTCAGTGGTGACTCGAGTCTGACTCGAAGTCCCCATCTCTACCAATCTGACATATAGGAGGGCATCTGACACAAAAAAAACACGTTTGTAGAGGTCTAAATTACAGTGTGAGCAGTTTTTACACACAATCACGGGTTAAAAAGATAAAAATGAAAAGGTTGAACATTCGCTGCGAGCAGGGTTCGAACCTGCGCGGGAAGATCCCATTGGATTTCAAGTCCAACGCCTTAACCACTCGGCCATCGCAGCCTACGTCATGTAACCTCGTGACGTTTCTATAAAAACGCGAGATTATGTGAGATTACGTGATGCTGAATAAGTATTAAAGTATTAAATGACATAAACGTGGAAAGACCTCTCGAAATGGCGAGGGGAAAACTTCTACTAAACCTTTCTATAAATCTAAATCTGCCTCTGAATTAACAAACAATCATACAAACTGCGCAGATGGAGCCGTATCTTTGGACAACGAGTTTTAAGGAAGTATTCAGGGGAAATATGTCCACTTACATGCCACATTGCTCTTCCGTTTAAAGAGAGGACATTTGCAGTGCAGCTAGCGCATATAAACATAAACAAAACCGCAAAACCTTTTCGTAGAACACGTGCTGCTACATTACAGAGGGAGCGGCGACCCCTGGTGGGCACAGCGGGGATTACACGTGATTCAGGCGATTCTTCAGAAAAAACGTTTAATCCTTTATTTTATGACGCCAGACAGTAAACGACTTTAAAATTATATTATTCAACTCCATTACATTATATTATTATTATATTATATTATTATTCAACTCCATAATATTATTCAATTGGGGGATGTAGCTCAGTGGTAGAGCGCGTGCTTCGCATGTATGAGGTCCCGGGTTCAATCCCCGGCATCTCCACACACTTTAGTTTAACCTCCACACCTGAAGATGACAGGTGGACAGCTCATTTCACTAAAAACACAGTCGACATGAAAATATTTATGCCTCCTGTGTACAGCTATAATTTTATATTTTATTTGACACGACACTGGACAAACTGCTCTCCATCATGGACACTCCTGCTCACCTTGCCTGGTTTACGCCAGACCATATCACAAGTGATATATGATTGGCTCCCAGAATCGGGAGAGCTCGCTTGCCATAGTTGATTTCCCAGGTTACTGCTCACCCACTACACCAGACCATACAACTGTACAACAACTCACCCAAATAATTTCCCTTATTAATAAAGTTTGTCTAAAAATAATAAATACAATTTCCGAGTTTGGTCATTTTTTAGCTTTAAAATTTTACTTTCTGGTTGGAAATCATGACAATTCCATAAGTGTTACCTGGCAACCACAGAGTATGCTGCTTTTTGAAACTGAGCCAATATTTTTATTTTCCATTTCTGATTTTAATCTCACAAATTCTGAGATTTTTTTTCACAGAATGGGAAAAAAAATAAAATAAAATAAATTTTAAAAAATCTGTTCACGTGGCCCTAATCCTCTTCCGTAGAAAACCACAAGATGGAGCTACAGGACTACACGAATATCACGTTTAAGATTTCAACGCTTTGTAAATTGACTTCACGTTCGGCCTGTATAATTTAATTGGAAATTTATTGTTTTTGAAAGCGATGTGTCATTATTTGAGAAGAATAACTTCCCTTTTATTTATTTCTACTAGAGAAAACGTTGGATCTTTGTGCCAGTTTTAGATCAACGTAAACAAAGATCCAGTCTAACGTATTCTATTCATATTCTGTTTTATTCACAAATACATTTTAATATTCTTGCAAAAAAAGAACATCAAGAAAAACCTTGGTTCCACTGGGGCTCGAACCCAGGACCTTCTGCGTGTAAAGCAGACGTGATAACCGCTACACTATGGAACCAACTGGCTCCAATGCTTACGTCTGGTCCTTATAAACAGGCAATACGTAGAATATAAACGCGATATGAGAGATTCATAAAATACAGTACATATCAACATGACATAATTCTGATTTTAAACACACCACAGCCTCACAAACCATAAAACTACAGAAAAACAAATGGGAAAAAAACAACTCACAACATGTAGAGCTAAAAAGCTAAACTGTCTTTAGCATTTTGTCTGCAAATTCTTGACAGTGCACAAAATATAATATAAAAAATATACAGTGGTACATCACCTTACGAATGACCCAACAAACGAAAATTTCAAGTTACGAAACGCGAAATCTCAAAAATTCAAATAATGCGCGCTCAGTCACACATTATACGCTTTTCTCAGACTGGATTTAAACTTTTCTCACATTTGTCTCTCGTTTAAACACTCAAATTTTCATAGATTTTCAACAAAATTATTAATAGTGTAGCGTGTGGGGGGGAGAAAACTGCGCAGGGACACGTGATAGCGCAGCATGACCCGGCGCGGGGCTGCCAGCAGGTCTAGACCTGTACTAAACCAGGACTAAACCAGGACTAGCCCAGGTGGATTAAAGCGCCGTGCGTGGGTCTATTTCCTGGTTCCGGCGCAGAGCTGACAGCAGGTCTAGAACAAGGTCTAAACCAGGACTAAACCAGGACTAAACCTGGACTAGCCCAGGACTAGCCCAGGACTAGCCCAGGTGGATTAAAGCGCCGCGCGTGGGTCTATTTCCTGGTTTTGTTTCGAGTCACAGCTGAGGCGAGCCGCTGCTCGCATGCAAGAGCCGCGGTCTAGACCTGCTCTCCAGAGCCCCTCCAGGCACGGAGCCCCAGATATCCAGATATCCAGGGGGACACTGCCAGCCCGCCTTAAGAGCTCCCTAAGCGGGCATGGGTCCGGGGATTGTCCCGGCCTGGAGGTCTTAAAGAGGCTGACCTCACGGTTCTGTCATGCCGCTCTGTGAGCACCTTACGCGGGCAGGTCTAGAGCAGCGGCTCGCCTCAGCTGTGACTCGAAACGAAACCAGGAAATAGAGCCACGCGCGGCGGTTTAATCCACCTTGTCTAGTCCTGGTTTAGACCTTGGTCTGCTGGCAGCCCCACGCCGGGTCATGTGTGCTATCACGCACGTGTCCACGCGCAGGTTTCTCCCCCCTCCTCCTTCCCCCCAGACGCTTCACTATTAATAATTTTGTTGAAAATCTATGAAAATTTGAGTGTTTAAACGAGAGACAAATGTGAGAAAAGGACACAGGACGCAGAACACAATGTTACACTATAAAAAAAAGTTACACTATAAAAAAAAAAACTTGGATCGGGGCCTTGGAACGAATCAGGCTTTTTCCATTGAAATAGCTACTCAACTTACGAATTTTTCACGTTACGAAACCACTTCTGGAACGAATTAATTTCGTAAGGTGAGGTGCCACTGTATATAAAACAGTGGTTTTATATACAGTGGTTTTATATACCCCCCCCCCCCCTCCCCCGCTCCTCGGAAATTACACAGTCTCACGCACGACCCCGCTCAAAACTTGAGAGCCCTGCACAGTTAGTAAACAGACGTGATGTCACCGGCATGTGCGCGCACTGTTGACTCAGAATCAACTATGGCGGACCATAGCGGAGTATCTGAATGATAGAGAGAGCTACATTCAAAAGCTCATGTTGAGCAACGGGGTTCGACTACCAGATCCTTATGCGATCACGGAGTGGCAGTACGACCGCAGAAAGTGGCCAGATTTACAGTGGCCAGATATCCACTGTTATTTAGTGGAGAAGCCCAGCGTGTATACAAGAGAGAAAGTGCGCGCATACAAATCCATGGATGCCTACCAGTTTTCCGTGTGTGGCCATGTACAGGAGGTAAAATACCACGATATCGGGAGTATGGGGAGTTTTGCGTGTTGGCATCTGATGTTCTCCCCAGTCAAAGACAAGGCCACAAGACGACCATGTACAATGCTTGGGCGATCATCAACAAGCGCGATAACTGCACTTGCGTTGCAGGGTAAGTAACATACTACAACTTAATTCACGAGTCACAGATGTGATCTCAGTCATGTCAAATGCCATTTATGATGGTCATGCGAAAACTTATCATGCATTTTAACAAAGTTATTCGTGTTCGTTTACATGTGTCTGTCGTAGAGGTTACCCGGTTAATGCCTTTGCGGTGTCCTGTGCTTGCTAGTTAATCAGCATGATTAAACACCATTGAACACCTGGGAAAATTACCCTAAACAAGCAGCTGGTGTTCACTTGTGTGTATGTCAGTTGAATGATATGAACTATCATTTATTCCATCTGTTTCTCTTTATTCGAGTTCTTCTCTTCTATATCTTCACTGGGGGTTTTATGGCAGCAGTGGCTTTGTTTTGAGTCAGCACTGCGTGCGCATTCAGTGATGACGTAGCTTTGAAACTGGTCTATTGGGAAAAAGACAAGAGTACATCCTTCTTGTTTATGAGGTGAGCACGTGTGAAGCTACGCAGTAAACACGACGCCACTTTCTGTGTCATCTGTTATAAATTACAGTCACCATGGTAAGCTGAACATTCCTCCATAGACATTAATGTCTAAAATCTTGAAATCTTGAAATCCAAGATGGCCAATTAAGAAATAAGCTGTTTCCCAATTCAGCGAGTGCACGGTTCGGAGTGTGGTCTCAGCCTGCAGTCGAGGCAGTGCATACTCGCTCAGCCCTGAGTGCAGTCCGTGGACCATATGGGCGTCTGCGAAATGGAACAGGTCCCGCCTCAGCTCAATGAGCTGGGTGGTCTGCTCTTTGTTCCCTAAAGACAAAAGTATTATTCTATTACTACTAGTAATACTTGGAATTGGGACATGGCGATACTGTAGAATATCCAGCATTACAACAGCAAAGGAAATATAGAAGTGTAGGGGAAAAAGCATGTGAACGATAATACAGGTGCCGTGAACTATGCCGTTACGGCTACCGTCACACATGTTTAGCGTAGTTTATGAAGAGTTTAAAGTAGCATAGTTGTAGGTGAGGTGAACCAGTACACACATTTGATAGTGATGTCGCAACTGTCACATGGCGATGTTGCTGGCGAGTCCATCTTTGTAGTCATATATCCTCCCTCGCTGTGCATGCTGGGGCTTTTAAGTGTGCGAAGGGTGCATTTTCGGACGCTTGGTCCACGCCCCGATTTCCATGGAAACGACTGCGGTGTTCGGACCGCGTCTTAACTGTGCAGGGGACAAAAACGAAATGGAACAGCAGTTGTCGCGCCGGATATGACGCACATCCCCTTCCAAGCACGCTCCGAACCGTGCACTCGCTGAATTGGGAAACGGCTATTAACTTGCCATGCTAGTTTTCACTGTTCACTCCTCTTTTTCCTTTGCTTGTCCTTTGCTTTGGTTGCCTGTTGTCTGTCAGGGGGAGATGCTGTTGGGTAACTCTGCAAATGGTGTGGCCAAATTAAAGAAAGTGAAGAGCTCAAACTGTCTTTTTTTGCTTGACCCTTCAGGTGCTACAGCTGTCCTGGGCTAGTAAGAGGCCAGTCACATCTACAATCTTACAATAAAATAAAAACTTGTCCAGCCCCAGTACAAATATATTGTACAAACGGCTTTTGAGGTGGAAATAAGTCCAGTGCATGTTGTCTGCAGCTAATTATTTGTAGTTTAGTCCTTCAGGTTCTGCTGAGTTAAATTCAAACTGTTTTGTTTGACTCCAGGTGAGGGGGAGGAGCCTGTGGGCGGGGCCTGTGAGTACAGGTGAGTTTACCTGTCCTCACATTAAACACACCGCACCTGTCGCTCAGGAGTCTACAAGAGACACAGTAAGTACAAGTCTGCAGTTCTTTAGGTCCTGTGTGTCAGATGCCCTCCCTGTGTCTTATTCTGTGTAAAAGCTTCTACAAACATGTTCTGAAATGCGTGGTTTGAAGTTCAGATTCCCGTCTCTCTCTTGCTCCTGGACAGGTTTAAAATGGGCTCTGTGACTGTGACTCTTGCTATATTTTTCGTCCTTATTTTTTTTTCTCTCTTTGTTATTATAATATATTGTGATGTTTCCAAATAATTTCCCTTCTGGATCAATAAAGTTTGTCTAAATGTAATCTAGGTTATGGGAATATTAATTGCAGATGTTTGGAGTAATCAGTTCATTAATCAGACTTGAGTCTTTTCTTGTGTTTAGAGAAGGTCTAAAACAGGGGTGTCAAACATGCGGCCCAGGGGCCAGATCCGGCCCTCCAAGACCTTTAATCTGGCCCTCGGCTGATTTTCTATTAAAATATTTTAATTATATTTTAATTTTCAATTAAAATATTGGTAATTTTCCGCGCCTCTTTTCTGCGCAGTTTAGCATAGCAGCGTCTCCAGAGCCTCTGTACGTGGCCCCTCCCACCAGAGCAGCACAAATGAAGACTCGCCTCTTTCCAAACGCTCTTAAAGGACCATTGTTTTGACTGTCGACCGTGACACCCTCATCAGCAAAATGTCAAAAATGAGAAAAGTGGACGCCGAGTGCAGGATTTCCCAAGAAAAATGAGCTAATTCCTATTTGTTCACGGAGGTGAATGGGAAACCTGATGTTTGGTGTGTTTGCAACAAGTGGCGGTGCTCAAGGAATATAATCTTAAACGCCACTACGAGATACTGATACTGATGCACTTGTGCAGCTAAAAGATGCCAAGTTTCAGGATTCTAAATTCTGTGAAATTCATACAAGTTGATGTTAAAACATTGTGTTGAAATTGCATTTTTCTTAAAGTTTCAGGTTGTTCATAATATTATATTTTGTAAAAGAAAGAGTTCATCAAATAAAAAGACTTCTGTAATAGATTTGCATTTCTCTGCACAAATATTTGGACTTATTGCTATTTTTGGGGCATATTTGCCATGAGTTTTCTAATCCGGCCCCTTTGGGATCAGAGTAGGTTGGATACAACCCCCGGACCAAAATGAGTTTGACACCCCTGGTCTAAAATGTCCTTTTTCATGAGTGGGAGTCTGTATGAAGTACGGAAGTGTGAATTTTCTCAGCGTGTAAACAAAGTGTGTGGATGGAACAGGAGGTGAAGAGTCTTTGTTTGTCTCATTTGACTGTGAAATTATTTTATTCAAATCTTCCGTTGCTTCACTGAGAAAAGACAACCACGACTGTCAACACTGTGCTTGTGACGTCCTCTTTGCTCGGGGAGGAGGAAGTAAAAAGCTTTAACTAAAAATTGTGGTTTATTAATTAACAGAGTAAGAAAGAAAAAAGGAAGTGCACTGCAAATTTCTCTGATCTGGCCAAGATTTTAAAACTTATCGGGTTATTCTTGTTTTCAGATTTATTATCTACTTACTAGTTCAGAAACTGCTTAATTCTAGTGTTGAGGTAGTTTATTTTAAGATAACTTGTCAAGTAAAATGATCTTTCTGCATGGCGAGATAATTTAACTTCTTTTAAGTCATTTTCCGATAGATTTAAGTATTAATATCTTAAATTTTGGCCAAGCTTTTTTGCAGTGTGGTGGTGAAAATGAAATGCCAGATAACGTGAATGAACAAACTAATGAGCCCTAACTAAGGCTGAGTCCCATTACTCTTACCCCTTCCCCTTTGGCTACATCCACAAAACAGCGCTCCTGGATTTTTTTTTTTTATGTGGGTTGAAAAAAATTTGCGTCCACACATGTCGGATCAGTAAATATTCGAGTGAAAACAATGTAATACACATGCCACACCAATATGTGGAGTGGAGCTGGAAACAGCCAGAGCCACCGGAAACGCAACACTACAAAGAGCGCATGTGCATAAAGTCCTTTCTCTTCTGCAAACAAACATCGCGACATCGTTTTCCAAAAGCTGCATTTTGCTCGTCCACAGGACAACGCGACCCCCGGCGTTCTCAGATTTCTCCACTCTGGAACCTGGTTTTAAAAAAAACACAGTTTTCGCCCTCAAAACGCCGGCGCTGTATGGACGAAAGGCCAAAATTAATACAAACTTCTCCGTTTCCACCAAAAAAACGTCGTGTGGACGGGCCCTTTGGCTACGTTTACACATCGCCGGGTATTTTGAGAAACAAATATTTCTCTTCCTCCGTTTTCCAAAATAAGTCCTGTTTACACGTATACACTGGTATTTTTAAAAACGGAGACATTTTCCTTCGCCTCTGAAAACAAAAGGAGAGCGCTCTGCTAGCCAATCAGAACTGCACTTTTGGTGCGTCAGCTGCCTAAAAATCCGTTTATCTCACTTTACACACAAACGCAAAACTGGAGTTTTCCAAAATGTCCACTTTTGCTGGAGTTTTTAGAAAGAATCGTTTTCAGAGGAAAAATCTGTTTGTGTGTAAACGAAAGGCACAAACGATTTTTTTACAGATACCCGGGTATGTGTAAACGGGGCTTTTGTCTTGCCCCTCGATACCGAGCTGAGAGGGCTCGGGGTACGGATGTTCCCCTAAGACATGGGACACCACTCGATTACCGTTTGCGTCTTCATCCATTGCCTCTACCTGAGCTGCTACATCTACAAAGGCGACAACAACTGAAACAAACGAATATACCATCCTCTCAGGTCATGGTGTCGATTGCCTGGGCTCTTTTTATCTTTGCTCGCTTATCTGCGATCAGACGAAGACATCAGAGAAGAAGATTGTTTCTGAGATGCATACGATGGATTCAATCACGGTATGTATGTCGTATTTGCCAGCAGAGGCGTACCCCTTCGTTTCAAGTCTGGTCGAGAGCTTACTTCATTTCAAGGAGTATGTAGCCCGAGGTCGTGATCAAAATTAGAATTGGGACACCCCTTGCCTTCACATGAACGCGCAAAACCAAGGGGTAGGGGTAAGACGAAGGGGTAAGACAGAGGAATGGGACGCAGTACAACAAAAGATAACCTAACTAAAGGTGTACTCATAAAGAATACCAAAGAACAAAGGCACCAGCTCAAATGAGACACAACAGAATCAAGCAAAACAGAACAGAAATGGCGAGCTGTCATGAGGGTGTTCCAGCTGCCCCGAGCCAGCGGCAGTTAGTCCCTTTTTATCGGCCGCGCCCCCATCAGGTGGCCTAATTGGATTGGTGGTGCCTGGCTAATCCAGCTCTGCGATCGTCACAGCCCAACCTCCGTCCTGCGGTCACAGCTCCAGCGAATCAGAGTCCAGGGCTCGAGGACAGGATTTACACATAAAAAATCCAAAACAAAAGAGATTATGTGAACAAATGAATACGTACAAAAAGGGCCAAGGCTAATGTAGTTTAGAAGGACACTACTACTAATACTTCGACATGTTTCAGTCGTCCTGCAGATTTAGTCTCACAACACTGGTGGTGATGGTGATGTCATCATTCACTGTGACCATGTGACCCTCACCTGGACTCATGTGCGGCTTTTGGTCGTCCTCAGGTCTAACTCCAGTCCTCATCCTGGTTCAGACCCTGTTCAGTCCTGGTTCAGTTCTGCTTTAGTCCTGGTTTAGACCATGCTGTATCGAGTCTCGGTCTGGACCTCACCTGGACCTACCTGTGGCTCCTTCAGTCGACTGTGGGTGTCTCTCATTGGCTCAGAGGGAGAGACTCCGCCCACATGTGTCACCTGCAGCGACCAGCGCCTGATCCCCGGATCCGTGAGACTTAAACTTATTTCAGATATGATTTACTGTTACTTCTCCCATCCCTCTGTCGGACTGGTCGTTTATCCCTCCTATGATTGGCTGTCTTTCTCTCCTCCTTCACTCTGATTGGTTGTTTGTCTGTCCTCCCTCTCTTTGATTGGTCCAGGTGTGCTCGGTGGCAGTCCCCGTGGTCTCTCCTCTGGGCCCCATTGTCCTGCTCCGCCTCAGGCTGGACCCTCAGGCCGGACTCCCGGATCTGGACTGGCACTGTGAGAGGGCGGAGCTTAAACTTCAGGAGGGGGAGGAGCTTCGACTGCCGCAGGGGGCGGAGTTTAGACTGGAGGAGGGGGAGGAGCTTCAGCTGAGGGACTCACCTGAGGGGGCGGAGCCACAGGTGTTCCCCTGTCATAGGTGGATCCGGAGCAGCGACGGCGACGTGGAGATACGCTCAAAACAAAGTGAGGTCCACCCCACAACAACTACCCCACAACAACAACTACCCCACACCACAACCACCCCACAACAACTACCCCACAGCAACAACCACTCCACAACAACTACCCCACAACAACATCTACCCCACAACAACCACCCCACAACAACAACTATCCCACAACAACTATCCCACAACTACCCCACACAACAACAACCATCCCACAACAACTACTCCACAGCAACATCTACCCCACAACAAGTACCCCACAACAACTACCCCACAACAACCACCCCACAACAACAACCACCCACAACAACAACCACCCACAACAACAACCACCCAGAACAACAACCACCCCACACCACAACCACCCAGAACAACAACCACCCCACACCACAACCACCCCACACCACAACCACCCCACAACAACTACCCCACACAGCAACTACCCCACACAGCAGCTACCCCACAACAACAGCTACCCCACAACAACAGCTACCCCACAGCAACAGCTATTCCACAGCAACAGCTATTTCACAGCAACAACTATTCCACAGCAACAACTACCCCACAGCAACAACTACCCCACAACAACAACTACCCCACAACAACAACTACCCCACAACTACCCCACAACAACAACTACCCCACAACTACCCCACAACAACTACCCCACAACAACTACTACCCCACAACTACCCAACAACTACCCCACAACAACCCCACAACAACCCCACAACTACCCCACAACTACCCCGCAACTTCCCCACAACAACAACAACCCCACAACAACTACCCCACAACAACCCCACAACAACTACCCCACTACAACTACCCCACAACCACCACCCCACAACAACCACCCTACAGCAATAACTACGGCACACCACAACCACCCCACAGCACAACCGCCGCACAGCAACAACCGCCCCACAGCAACAACTACCCCACAGCAACAACTACGCCACAGCAGCAGCTACCCCACAGCAGCAGCTACCCCACAGCAACAGCTACCCCACAGCAGCAGCTACCCCACAGCAGCAGCTACCTCACCACCCCACAGCAACAGCAACCACCACCCCACAGCAACCACCACCCCACAGCAACCACCACCCCACAACAACAACTACCCCACAACAACAACCACCCCACAACAATGTTTAAAATGTTTGTTTTCACCCCTATAACTGCCAGCCTCGATGAGCTTCATTTGGCTGGAGCTGAAAACATTGCACTCACGTAGTCTGACGCTGTGGTTTATAATCAAATTTAAATCCTGTGTGTGTCTTCAGTGTGTTTGCTGAGCGAAGAAACCGAGGAGAAGCTGAAGCTGCACCGACTCAGAGACGTGCAACGGCAACAGGAGAGGGTCAGGTACAGCGCCCCCTCCTGGATGTGGGCTACCCTGTCATAGGCCCTGCCCCACTCAGAGCCTCAACCTGAGCCCCGTCCTCACCCTGAGCGGCTTAAATTACTGAAGAACTTAGTGAAAGTGAAACCACCGCCCCATTATTCCTCTGCTCTGTTGCAGGTGGCGTGTGTTTGTGGACGGTGCTCCTCAGTGTTTGGATATCAGCAGTCCCTCTGAGCTGGGCCCCAAGTTCAGCTACTCCCACAAGAGGTACTCCGGCCTTATAATGTGTTTTCAAGGACTTGAAAAATTCGATCTTGACCCAGATGTGTGGCCATGTTGGAGATATCGCTCACTCAAAGTAAACACGCTTATAAAGCAAACGTGCAGGAAAAAAATCTAAATTTCGTGATAAAACTTCCACATCGGAATCCAAAACTTCTGATACAGTTGACCAGTTGTACAGAGATAAGTTGGACGCCAAAGAAAAGGAGTGTTATATGAACAAACTCAAATTAATCGGGCGAGAAGATCCGTATGAGCAGTGTTGTATAGTAACAAAGTAATAATACTTCACTACTGTACTTAAGTACATTTTGGGAGACTTTGTACTTTACTTGAGTTTTTAAAAAAATGATAACTTTTACTTCACTACATTTCCGAATTTAATTGCATACTTTTACTCCAATACATTTTCAATGTGCCGTTTAGTTACTCGTTACAAAAAAAACCCTCTACTGACTGCAAGGAAGTCAGGTCGTGCCTGGGCTTGTGCATGACAATCAGCCTACAACTGCTGGTTTCATGCAGCTAGTTTAATCAAACAACATCCCTGATGGAATTACAAATAACGTATTTTGTGCCTGCATTTACTTGCTTATAGGACAGTGTTTCATGGATATCACCAAACCCAATATCTTTGACAGTGCTCCATATGACACAAAACTACCATGGGTGAGCCGAACATGGTGTTTTACAGTAGAATTAAGGGCCCAATTGCAAAAAACCCTCTTCCTCCAAAAACACTCCTTCAATGGTGTTATGTATGCCTTATTTTCGGCACTGTTATTAAAAAAAAAAAAAAAAAGGTTTATTAAATTCAGACTGCCTTTGCTTGATACTTTTACTTGTACTTTTAGTTACATTACTTGAGTACATTTATTTTGGCATTACTTGTCATACTTAAGTACAAGAAGTTCCAGACACTTTAAGACTTTTACTCAAGTAACATTTCAGTCAGTGACTTCGACTTTTACCAAAGTCATTTTTGGGAGGGGTACCTATACTTTTACTTGAGTTTGATTTTCCAGTACTTTATACAACACTGCGTATGAGATGGATTCAAGTTTGTTCAGTGACAGTGGCGATTTGTCGATTCTGCTGCTGTAAGAGATCCCAATATTGGTAAAAGGAGAAATTAAATTTGTCAACTGGACAAAGTTTATTTGGTTGAAAACGTTTCGCAGCTCATCTGAGTTGCTTCGTCAGTTCTGGTTAGAGTGCTGATAGACACTGCTTATATCTAGCTGCAGGGAGGAGCTAACTACACTGAAATTATTCTGAAACTATCCCACCTCTTTGTTTTCTGTCTTTTGTTTTTCCAGTTTCTCTCTGGCGCAGTGTTGTATAAAGTACTGGAAAATCAAACTCAAGTAAAAGTATAGGTACCCCTCCCAAAAATGACTTTGGTAAAAGTCGAAGTCACTGACTGAAATGTTACTTGAGTAAAAGTCTTAAAGTATCTGGAACTTCTTGTACTTAAGTATGACAAGTAATGTAAAAATAAATGTACTGAAGTAATGTAATTAAAAGTACAAGTAAAAGTATCAAGCAAAGGCAGTCTGAAGCTAACCCTTGCTTTGTTACTTAGATAGCACAAACACACAGCGCTTGTTTAAATTTTTTTTAAAGTAGGCACATGTTAATGTTATTTTTTGTCCTTTTGAACTTGTGTGCCCTTTCTCATTTGTTACACTTAGCCTACAGCTATGCCTTCCCTTGAGCCAAAAAAGCTAGGTAGCCTGTTAGCTCCAACATCGTCAAATACGCTTTGTGTAACCGAAACAATGTCACACAAAGTTAATTTCTACATGTTATGCTCAAGGTTTCACAACGGTGTCTAGAATGTCCATGCTATGGTTACTGAAATTGGAATATAGAAGCTAACAATTTCATTAATCTAGAACTTACCTCGATGTGTTTCTTGAGGTTGGACGGGGAGTTTCTGTAAAATAGGATTTCCACGTTTCTTGGAAGGCACAAGAGGCACTTCATTCAATAGGACGAATCCTTCATATCAGCGTAAAGAGAACATTGTGTTTAAGTACGGCCAGGGATGCTCATCGCCAGGTCCCCCTTCATTTGTAGCCGACGTGGATGCTGTCTCCTCTTCCATCAGGGATGTTGATTGATTAAACTAGCTGCATAAAACCAACAGGTGTAGGCTGATTGTCATGCGCAAGTAGCGAACAAGCCCAGGCACGTCCTGACTTCCTTGCAGTCAGTAGAGTTTTTTTTTGTAACGAGTAACTAAAAGGCACATTGAAAATGTATCGGAGTAAAAGTATGCAATTAAATTCGGAAATGTAGTGAAGTAAAAGTAAAAGTTATCTTTTTTTTTTTTTTTAACTCAAGTAAAGTACAAAGTCTCCCAAAATGTACTTAAGTACAGTAGTGAAGTACAGTAGTGTATATTACTTCGTTACTATACAGCACTGCTCTGGCGTCTAGTTTAGCATACCCATTCAAACCCTAATGGATGTTTTCACACCTCTGGGCCTGACCTCTTTAACTCCCAGAGTTAAAGAGGCTATTTTTGTCAAAAAAGAGAATCCTTCTTTAAACAGTAATGGGGGAGTCAGACACAATTTGTCTCCCATATATAATTCCATTCTCAAACCGAAATCAAAACAAACAAAGGAAACAATAGGGCAGCCAGGTCAGGTCCAGAGGTGTGAAAAACACCCATTAGGGTTTGAATGGGTATGCTAAACTAGACGCCAGAGAGGAACTGGAAAAAAGAAAGCTGAAAACAAAGAGGTGGGATAGTTTCAGAATAATTTCAGTGTAGTTAGCTCCTCCCTGCAGCTGGATATAAGCAGTGTCTTTCAGAACTCTAACCAGAACTGACGAAGCAGCGCGGATGAGCTGCGAAACGTCTACAAGCAAATAAACTTTGTCCAGTTGACAAATTGAATTTCTCCTTTTACCATGGATTCTACTTGGACGACTGAGGGATTCTTCATAGATTCCGATATTGTCAATGACCTGGTCTTCAGAGCTCTAAAGGTCTGGAGGCAACAATCAGTTTGTGGCTGGTATGAGACCGCCAAGTGCGGAAACCTGGAGACATATTGTGATGGTAAAGGTCGGCATACTTATATTACATGTGTAACGTGTTTAAGTACGAGTATATTGCTTTTTATTATTCACGTTTTGCAAAGATTAAAATATGAACATCGTCTTTCCGCCTCTGTCACCTCCTTTCCTTTGATAATCGCTCTGTCTGTTCACCCTGGTCGGTCACTACTTTAGGTAAACGATAGAACTGCAGGTGTTTTTCTCTGTCCGATCTATTGTGACGCCGAGGACCCGACAATAGTTTGACCATTTAGCTTTTTTTAAACTTGGCGGCGTAAGTGCAATGTTTGTTTTGTTTCGAGTATCTCCGACATGGCCGACTTCCGGATTATGACGTCACGTGAAAACACACTGTAGAGTTGTAGTAACAAAGTAGTTCAGTCCGGCAAAGTAGTAATAGAATAGTATTCACAGTAGTAGAAGTAGCAAATAGTCCAACGATATCACTGTCTCTGGTCCTGTCTCTGGTCCTGTCCCTGGTCCTGTCCCTGGTCCTGTCTCAGTTCTGGTGTGAGCCTGCAGTACCTCAGAGGATTCTCAGACCGAGCTGAGTCCTGGTCCAGTTTCTCAGAGCTGGAGACGGTGTTTTCCCTCAGCGCCCACGGCAACCGCACCGCCAGTGAGTACAACCCCCCCACAACCACCCCGACAAGCACCTCACAGCAACAACTACCCTACAGCAACAACTACCCTACAACAACAACCACCTCACAACATCTACCCCACAAGAACCACCTCACAAAAACAACCACCTCACAGCAACAATCACCCTACAGCAACCACCAGCTCACAGCAACAACCAGCTCACAGCAACAACTACCCCACAGCAACAACTACCCCACAGCAACAACTACCCCACAGCAACAACCACCCCACAGCAACAACCACCCCACAGCAACAACTACACCAGAGCAACCACCTCACAGCAACAACTACACCAGAGCAACCACCTCACAGCAACAACCACCTCACAGCAGCAACCACCTCACAGCAGCAACCACCTCACAGCAGCAACCACCTCACAGCAGCAACCACCTCACAGCAACAACTACCCCACAGCAACAACTACCCCACAGCGACAACTACCCCACAGCAACAACCACCCCACAGCAACAACCACCCCACAACAACTACACCAGAGCAACCACCTCACAGCAACAACTACTCCACAACAACTACCTCACAGCAACAACTACTCCACAACAACTACCTCACAGCAACAACTACTCCACAACAACTACCTCACAGCAACAACTACCCCACAACAATTACACAAATCTCACTTGTAGTCCTAACCGATTCAGCTCTTTATGTTCAGATTGTGTTCAAATAAAACTCAGATTAAAGTCTTGATTAACAAAGCTTCAGACAGACTAGTGCTTTTAGTTAGTTTAGACCAAAGTAGTATTCGGAATAGTAGTACTCATCAGTATTTGCAGTATCCAGACAGTACTTGTGTTTTCCAGGGTTTGTTCAGACCCACTGGAGGGAGGACTGGTTCTTCGGTCTCCAGGCTCAGACCGGCCCAAATCCTCTGGCCCTGAAACGAGTCCGGACCCTCCCCCAAAACCTGTCAGTCACCTGTGACATGCTCCGCCCCTTCCTCCCTGCAGGCTCCTCCCTCCAGCAGGAGCTCCAGGTGAGACTCCCCTCAGGTCTAAACCAGGTCTAAACCCGAAATAAACCAGATCCAAACCAGGACTAACCCACATCTTAACCAGGACTAAACTCCTCCCACTTCCCAGACACCTCCTCGGATCTAAATCAGGGTCTAAACCAGGGTTTAACCAGAACTAAACCAAATGTAACCTAGAACTAAACTAAGAATAAAGGACTAGATCTAATTCAAGACTAAAAAAGGACTAAACAAGATCTAAACCAAGACTAAATCAGATCTAAACCAGGACTAAGACAGATCTCAACTGGCCTAAACCAGGACTAAACCAGATGTAAACCAGAACTAAACTAAGAATAAAGGACTAACAAAGATCTAATCCAAGACTAAACAAGGTCTAAACCAGGACTAAACCAGGATTAACCCTGGTCTTGTGTGGCAGAGTGGTCGTCTTTACTTGTTGGATTACACGGTGCTGGAAGGAGTTCCAGCCAATCAGATCAATGGGAAGCCGTCATACCTGAGCGCTCCGATGTGTCTGCTGCACCTGAGCCCACGGGGGGCGCTGCTGCCCATCGCCATACAGGTACTACAGTCAAAACTAAGGAACGGACTCCATAATCAATATTGTTTTCGATCATTGAGCTCTTGAAGCAGTGGCAACTACAAAGATGCGAGCAAATACTCAAAATGTTCCTGCATTCCAAAGATACTCAGGAAAGGTTCACTCCTGCGTGAGAATCTACTTTTCATACATTAGTGTCTGATTTTCAATACTTTCAGAACCCAAACAGGTACATCCTGCAGCACAAGTCTAACCCAGGTCTAACCCAGGTCTAACCCAGGTCTAACCCAGGTCTAACACAGGTCTAACACGGGTCTAACACGGGTCTAACCCAGATCTAAAATGGGTCTAATCCAGGTCTAACCTAGGTCTAACCCAGGTATAACCCAAATCTAACACAGGTTTAACTCTGGTCTAATCCCGGTCTAACCCAGGTATAATCCAGGTCTAACACAGGTCTAACTCATGTCTAATCCAGGTCTAATCCAGGTATAATCCAGGTCTAACCCAGTTCTAATCCAGTTCTAATCCAGGTCTAACCCAGGTCTAACCCAGGTCTAACCCAGTTCTAACCCAGGTGTAACCCAGGTGTAACCCAGGTGTAACCCAGGTCTAACCCAGGCCTAATCCAGGCCTAATCCAGGCCTAATCCAGGTCTAATCCAGGTCTAATCCAGGTCTAACCCAGGTCTAATACAGCTCTAATCCAGGTCTAACCAATGTACTCCTCAGCTGCAGCAGACCCCTGGGCCCCTGAACCCGGTCTTCCTGCCCTCTGACCCCTGCTGTGATTGGCTGATGGCGAAGCTCTGGCTGCGAATGGTCGATTTCCAGGTGCATCATCTTGACTCACACTTTCTGCGCACGCACATGATCTCCGAGCTGTGCGCCGTCGCCACCGTCAGGCAGCTGCCGGCAGTACACCCCCTGCACCAGGTACAGCGCCCCCTACAGCCACAAGAGCACCACAGGCTGTATAAAGAAGTGGACTAAGTGTGATGTAGCGTCAGGCTCCAAATGAAGCTCATCGAGGCTAGCAGTTATAGCGTCTAATCTGGAGCTCAGTTCCATATTTGGAAATCCAAACGTGCAACTAAAAGAGCCAATCAGGAGCGAGGCTGTTGAAGGTAATGACCCTTCCTGTCTGCACCTCTAGTTCGGGCTGTTGGTAGAGCTAGTGGAAGCGACTTCGCGGATAAAGGAACCTGATTTGTTATTAACGTTCATATCATCTTGGGACAAAATAGCGAAATAATGCGGTGGCTTTCAAAAATCCAATGGAGGCCGAAATACCTTTTAAGTGATATTTATTCAAAAATGATAAGTGTGATTACAAAAATATAAAATACAATTGTATGAGCCTATAGAACCTATAGAGGAAACAGAGAGAGAAAGACGCGAGATGAGCAACAATAAAAACCCCAGGATTATGTAGCGCAGGGGTGCTCAATGCGTTGATCGAGATCGACCGGTAGCTCGGGGGCCAAGTGTCAGTCGATCGTCAGGGCTTAATGCTGAATTCCGATTTTTTTGTGAAATCCGATTTTTTGCGCATGCGTCCCGGAGGACACGACCAGGTCACGTGCAGCGAGCGTGCTCAGTGTTTACGGAAGTCACCGCAAGTGAAGTTGCTGTAGTACCGGAGCCAGAACATGTAGAGCTTATTTGTTTTAAAGGGACAGTGTGTAAGATTTTTATCCGTTAATTACCGAAATTGAAGATACCCATTCAAAAATACAGTGTTTTCCAAGCCTTTTCACTTCCATCATGAAATCAAAGTATTCTTTTGAACTTGGTTATAGTCACATAAAAGGGGGATCTTCCCCATATAGAGGCAGCCATTTTGAATACGAGAGCCGCAGAAGGACATTTGGGCTCCGCCTTCGGCAAGGCTCGTGGTAGCACCGGAGGCAAAGCAGGCGGAGCGCTCGGCGCGCGCTGTGCAAGTGGGAGAGAGGTGCCGGTCGGAGGGGGGGCTCGTGGTTTTGGGTAAACAACAAGCATGCTGCTGTATCACACGTCGTAATGGATCTAAGACGTGTTTTGGACTAAATTGTTTTACTGGATTTTATTTGCTGGATCCTTACGGACAGATTGATACCAAGCTTGTGGTGAAATACAGAGTTTGACCTGTGCAAGGCCTTCAAAGGTAAGCAAAGTAACAAACCTCATTTTGTGCTTTTCCATATAAATGCCCCATGTGCTCAGGGAGTGATTGTTGTGCCGGGAAATGAATTGCATTGTCAAAAAGAGGAGACTGTAAGGTTTCATTTGATATGTAGATTGTCATGGTACACAATTGGGAATGTGTGTTTTCATGCGAAAAGAAAAAAAAAAAACAGTGAACGGGAGACCGTGTTTTATTAATACCGTTGTTGTCGGCACCTGCGAGGGCTCGCAGCGCCGGGTGCGCGCGTGGGTACGTAAGCTGTCCGCTACGGCACGTCCGGGTGACCCTCGAGGTTTGCCGTAGCTAAAACAGGAAGTGCCATAGCCACTATCCACCTATGCGCCACAAATCCTACACACTGGACCTTTAAGGAGGAGATGGAGAAGGAGAAAGCAGACAAAAGTGGTGGGATTGCTTCGCCGCTTCACTGCAGGGATGAAAATCCCTCACCTTTCGGCGAAATTTGCAGATACGTTCGGAATATGTCCCTTTCTCCGGATAATTAAAGTCTGTGGATATACAGCACGATACACGAACTATCGACAACACGGCAAACTGTTACTACGGAGCTGACGCGTTCTTATGGGGTGAGTTATATTATCATATTATTTCTGCATCAAAGGGACAGATTATCTGACAGCAGGGGCCCGGGACTAAACCGGGACTAAACCAGGACTAAACCAGGTCTAAACCAGGACTAATTCGGGACTAATTCGGGACTAAACCAGGACTAAACCAAGACTAAACCAGGTCTAAACCAGGACGAAACCAGGTCTAAACCAAGACTAAACCAGGTCTAAACCAGGTCTGAACCAGGTCTGAACCAGGACTAAACCAAGACTAAACCAGGACTAAGGGGTTTGTACCCCCCGGTAGATCTCAACACACCATCAACCTCAAAAGTAGATCCAGGTCAAAAAAAGTTTGAGCACCCCTGATGCAGAGGAAGTTAATACAAACATTTTAAGGTCAAAATGACAAGTCTGACAGCAGCGGTCACAGAGAGAGGAGTGACACTTTTTCAATAGAAGAATGAACTGGAGCCAAAATTGATGGGGCCGAATCACGCCAATGCTCACGTCTGGTTAGGAACGCAGTGGGAAGAAGGTTAGATGTACAGAGACATATAGAGTTTATAGAGTTTGTACATTTCCACTGTAGAAGGGCCAAAGAGGAAAAATAAAGTGAGACAGACGGTGTAATTGGGAGTGGTTCAGTGTAGACGGTTTCGGCCGTGGTCGTGTGGACACTGGTTTTGTGATCAAGATGTTTTGGCTTTTAAAATGAAAAATCCCGTCCAAATGCCCATCATCGAAACCTTCTTCAGTTTAAAAACAGGTCTGTGTTTCAGCTGCTCATGTCTCACGTTCAGACGTCGCCACAGATCAACTTCCAGGCTCGAAATATTCTACTGAACTCAGGAGGAATCTTTGACAAGGTCTGAAACAGGACTGGACCAGGACTGAACCAGGACTGAACCAGGACTGAACCAGGACTGGACCAGGACTGGACCAGGACTGGACCAGGACTGGACCAGGAGTAGACCAGGACTGGACCAGTACTGGACCAGGAGTAGACCAGGACTGAACCAGGAGTAGACCAGGACTGAAACAGGAGTAGACCAGGTGTAGACCAGGACTGAACCAGGACTGAACCAGGAGTAGACCAGGAGTAGACCAGGACTGAACCAGGAGTAGACCAGGACTGAACCAGGAGTAGACCAGGACTGAACCAGGAGTAGACCAGGAGTAGACCAGGACTGAACCAGGACTGAACCAGGACTAGCTCAGGAGTGAACCAGGACAATATAGGACTATACCAGGACTAAACCAGGACTTCCCCAGCTCTAACTCTTCCCTGTGTGTCTCAGGCGGTGGCCTGTGGCCTGGATGCCCTCCCGCTGGTCCTGTCCCGGTCGTCCTCTCGTCTCTCGTACAGTTCGTTGTGTGTCCCTCGGGACGTGGAGGAGCGCGGTCTGAGCGACCTGCCGCAATGTTTGTACAGCCAGGATGCCCCCCGAGTGTGGAGCGCCCTCCTCAGGTCAGAACAAACACTACTAATGTGAGGAAATGTTCCACAGTGAGGCTTTAACCCTGTTCTGATGTGAGGAAATGTTCCACAGTGAGGCTTTAACCCTGTTCTAATGTGAGGAAATGTTCCACAGTGAGGCTTTAACCGTTCTAATGTGAGGAAATGTTCCAGTGAGGCTTTAACCCTGTTCTAATGTGAGGAAATGTTCCACAGTGAGGCTTTAACCGTTCTAATGTGAGGAAATGTTCCACAGTGAGGCTTTAATCCTGTTCTGATGTGAGGAAATGTTCCACAGTGGGGCTTTAACCCTGTTCTGATGTGAGGAAATGTTCCACAGTGAGGCTTTAACCCTGTTCTAATGTGAGGAAATGTTCCACAGTGAGGCTTTAACCATGTTCTAATGTGAGGAAATGTTCCACAGTGAGGCTTTAACCCTGTTCTAATGTGAGGAAATGTTCCACAGTGGGGCTTTAACCCTGTTCTGATGGGAGGAAATGTTCCACAGTGAGGCTTTAACCCTGTTCTAGGACAGCCCAGGACAGAGCTGGCCCTCCTGACCAGCTTGTTGAGTCTTTTTCTGTCCCGTTCTGTGCTGCTCCGGGCCCAGCAGACGACAGCGTAGAGGAGAGCAGAGGCCACCACAGAGTCATAAAAGGTCTTGAGCAGAGGCCTGCACACTCCAAAGGACCTCAGTCTCCTCAGGAGGTGGAGGCGACTTTGGCCCTTCTTGTACAGGGCGTCGGTGTTGTGGGACCAGTCCAGTTTATTGTTGAGGTGAACACCCAGGTACTTGAAACTGTCCTTAGTCTCTATGTCCTGCCCCTGGATGTTCACTGAGTGAGGTAGTGGTCTCCTCCTGAAGGCGATCACCAGCTCCTTTGTCTTACTGGTGTTAAGGCTCAGGTGGTTGCGCCCACACCAGTCCACAAAGTCACTGATGACCGAGCGGTACTCCAGCTCGTTCCCCTCAGACACACAGCCCACAATGGCCGAGTTGTCAGAGAACTTCTGGAGATGGCAGCTGTCTGTGTAATATGTGAAGTCCGAGGTGTATATGGTGAAGAGGAAGGGTGAGAGGACAGTTCCCTGGGGGGCCCCAGTGCTGAAGACTACCACCTCTGACTCACAGCCGCGCAGCCGCACGTGCTGTGGACGGTCAATGAGGTAGTAGAGGTAAGATCGGGCCTAAAAAATCCAGCCCGACCCGACTCGGCCCGCAGGTATTAAAGCCCGACCCGGCCCGAGCCCGACCAATTAACTTGATTTGCAGGCCCGAGCCCGAAGCAAACCCGAAATTTCATATTTTATTTGTGAGGGGCGTTTTTTGAAACAAATGATAATATAGATGTTTGACGATCATCAATTTTGCTAGTACAGCTGTTTAAATGCCTGCTCAGCGTTCCCCCTAATGTTTTATGTGTCTGAGCAAACACACTAACTCCCTGAGCGCTCCTTGGACTCCTGTGCGCGACATCCGACATGCCCCCCCCCCCCCCCGCTACACGCGGAAAGAGCTGCGCGTGCTCGCGGCTTGCGCGTGCTCGTGGCTTACACCGGTAGAAGTTTAATACGAGACACATACTTTTGTTTCTGAATACTGGACGATTCCCCCGTATTCAGATGACCCCGCGGCTGAAAAAAAAGCGGAACTCTTTCATCCCTGCGCTGCATAGGTTTTCTTGTGCGCTGAGAATGTGTGAGCAGTGCGCAACTGCACAGGCGCGCAGAGGGAATGTCGAGGTGCCAGTCTTTTTGCTCTCGTATGAAAGCAAAGCGCCACATTGACTACATTCAGCGAAGCCACCGCAAGTTTCTGTAGCATTTTCAACAATCAATTTGAAGCTTTTCCACACCTCACTCTTACCGGTGCGTGTTTGTCTTTTCAGTTCTCCTGTCTTTAGTTTATCCTTAACTTCTTGCTCCTCCATATTGGGGATACCAGGTCAAAATAGATGCGGACTTGCGGAGGGGAAGATTATTAAGAGCGGCTCCTGTTTAATAGTTAAATACCTTACAGCGCCTTCTCTGTTTTATCCAAATTATTTATTTTAAAACAAGTATTCCTTAGTTTAGTATCCACACATCGTTTTATTATACATTTTTATAAACATTTTTTTTTTTTTTTTTTAAGTCAGCGAGAGAGAAGCCCGGCCCGAGCCCGACCCGAAGCAATGATTGACATTTTAGGCCCGAGCCCGACCCGAATTTCGGGTCGGGTCAGTTCGGGCTCGGGCTCGGGCTTAAGATCTTACCTCTATGAGGTAGTCGATGGTCCAGGCAGCGAGATGTCCATCAACTCCTGCATCCTCCAGCTTCCCCCGCACCAGCGCCGGCCTGATGGTGTTGAAGGCGCTGGAGAAGTCAAAGAACATGACTCTCACAGCACTCCAGGCGGTCTCTAGGTGGGTGAGCGCCCACTGCAGCAAGTAGATGATGGTGTCCTCTAATCCTACGTTTGGCTTGTAGGCAAACTGCAGCGGGTCCAGGGTGGGGCTCACCACAGAGCGGAGGTGGCTGAGGATCACCCTCTCCATGGTCTTCATGAGGTGGGAGGTCAAGGCGACTGGTCTGTAGTGGACCGGTTCCCTGGCGTTTATTGTTTTGGGAACCGGGACCACACAGGAGGTCATCCACAGGACGGGGACCTTCTCCAGGCTGAGGCTCAGGTTGAACATGTAGCAGAGAACCTCACAGAGCTGGTCTGCACATGTTCTCAGCAGCCTGGGGAAGATACCGTCAGGTCCTGTGGACTTCCTCTGGTTGAGCCGCCTAAGCCGCCTAAAACTTTAACTCTGTTCTGATGTGAGGAAATGTTCCACAGTGAGGCTTTAACCCTGTTCTAATGTGAGGAAATGTTCCACAGTGAGGCTTTAACCCTGTTCTGATGTGAGGAAATGTTCCACAGTGAGGCTTTAACCCTGTTCTAATGTGAGGAAATGTTCCACAGTGAGGCTTTAACCCTGTTCTAATGTGAGGAAATGTTCCACAGTGAGGCTTTAACCCTGTTCTAATGTGAGGAAATGTTCCACAGTGAGGCTTTAACCCTGTTCTAATGTGAGGAAATGTTCCACAGTGAGGCTTTAACCATGTTCTGCTGTGAGGAAATGTTCCACAGTGAGGCTTTAACTCTGTTCTAATGTGAGGAAATGTTCCACAGTGAGGCTTTAACCGTTCTAATGTGAGGAAATGTTCCACAGTGAGGCTTTAACTCTGTTCTGATGTGAAGAAATGTTCCACAGTGTGGCTTTAACCCTGTTCTGATGTGAGGAAATGTTCCACAGTGAGGCTTTAACCCTGTTCTCATGTGAGGAAATGTTCCACAGTGGGGCTTTAACCCTGTTCTAATGTGAGGAAATGTTCCACAGTGGGGCTTTAACCGTTCTAATGTGAGGAAATGTTCCACAGTGAGGCTTTAACTCTGTTCTGATGTGAAGAAATGTTCCACAGTGTGGCTTTAACCCTGTTCTGATGTGAGGAAATGTTCCACAGTGGGGCTTTAACCCTGTTCTGATGTGAGGAAATGTTCCACAGTGAGGCTTTAACCCTGTTCTCATGTGAGGAAATGTTCCACAGTGGGGCTTTAACCCTGTTCTAATGTGAGGAAATGTTCCACAGTGGGGCTTTAACCGTTCAAATGTGAGGAAATGTTCCACAGTGAGGCTTTAACTCTGTTCTGATGTGAGGAAATGTTCCACAGTGAGGCTTTAACCCTGTTCTGATGTGAGGAAATGTTCCACAGTGAGGCTTTAACTCTGTTCTGATGTGAGGAAATGTTCCACAGTGAGGCTTTAACCGTTCTAATGTGAGGAAATGTTCCACAGTGAGGCTTTAACCCTGTTCTGTTGTGAGGAAATGTTCCACAGTGAGGCTTTAACTCTGTTCTGATGTGAGGAAATGTTCCACAGTGGGGCTTTAACCGTTCTGATGTGAGGAAATGTTCCACAGTGAGGCTTTAACCGTTCTAATGTGAGGAAATGTTCCACAGTGAGGCTTTAACCGTTCTAATGTGAGGAAATGTTCCACAGTGGGGCTTTAACTCTGTTCTGATGTGAGGAAATGTTCCACAGTGAGGCTTTAACCCTGTTCTGTTGTGAGGAAATGTTCCACAGTGGGGCTTTAACCCTGTTCTGATGTGAGGAAATGTTCCACAGTGAGGCTTTAACCGTTCTAATGTGAGGAAATGTTCCACAGTGAGGCTTTAACCGTTCTAATGTGAGGAAATGTTCCACAGTGGGGCTTTAACTCTGTTCTGATGTGAGGAAATGTTCCACAGTGAGGCTTTAACCCTGTTCTGTTGTGAGGAAATGTTCCACAGTGAGGCTTTAACTCTGTTCTGATGTGAGGAAATGTTCCACAGTGAGGCTTTAACTCTGTTCTGATGTGAGGAAATGTTCCACAGTGTGGCTTTAACCCTGTTCTGATGTGAGGAAATGTTCCACAGTGTGGCTTTAACCCTGTTCTAATGTGAGGAAATGTTCCACAGTGAGGCTTTAACCTGTTCTAATGTGAGGAAATGTTCCACAGTGAGGCTTTAACTCTGTTCTGATGTGAGGAAATGTTCCACAGTGAGGCTTTAACTCTGTTCTGATGTGAGGAAATGTTCCACAGTGAGGCTTTAACCGTTCTAATGTGAGGAAATGTTCCACAGTGAGGCTTTAACCGTTCTAATGTGAGGAAATGTTCCACAGTGGGGCTTTAACTCTGTTCTGATGTGAGGAAATGTTCCACAGTGAGGCTTTAACCCTGTTCTAATGTGAGGAAATGTTCCACAGTGAGGCTTTAACCCTGTTCTGTTGTGAGGAAATGTTCCACAGTGGGGCTTTAACCCTGTTCTGTTGTGAGGAAATGTTCCACAGTGAGGCTTTAACCCTGTTCTGTTGTGAGGAAATGTTCCACAGTGAGGCTTTAACCGTTCTAATGTGAGGAAATGTTCCACAGTGAGGCTTTAACCCTGTTCTGATGTGAAGAAATGTTCCACAGTGTGGCTTTAACCCTGTTCTGATGTGAGGAAATGTTCCACAGTGGGGCTTTAACCGTTCTAATGTGAGGAAATGTTCCACAGTGTGGCTTTAACCCTGTTCTGATGTGAGGAAATGTTCCACAGTGGGGCTTTAACCCTGTTCTGATGTGAGGAAATGTTCCACAGTGGGCCTTTAACCCTGTTGTGATGTAGTGTCCTCCTCAGAAACGTCCTTTTAGTTGTATTTTGTTTCATTCACTGCACAGCGCACGACACTCTGTTCCACCTGGTGATGTCATCAGGTGGTGCTCCTCTGTGTTTTTAAATCCACACACTTTTGCTCATTCTGATGTTTTAAATTTTGTCCACGTGACAAACATCACAGCTAACTGCCCTCAGGTGTAGCCTCGTTTGCACTGCTCCTGTCCGGCGCACTTCCTGTAATGTGACGTGTGTGCAGGTTTGTGATTGGCTGGCTGGACCTGTGTTACTGTGGAGATGAGGATGTGGCGCAGGACTCGGAGCTGCACAGTTGGATCAGAGATATTTACGAACACGGATTTCCTCCAGAGAGCGGTCAGTCTTTACACAGAGCGGTCAGTTTAAAGTCGGGGCACGTCTGGAGTCGTGTTTTATTTTATTCAGACGTTGTGTTCAGGATTTGTGCGTCAAACATGTTTGTGCGTTAAAGGGATAGTGCAGGTTTTTATGTTAATCTGTATGGCTTCCCCTTCAACAGTGTTGTGAGATTAGCACTGACTTACCCATGACAGCGTGATCTGGTAACGTAGCTCGTAAACGTAGTTCCGGTAAGTTCGTGGGGACAATTTAAAGATCCCATGACATGGTACTTCTTGATGCTTTTATATGGCTCCTTAATGGTTCCCTAATACTGTAAATGAATCCTTCTTCAAAATCAAGACTCAGTGCATGAGAAACAGATAAGATGAGAAAGAGTAATTTTTCTCTCTCTGAACAGTCCATTATGGGAGTTGTTGCTTGAATGCAAATGAGAAGGACAGAGATGGCCTATAGTAGGGGGTGGGGGTGTGGCCAAACTCTCCGCTCTCCGCTCTCAGCTGATCCATTTCCGCGTTTTTGCGTGGAGAAGAGATTAGAAGCGTTCCATTGAAAAAACACATTTCCACAGAAAATAAAATTAAACCACTGCTGTTCAAAGGTCCAGAGGCTCAGATAAAGGACTTCCGAGCCTAGAAACACTCGCAAGTGCCTCCAGGCAAATAAAAAAACGCATTTCGCATTGCCTAGCGCATTCGCGGTCCAAACTCTCTGGGCGTGATTTACAGAGACACTGAGTAGACACAGACGGGGGTGGAGCTGCATTTTTCGAGCTGATGTCAATAAGTTGCCTTGTTGAGAATCGCCCATTTGAGCTGTGTTTTTTTCTAACGCAGATAAGGATCGCAAATGCTCAGTTTAGACACTTCGCAACTTTTAACCATGGAGGGGGGGGGGGGCGTAAACAGGGTAGGGGAGCTCACATTAACATTCAAAAACCTCAGAAAGTGAAAATTTTATGCCATGGGACCTTTAAAGGAAAATTAACGTTTTTTACAATCTGAGCCTTATTTCGGTAATAAAACAAGTTGTTTTACTCACCCATAGCACTTTGGTGTCATTTGGAGCATTTCTGGAGATGTTTTAGCTTTGCGATATCCGTAACGTGAGTGATCGGGGCACGACGTTGAAGTCACCAAAATAACACAAACTTTAGCACTTTTAAAATTACAGAAGCTCGATGTGTCAGCGTAGACTTTAAGTGGAGTTCAAAGCCGCCTGAAACCCGATATCCAGCTATAGTTTCATCTGATGGCGTCATCAGAGAGGACAGCGCGCATGTGCGAATTCCCCAGCTGATTTGCAGATAAACACTGCTCTGAACTTTTCTGTTGCGAGTGACACATGGCAGAAGATTGGGACTTTGAGGCTGAAGAGGACTTATGGAGGACTGAGGACTGAAGAGGAGTATACGGATGAGGAGACAGAATGGATACGGAAAGAATGAAGCGGAGACAGTTTTAGGAGCACAAGAGAACAGACATCGGTTTCACATTACTTCTCAGAATCGTGCGCTGAATCCGCTGGCCTTTCTTTTCCTGACTGAAGTGGATACTGCAAACACGATAGTCCAAACGTCTTACAGCTTTGCCTTTCATGTTTGGGTCCCGAGAGCTGAGAGCGAAATCAGCTGTGACTGAGCCCATGCGCACTGTCCTCCTCATCTACTCGAAACTATGGATAAATCTCAGATTACAGGCCACTTTTGACTCAAACGAAAGTGTAGACTAAGACATTGAGCTTCTATGATTTGAAAAGTTATAAAGTTTGTTATTTGGTGACTGTAACGTTGTGCCCCGATCACTCACGTTAACGGATATCGCTACTAAAACATCTCAGATTGTAAAAAAAGGTAATTCCCCTTTAATCTCAGGACACTGTTGAAGGGGACACCATACAGATTAACATTAAAAAAAAAACCCGCAATCTCTTTAAACATGTTTGAATTTAACAAAACACAACTCCAGGTCTGTGTCTGATGAGGAAATGACATTATAACGTGTCATGTGACTTTGACGCGATCTCCTGACCGCTCCTGTCCAATCCCATCGCAGGTTTCCCTCAGCGCTTTGAGTCCAAAGCCGAGCTGTCAGAGTTTGTTACCATGGTGATATTCAGTGGCTCCGCCCTCCATGCCGCGGTCAACTTCACCCAGGTAAAACCTCAGGGGGCCCGGACAGCAGGGGGCGCACTCACATGACCCTGTGTCTCTGCAGCTGGACTTCGCTCTGTGGATCCCGAACGCTCCTTCCTGTTTGCTGCGACCTCCTCCGCAGGTCAAAGGTCAGCTGACGGAGGAGGACTTCCTGACGTTTTTGCCGGACGTGAACACGAGCATGCGCGTCCTGAGCAGCCTGGCTCTGCTCTCCACACCCGGTGCCGACTACGTAAGATACAAACACCAAAGATTATATACGATTATCTCTGGACATAGTTAAAGGATTACAGTGGTACCTCACCTTACGAAAGACCCAACAAACGAAACGCCTTCACGTTAAATTTTGGTCTCTAGATACGAAAGAAATTTCAAGTTACGAAACGCGAAATCTCAAAAATTCAAATAATGCGCGCTCAGCCACACACATTATACGCTTTTCTCAGACTGGATTTAAACTTTTCTCACATTTGTCTCTCGTTTAAACGCTCAAACTTTCATAGATTTTCAACAAAATTATTAATAGTTAAGTGTGGGGGGAAGGGGGAGGGCGGAGAAGTGTGCGCGCGGACACGTGTGTGATAGCGCGAGACCCGTGCTCAAACCGTGCCAGGTCTAAACCAGGTTTGAACCAGGTCTAAACCAGGATTAGACCACTGCGGCTCTTGCATGCGTTCGTTCATGCGCTCAGACTGCGTGCGGTCCCGAGGGGAGTCCTTGCTGCTCGCCTCAGCCGTGACTCGAAACGAAACCAGGAAATAGACCCGCACGTGGCGCTTTAATCCACCTGGTTTAGTCCAGGTTTAGTCCTAGCCCAGTCCTGGTTTGTCCAGGTCTAGACCTGGTCCAGTCCAGGTTTAGACCTTGGTCTAGACTGGTATAGTCCACGTTTAGTCCTGGGTCTATAGTCTCTACGCAGGACACAGTGTTACACTATAAAAAAAATGTTACACTATTAAAAAAAAAACTTGGAACGAATCAGGCCTTTTCCATTGAAATAGTTACTCAACTTACGAAAAATTCACGTTACGAAACCACTTCTGGAACGAATTAATTTCGTAAGGTGAGGTACCACTGTATTAACGTTTTTTACAATCTGAGCCTTATTTCTGTAATAAAACGAGTTGTTTTACTCACCCATAGCACTTTGGTGTCATCTGGAGCAGTTTCGTAGATGTTGTAGTTTAGCGATATCCGTTAACGTGAGTTCTTGGGGCAGGCGATTGCAGTCACAATATCGGCCCACTTTTACACATCGGGCCGATACCGATATGTTAAAATTATGGCAATATCGGCTGATACCGATGTTAATGCCGATATATCGTGCATCCCTAGTAAAAGGAGCTGTCCACTTGAAAAACTACCACTAAATGACATCACAAGGTGGAACAGAGCGTTTTGAGCTTTGGAGATGTAGACACATTAATAATAAAAAGTTCCTCAAACGTGTGAATGAAACAACAAAACTTCAGGTGTTTTTGAGGAGGAAACATTAGATCCTGACTTACAACACACTGAAGTTCAAACTGAAGAATATTTTCATAATATTTGAATAACTTTACATAACGTGTTTTCAGACATCCCAAGTCTCCCGGAAGTTCTGGGAGTCTCACAGAAAATAATTATAGTGGCTCCCTGATGCCTGCGAGTCCGATAAAATATCCCGGATTTTAGACGTGGTTTTTTGTTGTTGTTTTGGACTATGCAGAGCGTGCACGGAAGATAATAACTCTTGTTTCATGCACGGAGAGAGAGAGAGAGAGAGAGATTGAGAGAGAGAGAGATTGAGAGAGAGAGATTGAGAGAGAGATTGAGAGAGATTGATTGATTGAACAAACGTGTGTGTGTTTAAGCGAGCGCTGACCAGAGATCGTGCTGATTGGTTACACTCAGCAAAACTAGCCAATCAGCTTTCAGTGTGGGCGGGCTTCAATTTACTTTCTCAGAAGTTATCATTTAGTGCAGCGAGATGGCAGAATCTAAAAAAAACAAAAATATAAAACTCATTTTACAGCAGAATATACTAATATATATCCCTGTCTGATTAGGGAGAAAAATGATGACACTGTGGTGAGGTGCACTGTGTGTAAAATAGGCTGGTGACAGGTGTTTTATGCAAACATGGACATATATTTGAAATGTTTAAACACAAATAATATTTAATTTTAATATTTAATAAGTTCATGTTTAATTTAAAGTTTATATTTAATTTTAAAGTTTAATGTTTAAGAACTCAGTTAATAAAAAGTTGTTAAAATAAGTGGCCTTCTCTATTGTGTAGGGTTAGAGGTGGGGTGGGGTGGGACGACATCTCCCTGAAATGAGTTTTTGGAACTTGGGATGTCTGTTTTTTTTCGCTCAGGTTCCTCTGTGCAGATACAGGGAGCCGCTCTTCCACTCCGGCGCCCCCCGTAGGCTGGTGGAGGCACTGCAGGCCGAGCTCACGTCCATCTCTGACGACATCACACGCCGCAACGCCGAGCTGACGGCCCCGCCCCACGACGTCACCAAGACCGCCTCGTTTCCGTACGGTTACCTGGACCCTGAACGCATCGAGAACAGTGTGACCATCTGAACTGTGCCAGATGCCCTCCCGCACAAACATGAATCTGCACAAAGTTTGGTTTAGTTTTTTTTATTCGAACATTCGGGTTATTTACATTTTTCTTTGTCGTATTTTCAGTGTAAACAAAAACATTCAACGCTCAAGAAATCCAGTGAAACTCAACTGTGTCCACAACGAGGACTAAAGCAGGTCTAAACCAGGTCTAAACTAGGTCTAAACCAGGACTAAACTAGGACTAAACCAGGTCAAAATCAGGACTAAACCAGGTCTGAACCAGGACTAAACTAGGTCTAAACCAGGTCTAAACCAGGTCTAAACCAGGACTAAACTAGGACTAAACCAGGTCAAAATCAGGACTAAACCAGGTCTGAACCAGGTCTGAACCAGGACTAAACTAGGTCTAAACCAGGTCTAAACCAGGTCTAAACTAGGTCTAAACCAGGACTAAACCAGGTCTAAACTAGGACTAAACCAGGTCTAAATCAGGACTAAACCAGGTCTGAACCAGGACTAAACCAGGTCTAAACCAGGTCTAAACCAGGTCTAAACCAGGTCTAAACTAGGTCTAAACCAGGACTAAACCAGGTCTAAACCAGGACTAAACCAGGTCTAAACCGGGACTAAACCAGGTCTAAACCAGGACTAAACCAGGTCTGAACCAGGTCTAAACCAGGACTAAACTAGGTCTAAACCAGGTCTGAACCAAGTCTAAACTAGTGGTAAACCAGGACTAAACTAGTGGTAAACCAGGTCTAAACCAGGACTAAACCAGGGCTAAACCAGGACTAAACCAGGGCTAAACCAGGGCTAAACCAGGACTAAACCAGGACTAAACCAGGACTTCATGTGGACTCAGTCTTAAACGGCATTAATTCCTAAAAATGACTGTTTCTATTTTAAATGTAAAATAAAAACGGCATCCAATACTCTGAGTTCTGAAGTCCTTCGTATTTTTTACATTTTTGAAATTCAAAGTTGCAGAAAATACTACCATTATTTAAATTACACTTTTGGCAAATACTTTGTGTGAAGCGGCGCCACCAGGTGGAGAGACAGGAATGATTTTAACCAATCGCACAAAAGAATTAAATTAAACTCCAGCTTTGACGTGAAATAAAAGGACGGAATGTGAAACTTAAGGCAAACTTCTGTCACAGTAAAAACATAAAAGTAAAAGGTTTTTTTGTAAACGACAAAGGAATAAGTTAAAACAGGAAATGTTACGGACAAAATAATAAATAAATGTTTTTAAATTCAGTTCTTTTGGCCGTTTCTGTGCGCTGCAGTGAAGAGGTCCTCGGTAGTTTGGAATCATTTTTGGAATTTTAAAGGCCGTGGAGCTAATTTTTCCCATGTATTTGAGCAAAATATTATAAGAATAATATAATACGTCCACTGTACTTTCTGCAGGTAATTATAAACTGTTTTTGTGCACTGTTTGCATGCTAGTTGTTGTTTTTTAAAAATAAGGAAGGGAGGAAAAATAGGACCACTGCAATTTTTTCAAAAAGAATTGGTTGTTTTTTACCTTTAAGAATGTAAAAAATCAGGTATAGCACCTTTAAAAATAAATATTTAGAATTGTCTTTAATAACTTGATCTTACCAATTTGAAGAAATAATAATTTTGACTATCTGTACTTTTTCAATAATGCAGCAAATTGTTTTTCCAGTCAGTTTAAAATAATAGCAATAATAATAACATTATTATTATTATTATTATAAATTTGGCTATTTGTACTTTAAGAAATGCAGCAAATTCTGTTTTCAATTTGCATGTTTTTCCCCAAACAAAATAAATAAATAAATAAAATAAAAGTGCAACATTAAAATCTATCAGTTTTAATAATAATAATAATAATAAAATAAATAAAATAATAAAATAAATAAAATATAATAATAATAATAAAATGCCAGTGGCTCAAAAATAAAAATTACCAACCCGTACCTTAAAATTTCCTATAATTCCACCAGATAATAAAGGTTTATTTAATGTTGAATCTGTAAATCTGGATCTATTACTGTAATACGTTTTATTGTTGGTTTTCAGATTCTCCCAGACGGGGGCAGGAGACGGGTTTTCCTCTTGTTTACGCTGCACTTTGTGATGAAATATCCAAAATGAACTTCACAAATGTTGAACCTGATCATTTCTATTCATGAACTGGCCCACTATTGCAACCAAAATCTGCATTTAAACAGGATTAAATATTAAATATTATGGATCTACAGAATGTTGTGATGTCACCTGAAACCCAGCAGCCTTTTCAAAGATTAAATTGAGTAAATCGCATCTTTCCCAATAATTCCTGTGATAAAAACTTTCACTATTAATAAGGAAAAGCAACTTGGATGAGCTGCGAAATATATTCGAGAGTCACAACCAGGACTAAACCAGATCTAAACCAGGACTAAACCAGGACTAAAGCAGGACTAGACCAGATCTAAACCAGGACTAAACTATGTCTAAACCAGGGCTAAACCAGGGCTAAACCAGGGCTAAACCAGGACTAAACCAGGGCTAAACCAGGGCTAAACCAGGGCTAAACCAGAACTAAACCAGGGCTAAACCAGGATTAAACCAGGGCTAAACCAGGGCTAAACCAGATCTAAACCAGGGCTAAACCAGGTCAGAACCAGGTCAGAACCAGGTCTAAACCAAGTCTAAACCGGGACTAAATCAAGTCTAAATCAGGTCTAAATCAGGTCTAAACCAGGTCTAAACCAGGACTAAACCAGGACTAAACCAGGACTAAATGTATTCGAGAGTCACAGCCAGAGGGTTTCAGGTTTGATTCCCAGACTGAAGTTTGTTTGTTACACTAAAAACCGAAAGAGTCTGAAAAAAATAAAAAAATAAAATAGAATTGCAGGAAATGGTTTAGACTTAAATTAAAATGAAATAAATAAAAAATGTAAATATCCGACCCTGTGTGCCCGTATATGGACATTTCCTGCCCCTTCACTGCGGCGCGTCAGTAGTTCGCACATTTAAACATTATAAATACATTAAACACGTTAAATATTCAAGTTTAAGCCGGTTTGATACGTTCGGCCCAGACCCCTCCGCGCGCCTCAGAACCGGAGGGTTGCGGGTTCGATTCCCGGTTCAGTTCTGTAAACAGCAGGAATAAGCAGGAGTAACAGAAGCGCGGCTAAATTGAGACATTTACATTCAAAACTGTTTTTTTAAAATTCGTTTTCGGTGGAGTTTCTGGCCAAAATGAACCGAACCAGACGACACATGAACACCGGGCACTGTTCAGACTACTCACAACGCCTCCTCTCCTCGTTTCCTCTGCTCTAAGCGGCCGTGTCCAATACTTTACCCTCTTAGTCCTCTTAGATCCGTCTTAATGAGGGAAAGTAAGGTGTGTTCAGGCTCCTCGTCTCCTCTCCTCGGTTCCTCTCCTCGTCTCCTCTCTTCGGTTCCTCTACACGGTTCCTCTCCTCGGTTCCTCTCCTCTTCTTAGTGGCTGTGTCCTTACACTCCCTCTTGGCCCATTAGCTCCTCGTCTCCTCTCCTCCCTCGGCTCCTCCACTCCTCATCTCCTCCACTCCTCCTCTCCTCTCTCTCGGCTCCTTATCTCCTCCACTCCTCTCCTCCTCCTCTCCTCTCCTCTCCTCCCTCTTGGCTCCTTGTCTCCTCCACTCCTCGTCTCCCCTCTCCTCTCTTCCTCCTCTCCTCCCTCTTGGCTCCTCGTCTCCTCCACTCCTCATCTCCCTCTTGGCTCCTTGTCTCCTCCACTCCTCATCTCCTCTTCTCATCCGCTCTTCATCTCCTCTCCTCCTCTCCCTCTTGGCTCCTTGTCTCCTCCACTCCTCGTCTCCTCTCTCCTCTAAGCGGCCTCGTCCAGCACCAGCACCTTACACTCCCTCTTGGCGATCTTGTCGAGGGAGAGCACGGTGCGTTCAGGGGGGGGCAGGTAGAGGGAGCGCCCGACGGGTGAGCCCACGGGGGGGGTGATGGCGCGGCGCTCCATGGCGCTGCCCGTCCTGCACAGAGGGTCAGAGGGTCAGAGGGGGTACAAGAGGGAGCCAGAGAATCAAACCTTTTCTCACACAACTTAAGCTGCAAATGTAAGCACAAACAGAGAGGGCTTTCATGTTGTTCTTTCTGCTTACCCTCTGTGCTTGTGGGAACCACTTGGGCCCTGTGTTGTAATGTCCGAATAGTAGTAGTAGCAGTAGTAGTAGTACCTCATTATATGTGATCGTGAAGGCTGCTGGTGGGAGAAGGATTGGGAACGTCCTAAACTGGCCTGATGTCGGTCCAACAGGTCCCTGACGGCCGGAGACGAAGGACTGTTCTTCCCTGCAACAGAAAAATACAAATATTATAAACAGAATTTTTTTTAATGATGTGGGTTTTTCATATATCCCAATCCCGGTGAGTGTGTGCATACAAAACGTGGGGAACACAGAGCGGCGGAATGTGCTGTCGAGGACATTGTTTGAGAGGGGGACTGTTTTGCAGCGGCGTGAGAGCTGTGGAAGCTCAGTGTGTGTCGAGCGGTGAACAACATGGACGGAGAAAATGTTACAGACCCAGAGGAACTTATACCGAAAAAAGGAGCCATTTCAGTCGTGTGGAAGAACTTCGGCTTTAAAAAATCTGACGCTGATCAAACCACCGTATTCTGTAAATGTCGGGCTAAAGTCTTAGCCGCAGGAGGCGACGCGAGCGATCTGCTTCACCACCTCCATCACAAACACGTCCTGGAATATGAAGAACGCACGAAACTAAGATCTGCGTCCTCTTCCACGTCTGCAGGGAACGTTCAAGTCGGCGCCGCAACACAAAACGCCACTCAGACGTCACTCAAAGGCGCGTTTGCTAAAGACTGCCTACGACAAGAAAAGCAAACGGTGGAACGATATTACCAACGCTGTTACTGTCCACTTCGCCAAAGACATGGGACCACTTAGTATAGAGCTGGGCGGTATGACCAAAAATTGATTATTTTTCAAAATTATACCAGTGTCACGGTATGACTTTTTTTTTTTTTTTTTTCATGCATGACTCGGTGTTAACTCCATTTCCTAATAATTTAGAGAATAATTACTGCAGTAAATCTGACTTAATAAAACATATCTGGGTCCAGAGCTTTAATCATCTCCTTAAAGCTCCTTTCTCAACAGGACTAAGTGGTTCCATGTCTTTGGCGAAGTGGACAGTAACAGCGTTGGTAATATCGTTCCACCGTTTGCTTTTCTTGTCGTAGGCGGTCCCCTTAGCAAGCGCGTCTTTGAGTGACGTCTGAGTCGCTACAACTTTAGCCCGGCAATATTTACAGAATGTTTGTTTGATCAGCGCCAGATTTTTTAAAGCCAAAGAGCTTCCACACACCTGACACGGCTCCTCTTTTCGGTATAAGTTCCTCTTTTTCTAAAAACAACGTCCATGTTGTTCACCGCTCAACACACACTGTAGCCGTGTCCCAGTTCAAGGGTTATTGATCAGTGTGCGTAATTTGCGTGGCGCGTGTTGTTAGCATTTGCGTTAGCCGCGTGTCTCAGGAGCGGCTCTGTGGACCTGTCTGATGTCCCTTGCGGTCCGTGGAGGCTAGTTCGAGGGCTGCAGCTTTTGCAGCCTTCGGAACGGCCGAAAAAGCGGTGGAGACTGCAGCCCTCGAATTGGGACATGGCTTACGCTTTCACCGCTCTCATGCCACTGCAAAACAGTTCCCCGGCGCGACGTTCCGCTGCTCTGAGTTTCCAACGTTTTGTACGCACACACTCACTGGTATTGCGGTAAATGAAAAATTCATATCATTAAAAAAAACAAAACACCGGTATTCAGTATGAACCGATATACCGCCAAGCCCTAAGTAAAAGGAGAAGTTCAATTTGTCAACTGGACAAAGTATGTTTGGTTGAAAACGTTTCGCCACTCATCCGCCAAGCCCTAACCTAGTACATGAAAAAAATACCGTCAAATACAGTGACACCGGCATAATTTTGAAAAATACCATGATATAAATTTTTGTATAGGATAAGTTATGGAAGTAGTGTAAAGTACATTCTAAGTTACGTTGCAAAAGAAAATGCGGTGTGTATTTTTTGAAGGACAGTTGAAGTACAGGTGAAGTGCAGGTGAAGTACAGGTACAGGTACAGGTGCAGGTGAAGTACTGGTGAAGTACTGGTGAAGTGCAGGTGAAGTGCAGGTACAGGTGAAGTGCAGGTGAGATACAGGTGAAGTACAGGTGAAGTACAGGTACAGGTGAAGTACAGGTACAGGTGCAGGGGAAGTACTGGTGAAGTGCAGGTGAAGTGCATGTACAGGTGCAGGTGAAGTACTGGTGAAGTGCAGGTGAAGTGCATGTACAGGTGCAGGTGAAGTACTGGTGAAGTGCAGGTAAAGTACAGGTGAAGTGCAGGTGAAGTACAGGTGCAGGTGAAGTGCAGGTACAGGTGAGGTACAGGTGAAGTACAGGTACAGGTGAAGTGCAGGTGAAGTACAGGTGAAGTAAAGGTGAAGTAAAGGTGAAGTACAGGTGCTGGCGGGTGCTTACGGGAGAGCGGTCTGGCGTCTGGAGGAGGGTTGGACACTGAGGCGGTGAACTGCAGCTTTAACTTCATGTGTTGGCTCAACTAAAAGAGAAAGAAACAGGAAAATGAGAAAAACTGAGAAAAACGCGGTGGATAAACGAGTCCTGCAGGGGGCGCTCACCTCGTACAGTCCCGGGCGGAGGATCTGGAAGCCGACGCTGAAGGACAGAGTACTTCCTTTTCTGCAGTGACCGAGGTTCGAGAGCGGGGAGAGACATACGACCGAGGAGAGGGAGGGGTCGTCTGAGCCACGAGCTAAAAGAGAGAAAGAAAGAAAGGGATGAGAGTCCTAGTTTAGTCCCAGTTTAGCCCTGGTTTAGTCCTAGTTTAGTCCTGGTTTAATACTAGTTTAACCCTGGTTTAATACTAGTTTAACCCTGGTTTAGTCCTAGTTTATTCCTAGTTTAGCCCTGGTTTAGTCCTTGTTTAGTCCTGGTTTAGTCCTGGTTTAGCCCTGGTTTAGCCCTGGTTTAGTCCTGGTTTAGTCCTGGTTTAGTCCTTGTTTAGTCCTTGTTTAGTCCTGGTTTAACCCTGGTTTAGCCCTGGTTTAGTCCTGGTTTAGTCCTAGTTTATTCCTGGTTTAGTCCTAGTTTATTCCTAGTTTAGCCCTGGTTTAGTCCTTGTTTAGTCCTGGTTTAGTCCTGGTTTAGCCCTGGTTTAGTCCTGGTTTAGTCCTGGTTTAGCCCTGGTTTAGTCCTGGTTTAGGCCTGGTTTAGCCCTGGTTTAGTCCTTGTTTAGCCCTGGTTTAGTCCTTGTTTAGTCCTGCTTTAGTTTATCTATAATTTCAGTTAGTTTTAGTCAGTTTTATAAACACACAATACAGTTTCAGTTGGTTAGCGTTTTTTTTCTTTTGTCGTTTTTATTTACTTCAGTTAACGAAAATATTTTTTAAATTCTAGTTTGTTTTTTCGTTAACTATAATAACCCTGATCTGCATTTGATCAGTATTCATCTGTATTAAAGATGTTTGACGTTTGACCCTTACCCTCAGGCGTCCACACCAGCCTGACGGCGAGGAAGTCCTGCAGGTTGTTGAGCAGGACGTATCTGACCCGGAAGTGCTCTTTGACCCTGACGGTGCGCGGACAGGACGCGGTCATCACGAACCGCGGCTGGTCCAGACGAATGCTCGGCAACCTGCAGACCGACAAAAAACATAACAGGACTAAAACAGGACTAAAGCAGCATTAAACCAGGAATGAATCAGGACTAAAGCAGGACTAAAACAGGACTAAAACAGGACTAAAACAGGACTAAAACAGGTCTAAAGCAGGACTAAAACAGGACTAAACCAAGACTAAACCAGGAATGAACCAGGACTAAAGCAGGACTAAAGCAGGACTAAAACCGGACCAAAGCAGGGCTAAACCAAGACTAAACCAGGAATGAACCAGGACTAAAGCAGGACTAAAACAGGACTAAGCCAGGACTAAAGCAGGACTAAAGCAGGACTAAAACAGGACTAAAGCAGGACTGAACCAGGACTAAAGCAGGACAGAAACAGGACAAAACCAGGACTAAAGCAGGACTAAACCAGGACTAAAACAGATCTAAAACAGGACTAAACCAGGACTGAAGCAGGACTAAAGCAGGACTAAAGCAGGACTGAACCAGGACTGAACCAGGACTAAAGCAGGACTGAACTAGGACTAAAGCAGGACTAAAGCAAGACTAAAGCAAGACTAAAACAAGACTAAACCAAAACTAACACAGGACTGAATCGGTACTGAACAGTGACTGAACTAGGACTACGCCAGGAAAACACCAGGGCTAAACCAGGACTAAAGAGGGACTGAAATAGGTCTGAACCAGGTCTAAACCAGGACTTGCGGTTGTGGTGATGTAAACAGCTGAAGGCGTGTTTCTGTTTTTGTAAGCGCTCAGACGTTTTGTAACTTTCGACCACAAACGTTTCACAAACATGTTTTTAACCGACTCCACTCACCAGCCTAAGGTCCCGAAGCTTTCAACATTTTACGAGGCCGTTCCGTTTTTAGCAAATTATTATTTTTGATTTATGAATTAATTCAGATCAGGTTAAAGAGCGGGTGTTATGCAGAATGTGCAGAATGTACTTTTTAGAGCTGCTACCATGTTCTAACGTTGTTCCTAGGGATGCACCGATATGAAACGTTTAGCCGATACCGATACCCGATATCAATGTTGCTGTTATGGCCGATAACGATACTGTTTTTTATTTATTTTTATTTTATTTTATTTTGAGATAACATTTTATACAGACTGAAAATCATGCAAAATGAATTTTTGAATGTCTTTTATTTTCAAAATGTGTTTTGACTTCATAAAGCTTAACTTATTTTATTCACAAAACCCCTGTGAGAAAGATGATAAATCACCATGTGCCGTCCTCACGACACGTGACTATGTGAGGCTCGACAGCCAGCGAACGAATAAAGAAAAACTCAACACAAGGCGTACTTTTCTTGTTATATGGAGTCTCTTATATATTTATGTAGTAACTGAAGCATAGAACAAAGAAAGCACATTACTAATTTCGTAAACATGTGATGAACAAAATACGAGTAGCTAGCTAAAACAGTTAGCTCCGTGAAACCACAAGTTCAGGTCTTACTTGTTCAAATGCAAAATATACATCACCTTAATCAAAGTGCTTGTTAACATAAAATAGTCACAAAGGCGAAAGTTTGGCGAGGTTCAAACATATAAAACATATTAAGCGTGAACACGAGCCGTCTTCATGCTTCATTCGTATAAAACAGAGCGGACTTTAACACAGGAACGCTCACTCTTTACTCAAAACAGAACGATCCTTAAAGGTGAAGATTTCTCACTCTGATTTGACCAAACTCTTTTTAACAATTTACAAATATGAAATGAACTAATTTCTAACCTTTAACTAACTTATTGATCTTATGAAATATTGATGTCTTTTAACACAAACACATGACACACCATGTCACTCTTAATCTGGTATTTATAGTACTGTCAAATATCGGTCGTTAATATCGGCCCAGTTTTACACATCGGGCTGATACCGATGTTAATGCCGATATATCGTGCATCCCTAGTTGTTCCCTCAACAAAAACATGCCTGAAGACGTTTTAGGGTCATCCATGCATGTTTGAGTAATTTAGTGATCTCCCCGGGCCCTTTTTATGTATTTTTGTTTTGTTTCAGTGAATATTTTCTATTTAAAATGTCCCGTCTTCAGTAGAAACAGGTGCAGAATAAAAGTGTTTTTGACCCAGAGACTTTTCAATAATCACAGTATCGAGGCAGAGGGCGGGGATAGGGGGTAGGTGAAAACGGGATTTCTCACCTGTAGTGGGTGTAGATGCAGTTGGTGAACGGCATTTTGGGAGTGGACCACTGAACCACAGCAACAAGAGGAACCTCCAGACCCTGAAAAGAGAAGGACCAGAAATAAACCAGGACTAAACCAGGACTAAACCAGGACTAAACCAGGACTAAACCTGGTCTTGTACCTCTGTGGACTCTTCCTGATTGGTGTCGTTGAGGTGCAGCTGAAACAGGAAGTCATGTTCCTCCAAAGCGCTGAGCATGCTGGGTAATCTGCCAGAGGGCGTGTCCACGCGAGAGAACGAGCCCATGCCCACCTCCCCCGACTGGTGACTGCAAACCGGGACAAAAGACAACGTTATTCCAATAAGTTAACATTATTCCAAAAGACAACGTTATTCCAAAATACAATGTTATTCCAAAATACGACGTTATTTCAAAATACGACGTTATTTCAAAATACGACGTTATTTCAAAATACGACGCTATTCCAAAATACGACGTTATTCCAAAATACGACGTTATTTCAAAATACGTTATTCCAAAATACGTTACCCCAATAAGTTAACATTATTCCAAAATACGTTATTCCAAAATACGTTATTCCAAAATATAACGTTATCCCAATAAGATAACGTTATTCCAAAATAGAACGTTATTCCAAATTATAATGTTATCCCAATAAGTTAACATTATTCCAAAATACGTTATTTCAAAATACGTTATTACAAAATATAACGTAATTCCAAAATATGTTATCCCAATAAGTTAACGTTATTCCAAAATAGAACGTTATTCCAAAATATAATGTTATCCCAAAAAGTTAACATTATTCCAAAATACGTTATTCCAAAATGCGTTATTCCAAAATGCGTTATTCCAAAATAGAACGTTATTCCAAATTATAATGTTATCCCAATAAGTTAACATTATTCCAAAATACAACGTTATTTCAAAATACGTTATTACAAAATATAACGTAATTCCAAAATATGTTATCCCAATAAGTTAACGTTATTCCAAAATAGAACGTTATTCCAAAATATAATGTTATCCCAAAAAGTTAACATTATTCCAAAATACGTTATTCCAAAATCCGTTATTCCAAAATGCGTTATTCCAAAATAGAACGTTATTCCAAAATATAATGTTATCCCAATAAGTTAACATTATACCAAAATACGTTATTCCAAAATACGTTATTCCAAAATATAATGTTATCCCAATAAGTTAACATTATTCCAAAATAGAACATTATTCCAAAATACAATGTTATTCCAAAAATCCAAAACAATGGTGTTCCAAAAATATAACGTTATCCCAATAAGTTAACGTTGTTCCAAAGCTCTCAACAAAACAGCCCAAACTAAAACCAATATCTAAACTACCGTAGATAATCTATTTTTTAACATTTAAAGCGGAGATTTTTTTTTTTTTCTTTCCGTAGTTTGTATGGCGCTTTTGTACATTTGTGGAGAGAAGTGGGAGCAGACGGACATAAGCTTGTGGGCGGAGCCTTGTACTGCGAACTGTAAGGAGAGTTCTAACAGGGCCCAGGAGAGATTGCTCGAAAATCCACGGACGACATTTAAAACATCTTCAGACGTGTTTTTAAATAATTCCCCCTCTGTTGTAATATTTTCATTATTGACATAATTACTCCTAAATATTTACTAAAATATTTACTTAAAATGCATGATTTTTGGTCATTCTGGTCATTCTTTATGGTTGCTTATGGGCGTTATTTGAGGATTATTTGCTTAAAATAATATGATCTATTTACATTTTTCTTTAAATTAATTATTGATTTATCATAAGTAATGTTTATTTTTTGTGTTATTTTGTCACTTTTGAGGTGTTTTAAAAGGTGGAACAAGGTCTACAAAGTGTCAAAATGTTTCGACCTTAGACCCTCTAAACTGTATCTGTGGGTATGTCTGAAGAAAAAAATTATTTATAAAAAACACTTGTACAAATTCAGTGAACAGAATTGAATTAAATTAAAATAAAACTAAAGTAAAAACAGGTGAAATAAAGCGCTCACCAGACGTTATCGACGAGCAGCACGGAGCCGTCGGGCATCACGGGTAAATACGACGCGTTTAAGTTTGGAAGAATCCTCACGTCACGAATACTCAGCTCCTCCTGAGAGCACTCGTTTAGGACTGAGGAGAGAAAACCTGTCAGAACCAGGACTACACCAGGACTGAACCAGGACTAAACCAGGACTAAACCGGATCTAAACCAGGACTAAACCAGGACTGAACTAGGTCTAAACTGGATCTACACCAGGACTAAACCAGGACTAAACCAGGACTGAACCAGGACTAAACCAGGACTAAACCAGGACTGAACTAGGTCTAAACCAGGATTAACCCAGATCTAAACCAGGATTAAACCAGGACTAAACCAGGTCTAAACCAGGATTAAACCAGGACTAAACCAGGACTAAACCAGGACTAAATCAGATCTAAACCAGGAGTAAACCAGGACTAAACCAGGTATAAACAAGGTCTAAACAAGGTCTAAACAAGGTCTAAACCACGGCTAAACCACGATTAAACCAGGACTAAACCAGGTCTAGACCAGGACTAAACCTGGCCTAAACAAGATCTAAACCAGGGCTAAACCACGATTAAACCAGGAGTAAACCAGGACTAAACCAGGTCTAAACCAGGACTAAACCAGAACTAAACCAGAACTAAACCAGAACTAAACCAGAACTAAACCAGGACTAAACCAGGACTAAACCAGGTCTAAACAAGGTCTAATCCAGGGCTAAACCACGATTAAACCAGGAGTAAACCAGGACTAAACCAGGTCTAAACCAGGATTAAACCAGGAATAAACTAGGTCTAAACCAGGTCTAAACCAGGTCTAAACCAGGACTAAACCAGGACTAAACCAGGTCTACAGAGGGGTTCTGAGTGCAGTACCTTTGAGCACAGCAAGATGGCGCCCTGACACAGTCATCTGTTTGCAGCGCACGGTGGGCGGAGGAAGAACGCTCAGAGTCGTGCTCACTGACGACACAAACATCATCATCATCATTAAACATTTATTTTATTTCAAACTCGTGCAGAAGTTTATTTTAGTTTTATCGTTTTTAAATTGTGTTATTTCTTCTTCTTCTTCGTACCTTGAGCCTTGAACGTGTTGAGGTCGTGTCTGAACGTGTGCACCGGCGCCCTCTGCTGGAGAACGGACAGATAACCCAACTCCTGAACCTCCACTTTGTCCTGCTCCCTCTTCCACACCGTCACCATCACCTGAGGGAGAGAGGGAGGAAGGGAGGAGGAGAGGAGGAGAGAGAGGAGAGGAGGAGAGAGGGAGGAGGAGAGAGGGAGCAGGAGAGAGGGAGGAGAGGAGGAGGAGAGGAGGGAGAGAGAGAAGAGGAGGAGGAGCGAGGGAGCAGGAGAGAGGGAGGAGGAGGAGGAGGAGGAGAGAGGGAGGAGAGGAGGAGGAGAGAGAGAGGGGAGGAGGAGAGGAGGAGGGAGAGAGAGGAGGAGAGGAGGAGGAGAGAGGGAGGAAGGGAGGAGAGAGAGGAGAGGAGGAGGAGGAGAGAGGGAGCAGGAGAGAGGAGGAGGAGAAAGGGAGGAGAGGAGGAGGAGAGAGAGAGGGGAGGAGAGGAGGAGGGAGAGAGGGAGGAGAGAGAGAGGGAGAGGAGGAGAGAGGGAGGAAGGGAGGAGGAGAGGGAGGAGAGAGAGGAGAGGGAGAGGAGGAGAGAGAGCAGGAGGAGAGGAGAGGAGAGGAGAGAGGGAGGAGAGCGAGGGAGGAGAGGTGGAGAAAGGGAGAGAAAGAGGAGAGGAGGAGAGAGGGAGGAGAGAGGAGGAGGAGAGAGGGAGGAGAGGAGGAGGAGGAGAGAGAAGGAGGGGAGGAGGATAGGGAGGAGAGGGAGGAGAGAGGAAGAGAGGAGGAGAGAGAGGAGGAGGAGGAGAGAGGAGAGGAAGCACGGGGGAGGAGAGGAGAGAGGGAGGGGAGGAAGAGAGGAGGAGAGAGAGGGAGGAGAGGAGGAGAGGAGAAGTAAAGGATGAGAGAGGGAGAGGAGCGGTAAGATACTAGCAGTAGCGTTTGTAGTATTTGTAGTATCAGTAGTATCTGTAGTATTTGTAGTGTAGTATTAGGGCCTGTTTACACGAGAACGCTTATGGGTAAAAACGACAAAATATTTGATCGGAAGTGCCTTTTGTTTACACGGTGACAGCGTTTGGGGGGCTTAAAAATGCAAAAAGCTGAAGCCGCCTTCCAAAGTGGAAAACTTGAATCCGCTCCGCCGTAGCGTTTTCGTCCGCACTGCCCAAGACGCAAATCTGCCGACGTTGCGTACGCGTTTACGTCACATACATGAAGAAGGAAGATTCTACGCATGCGCTCGGACATAGTGATAATGTATCACAGCACCACCTAGCCGCCTGGCATGCATACCCAATCCAATTCCACACACTTTTGCGTCGCCGTATGCACGCAGATTTCTTCCGGAAAACGCTAATGTCTAAACGCGGAATAAAAAGTGAAGACGCGACGCCACTTTTGCGTCTTCTGTTAAGACCGTCATCATATAAACGTAGCCTTAGTAGTAGTAGTATCTGTAATATCTGTAGTATTTGTAGTATCTGTAATATCGGTAGTATTTGTAGTAGTTGCAGTATCTATGGTATTTGTAGTATTTGTAGTACTAGTACCTTGACTTTGAGCGTGTTGACAGGGAGTTTGTCCAGAGACACGGTGAGAGGAAAGATAACCTCATCAGAGAGGACCACAGGTTCATCCAAAGGAGACTGGAACACAGAGACCCGCTTTAGTCCTGGTTTAGACCTGGTTTAGACCTGGTTTAGACCTGGTTTAGTCCTAGTTTAGTCCTAGTTTAGACCTGGTTTAGACCTGGTTTAGTCCTGGTTTAGACCTGGTTTAGACCTGGTTTAGTCCTAGTTTAGACCTGGTTTAGTCCTGGTTTAGTCCTGGTTTAGTCCTGGTTTAGTCCTGGTCTAGTCCTGGTCAAGTCCTATGTCCAGTACCTGTATGTTGGCCCTCCGGTGCCCTCTGGACGTGTGGATAATCAGGGGTTTACAGTCTCTGAAGCTTCGGCACCGTGAGTCGACTCGGCTGCCCAACGCCGCGATGGCCGCCTCCGCCGCCGCCATGTAGTCGTCCTGCTCGTCGATATGGTGATGATGGTTACCGCGGTGACGGGAGCTGTCGCCAGGGGAGACGCTCGCCACGGCACACAGCGAGGACGCCAAATCCCGCCACGATCCAGACTCTGTGGACTCCGACAGACCTAGTCCAGAGACAGAGTTAGATCAAGACTAAGCCAGGTCTAAAACCAGGTCTAAAACCAGGACTAAGCCAGGTCTAAAACCAGGTCTAAACCAGGGCTAAACCGGGTCTAAAACCAGGACTAAACCAGGACTAAACCAGGACTAAAACCAGGGCTAAAACCGGGTCTAAACCAGGTCTAAAACCAGGTCTAAAACCAGGGCTAAAACCAGGACTAAACTAGGACTAAACCAGTACTAAACCAGGACTAAACCAGGGCTAAACCAGGGCTAAAACCAGGGCTAAAACCGGGTCTAAACCAGGTCTAAAACCAGGTCTAAAACCAGGGCTAAAACCAGGGCTAAAACCAGGACTGAACTAGGACTAAACCAGGTCTAAAACCAGGGCTAAAACCAGGGCTAAACCAGGGCTAAACCAGGTCTAAAACCAGGTCTAAAACCAGGTCTAAAACCAGGGCTAAAACCAGGACTGAACTAGGACTAAACCAGGTCTAAAACCAGGTCTAAAACCAGGGCTAAAACCAGGGCTAAACCAGGGCTAAAACCAGGGCTAAACCAGGGCTAAAACCAGGGCTAAACCAGGACTAAACCAGGGCTAAACCAGGGCTAAAACCAGGGCTAAACCAGGTCTAAAACCAGGTCTAAAACCAGGGCTAAACCAGGTCTAAAACCAGGGCTAAACCAGGTCTAAAACCAGGACTGAACTAGGACTGAACCAGGACTGAACCAGGTCTAAACCAGGTCTAAAACCAGGGCTAAAACCAGGGCTAAACCAGGTCTAAAACCAGGGCTAAACCAGGTCTAAAACCAGGTCTAAAAACAGGACTGAACTAGGACTGAACCAGGACTGAACCAGGTCTAAACCAGGTCTAAAACCAGGGCTAAACCAGGGCTAAAACCAGGACTGAACTAGGACTGAACCAGGACTGAACCAGGTCTAAACCAGGTCTAAAACCAGGGCTAAAACCAGGGCTAAAACCAGGACTGAACTAGGACTAAACCAGGTCTAAAACCAGGTCTAAAACCAGGGCTAAAACCAGGGCTAAACCAGGGCTAAAACCAGGGCTAAACCAGGGCTAAAACCAGGGCTAAACCAGGACTAAACCAGGGCTAAACCAGGGCTAAAACCAGGGCTAAACCAGGTCTAAAACCAGGTCTAAAACCAGGGCTAAACCAGGTCTAAAACCAGGGCTAAACCAGGTCTAAAACCAGGACTGAACTAGGACTGAACCAGGACTGAACCAGGTCTAAACCAGGGCTAAAACCAGGGCTAAACCAGGGCTAAACCAGGTCTAAAACCAGGGCTAAACCAGAGCTAAAACCAGGACAAATACTAGGTCTGAATCAGGACTGGACTAGAATTGGACCAGAACTGAACTGAACCAGACTGAACCAGTACTAAAGCAGAACTGAACCAAGACTCAGGACTAATCCAGGATTAAGACCCGGACTAAAACAAGGGCTAAAACATGAAGAGAATTAGGGACAAATTCCAGGACTGAACCAGGGATAATCCTGGGCTTAAACCAGGCCTAAACTAGAACTCACAACAATAAACCAGGACAAAAAACAAAACTTTTTCAGCTTTTTTCAGCACCAAACATGGGCTAAAATATCAGGATCAAAGGACAGAAGTGACTGATCAAGGCCAGGAATAAACCAGGACTGAACCAGGAATAAACCAGGAATAAACCAGGAATAAACCAGGAATAAACCAGGAATAAACCAGGACTAAACCAGGACTGAACCAGGACTGAACCAGGACTGAACCAGGACTGAACCAGGAATAAACCAGGACTGAACCAGGACTGAACCAGGTCTAAAACCAGGACTAAACCAGGACTGAGCCAGGACTAAAACAGGACTAAACCAGGAATAAACCAGGACTGAACCAGGAATAAACCAGGAATAAACCAGGAATAAACCAGGACTAAACCAGGACTGAACCAGGACTGAACCAGGAATAAACCAGGACTGAACCAGGACTGAACCAGGTCTAAAACCAGGACTAAACCAGGACTGAGCCAGGACTAAAACAGGACTAAACCAGGAATAAACCAGGACTGAACCAGGAATAAACCAGGACTGAACCAGGAATAAACCAGCACTAAGCCAGGAATAAACTAGAACTGAACCAGAACTAAACCAGGACTGAACCAGGAATAAACCAGGACTGAGCCAGGACTAAACCAGGACTGAACCAGGACTAAACCAGGTTCAAAACCAGGACTAAACCAGGACTGAGCCAGGACTAAAACAGGACTAAACCAGGAATACACCAGGAATAAACCAGGAATAAACCAGGACTGAACCAGGACTAAGCCAGGAATAAACTAGAACTGAACCAGGAATAAACCAGGACTGAACCAGGACTAAACCAGGACTGAACCAGGAATAAACCAGGAATAAACCAGGACTGAACCAGGAATAAACCAGGACTGAACCAGGACTAAACCAGGACTAAACCAGGACTGAGCCAGGACTAAAACAGGACTAAACCAGGAATAAACCAGGACTGAACCACGACTAAACCAGGACTAAACCAGGACTGAACCAGGAATACACTAGGACTGAACCAGATCTAGAACCAGGACTGAACCAGGACTAAACCAGGAATAAACCAGGACTGAACCAGGACTAAACCAGGACTAAACCAGGACTGAACCAGGAATAAGCCAGGAATAAACCAGGACTAAACCAGGACTGAACAAGGAATAAACCAGGTCTAAAACCAGGACTAAACCAGAACTAAACCAGGGCTAAGCCAGGGCTAAAACCAGGACTAAACCAAGACTAAACCAGGACTGAACCAGGACTGAACCAGGAATAAACCAGGACTGAACCAGGAATAAACCAGGACTGAGCCAGGAATAAACCAGGACTGAACCAGGACAACATTGTTATAACATTGTTATAACTGCAAATACAAACGTGTTATTACCGCGTGGCGCCCCCTGTAGGCCGCCGCTGGAACTGCACACGCGTGATGCACAAAAACAGACACGTCAAAGCAAACACTAACCCGGAATGAACCTAAACCCGGGCCAAACCAGGCCAAACCAGGCCAAACCGGGCCAGGAGCACGGGGCACACGAGCACAAACCAGAACCGTCCCACAACAAGCACTTAGACCGGGCAGCATCACCCAAACCGAGCCGAACTCGACCAAAACCAGTCATGTGTGCAAAAAGGCAACCCAGTGCATCTTTAAAGAACGAAACCAGGGCCAAACCGGGCTAAACCTGGACTAACCCTGTACGAGGCATCACTGAGCGCTTCTCTCTCAAACTCGACTAACCAGGACTAACCAGGACTAACCAGGACCTAACCAGGACCTAACCAGGACTAAACTGAACCCGGACAGCCTGGGAGGTCTTTCTCACATCTATATTTCCGTCACCTGCCCCCCAAACACGAGAAAGAGCCGTTCCGAGCCGGTCCGGGCCGTGCTTACGTGAGTCTCGGCAGCGCAGCACCAGCAGGAAGCGCACGGTCTCCCCCAGGTACAGGTGACTGCGGCGGGGGAGGCTCCGGTACCGCGCCGGGTCACTCAGCTCACTGAGCGGCACCGCGGGGAAGTACATCAGGTATTCACACTGCGACTCCATCTCCTGCACCATGACCGCGGAGGAGGCGCCGAGGCCCGGGGAGGACAGCGAGAGGAGCCGCGGAGGAGGCGCCGAGGCCCGGGGAGGACAGCGAGAGGAGGCGGGGAGAGGAGCACCGAGGCCCGAGGAGCAGAGGAGGGAGAGCCGGGGAGAGGAGGCGGCGGCAGGCGGGAGGCAGCGGGAGGATGCCGGGCCCCGGGGAGGACACCGGGTCAGACCGGAGACACCGGAGGAGGACACTGGACGATGCAGATGCGGAGACAGAGCGCACTCTTCCTCTGTGCTGTCTGTGATGTAAACAGTGGAGTGGTGCATTACCGCCCCCTGCGGGAGGACGGCGGGACTGAGTCTGCTCCAGCTACGGCTCCAGGGCCCCGCGTCCGGGAGTCCACTTCAACCAGAACAACAAAAATATAATATAGCTGCAAGCAGCATTGTGGGGCCAAGCACCGAAGGTTCATGTAGGCCTCAGCATGTAGGCCGCATGCAGGGTCTGACAGGGTCTAACAGAGTCTGACAGGATCTAACAAGGTTTAACAGATCAAAGACACATCAAAGACAGATAGGTACGTTGCCTAGCAACGCAGAAAATTCCTGAAAATTTCTGCAACTTTGACCTGTTGGTGGCACTAGACCGTTGGGGCTGGGGACCTATAAATTGCTGTGGGTAATGAGGAGACTGGCTGGAATGTGCATGCAAAATTTCACAACTTTTTACTTACGGTTCTAGGGGTTGCCATAGACTCCCATGGTCAGAGGAATAATGTATAATAATAATAAGAAGAAGAATCAGTAGACAAGACACATCAAAGACAAGATCAAAAGGTTGCTAGGCAACGTTGCTAGGCAACGCAGTAGAAACACTTTTTAAAAAATCTTTTAATATTACAAGGTACACAATAATACACACTTCAGGTACATAATAGTACATATTTCATCACCACAATAACGTTCACAAAGCACTCAGAAGACCACACTTTTTAAAAATCTTTTAATATTACAAGGTACACGATAATACACATTTCAGGCACATAATAGTACTTTCACCACCACAATAACAGTCACAAAGCACTTTTTTTTTCTCTCTTCAGAAAGATGTACCCTGTGGTACGGAAATGCACCACAAGGTACATACATTCGCAAAGCGCTCAGAGGACACATCGGGGGACGTGGGTACGGGGATAAGCATCACCGGGCATTAGGGCTGAGAGGAACAGGGGAAGTGTAGAGGACCAAGGGGCTTGCCCCAGGTGAAGAAAGGGGTCTGGGGGAGAGCAAGGGCGACGCAGCGCTCAGGGAAGGCCCAGGCGCCAGGGACCAGGGGGGACAGCGGAGGGGGGTAGGGGTCAGAAGTCCAACCGAGGGAAGCCGGCTCGGGAGATGGAGAAAAGCGTATTGTCTGGGATGAAGGTGTTGCGAAACTCCGTTTCTCTTGCGTCGTGGAGACGGCGGACGTGGGCGCGAAGGAGCGCTGTGAAGAGGGGCCAGTGCTCCGCTGCGTGGCCGTCGTGGAGGCGGCGGTTCCGTGCCGCGGAAGACCACACTATGGTGCCTAGCACCTTCGGTGCTTTGCCCCAATAAATGATACACACTCATGAAACGGTGTGTGTGTGTGTGTGTGAGTGTACATCAAAGATCAAAGTCAGCTTTATTGTCAATTCTGCCATGTTAAAAGGAGAAATTCAATTTGTCAACTGGACAAAGTTTGTTTGGTTGAAAACGTTTCGCCGCTCATCCGAGAGGTTTCGTCAGTTCTGGTTCGAGTGCTGGTTAGACACTGCATATATCTCGCTGCAGAGAGGAGCTCACTACACTGAAATTGTTCTGAAACTATCTCAACTAATTTCTTTTGTTTTTCGAATTTCTCTGGCGTCTAGTTTAGCATACCTATTCAACCCTAACAACCGTCCCCACACCTCTGGCCCTGACCTGTCTGCCCTATTGTTTCTTTTGTCTGTTTTGACTTTGGTTTGAGAATGGAATTATAAATGGGAGACAAGTTATGTCTGACTCCCCCACTTCAAACCAGTTCTTTTCCCTGGCTAAGATCTGAACCTCACTGTCCTCAAAAGAATGGCCCGTGGCTTCTAGGTGCAGATGTACGGCAGATGACGGTCCACTCTGGCACGCCCGCCACCAAACTTTCACCTGACCAAATCTGCCACCTGCTGGAAATTTATCTGAATACCACCTATTTCCAGTTCAGAGGGAACTTCTACAGGCAAATCCACGGCTGTGCGTTGGGCTCACCGGTCTCCCCTATCATGGCTAATTTATACATGGAACAATTTGAACAGAGTGCCTTAGCTTCATATCCAGACACTCTGCCCACACACTGGTATCGTTATGTTGATGATAATTTTTCAAAAATCAAAATTCAAGATTTGGAACCTTTTACTGCACATATCAATTCTGTAGATCCGAACATCAAATTCACCTGTGAAGATGCCAAGGACAACACATTGGCGTTCTTAGATTGTGCAGTAACGATAGGAGGAGACCGGCGACTCCAAGTAGAAGTCTTCAGGAAGCCCACACACAGACCAATACCTGCTTTTTGATTCACACCACCCACTGCAGCACAATCTGGGAGTTATTCGGACATTACAACACAGGGCCCAAGTGGTTCCCACAAGCACAGAGGGTAAGGAGAAAGAAGAACAACATGTGCAGGAAGCCCTCTCTGTTTGTGGATATCCTAAATGGGCTGTCAACAAAACCAAGAGAGACAAGGACAAGAAACAAGACAACAGAGAATCCGAACCCAGGAGGAAAGGCTTAGCGATTCCTTACCTGGCCGGCGTAAGGAGAAACATTGGAGAAACAAAACAGCCACTTCACAAGAGGATGTACCAACACAGACAGGCGTGCCAGAGTGGACCGTCATCTGCCGTACATCTGCACCTAGAAGCCACGGGCCATTCTTTTGGGGACAGTGAGGTTCAGATCTTAGCCAGGGAAAAGAACTGGTTTGAGAGGGGAGTTAAAGAGGCAATTTTTGTCAAAAAAGAGAATCCTTCTTTAAACAGAAATGGGGGAGTCAGACATAACTTGTCTCCCATTTATAATTCCATTCTCAAACCAAAGTCAAAACAGACAAAAGAAACAATAGGGCAGACAGGTCAGGGCCAGAGGTGTGGAGACGGTTGTTAGGGTTGAATAGGTATGCTAAACTAGACGCCAGAGAAATTCGAAAAACAAAAAAAACAAATTAGTGTAGTGAGCTCCTCCCTGCAGCTAGATATAAGCAGTGTCTAACCAGCACTCGAACCAGAACTGACGAAGCCTCTCGGATGAGCGGCGAAACGTTTTCGACCAAACAAACTTTGTCCAGTTGACAAATTGAATTTCTCCTTTTATCATGGATTCTACCTGGACGACTGAGGGATTTTTCACGCAATTCTGCCATGTGTTCAACAGTGAATCGAAATTTCGTTTCTCTCTGGCCAAGTAGTGCAAAAAGACAGTGTACAAAATACGACATAAGACAAAACACAACAAAAACTATCTAAGACAAAAATCTAAAACTAAGATCTAAGATCTAAAATCTGAAAGCAGTGCAACATAATAAATAAATATCTATTTACAGATGTCCAAAAGTGTGCAGTGTGCATCAAAATTGTGCAATGAAAGATACAGCAGTGAAATGGTAATGTGCAATAGAATGTGCATTGAAGTTAAGATAAAAATTAAAGCCGCAAGCGGCGTTGGTTGGGACCTCGCACCTGCGTTTGTTCGTCTTACCCATACCAAATTTCGTGTGCCTGGCACAATTATCTCACTTCCTGTTGGGCGTGGCCATGACATTGTAGATACGTTTTTGGTTCGTCTTAAGGAGATAAACGTCCCTACCGAATTTCGTGTGCCTGGCAAAAATGATAAGGCGTATCGGACAATTTTTCCTGTTAGGGGCTCAGCTAGCGGTAGATTTTTGACAGTTCACTGGCCTGTCATATGGGGGCGCTATGTCAGTCTTCAATAAGGAGATTGTTATCGGTGCACCACTTGGTCAGAAGGCTCACCTCACTCCTGTAACGATGAAACTCACCACAGTCGTATCGTCCGCAAACTTCACAATGTGATTGTTGAACATGTGTGTTTACCTGCACATGTGTGTGTATGTGTACATGTGTGTATGTGTATATGTGTGTGTACATGTGTGTGTGTGTGTGTGTGTACCTGAACATGTGTGTGTATGTGTACATGTGTGTATGTGTATATGTGTGTGTACATGTGTGTGTGTGTGTGTGTGTACCTGCACATGCGTGTGTATGTGTACATGTGTGTGTACGTGTACATGTGTGTGTATGTGTATATGTGTGTGTACATGTGTGTGTGTGTGTACCTGTACATGTGTGTATGTGTATATGTGTGTGTGTGTTCCTGTACATGTGTGTATGTGTATATGTGTGTACATGTGTGTGTACCTGTACATGTGTGTAGTGTGTGTGTGTATATGTACATGTGTGTGTGTGTACATGCGTGTGTGTGTGTACCTGCATATGTGTGTATGTGTACATAAGTGTGTATGTTTACATGTGTGTATATGTGTACATGTGTGTATGTGCATATGTGTGTGTATGTGTACATGTGTGTACCTGCACATGTGTGTAGTGTGTGTATGTGGACATGTGTGCACCTGCACATGTGTGTAGTGTGTGTGTATGTGGACACGTGTGTACCTGCACGTGTGTAGTGTGTGTGTATGTGTGCATGTGTGTACCTGCACGTGTGTAGTGTGTGTGTATGTGGACACGTGTGTATATGTGGACATGCGTGTAGTGTGTGTGTAGCGTGTGTGTACCTGCACGTGTGTGTGTGTGTACATGCCTGTGTATGTGTACATGTATGTGTACATGTATGTGTACACGTGTGTGTACATGTGTGTGTACCTGCACATGTGTGTGTACATGTGTGTGTGTGTATGTGGACACGTGTGTATATGTGGACATGTGTGTAGTGTGTGTGTAGCGTGTGTGTACGTGCACGTGTGTGTGCGTGTGTACATGCGTGTGTATGTGTACATGTGTGTGTATGTGTACATGTATGTGTACATGTGTGTGTACATGTGTGTGTATGTGCACATGTGTGTGTGTACATGCGTGTGTATGTGTACATGTGTGTGTATGTGTACATGTGTGTGTGTGTGTGTACATGCGTGTGTATGTGTACATGTGTGTGTACTAGAGGTAAGATCTTAAGCCCGAGCCCGAGCCCGACCCGAATTTCGGGTCGGGTTCGGGCCTAAAATGTCAATCATTGCTTCGGGCTCGGGCTCGGGCCGGGCTTCTCTCTCGCTGACTTTAAAAAAAAAAAAAATATATGTTTATAAAAATGTATAATAAAACGATGTGTGGATACTAAACTAAGGAATACTTGTTTTAAAATAAATAATTTGGATAAAACAGAGAAGGCGCTGTAAGGTAATTGCTATTTAACTATTAAACAGGAGCCGCTCTTAATAATCTTCCCCTCCGCAAGTCCGCATCTATTTTGACCTGGTATCCCCAATATGGAGGAGCAAGAAGTTAAGGATAAACTAAAGACAGAACTGAAAAGACAAACACGCACCGGTAAGAGTGAGGTGTGGAAAAGCTTCAAATTGATTGTTGAAAATGCTACAGAAACTTGCGTTGGCTTCGCTGAATGTAGTCAATGTGGCGCTTTGCTTTCATACGAGAGCAAAAAGACTGGCACCTCGACGTTCCCTCTGCGCGCATGCGCAGTTGCGCACTGCTCCCACATTCTCAGCGCACAAGAAAACCTATGCAGCGCAGGGATGAAAGAGTTCCGCTTTTTTTTCAGCCGCGGGGTCATCTGAATACGGGGGAATCGTCCAGTATTCAGAAACAAAAGTATGTGTCTCGTATTAAACTTCTACCGGTGTAAGCCACGAGCACGCGCAAGCCGCGAGCACGCGCAGCTCTTTCCGCGTGTAGCGGGGGTGCATGTCGGATGTCGCGCACAGAGTTCCAAGGAGCGCTCAGGGAGTTAGTGTGTTTGCTCAGACACATAAAACATTAGGGGGAACATTGACCTCGACGCTGAGCAGGCATTTAAACAGCTGTACTAGCAAAATTGATGATCGTCAAACATCTATATTATCATTTGTTTCAAAAAAACGCCCCTCACAAATAAAATATGAAATTTCGGGTTTGCTTCGGGCTCGGGCCTGCAAATCAAGTTAATTGGTCGGGCTCGGGCCGGGTTGGGCTTTAATACCCGCGGGCCGAGTCGGGTCGGGCTGGATTTTTTAGGCCCGATCTTACCTCTAGTGTGTACCTGCACATGTGTGTGTGTGTACATGCGTGTGTATGTGCACGTGTGTGTGTGTACATGCGTGTGTATGTGTACATGTGTGTGTACCTGCACATGTGTGTGTGTACATGCATGTGTATGTGTACATGTGTGTACATGTGTGTGTATGTGTACATGTGTGTGTACATGCGTCTGTGTGTACCTGCTAGGGATGCAAATTATCGATTAATTCATTAATTGATAGTTGATTGACCTTATCGATCGATTAACGATTAACCGATAAGCAGCATTTTTCACCTGAATTTACTTTTTTTTACTATTTACTTAAGAATATAAGCTATAGTATACATAACACTGAGTCAAAAATATATCATAGTATTATTATATTGTATATTCCTCAATTAATTATTCCTTAGTAAAAAGCAGACAAATGTATTGATGCTGAATAACAAAATACATTCTTTATTGAAAATAAATTGAGGACGTTTTTTGTAAGACCTCCGTGAAATGAATTGATCGGGAAAAACATTTCACTCACACACACGCACAGTCGCACACACCGGCACACGGGCCGGACAGCGGGCTGCTTCCACTGTGCTTTCACGTGGAGCCTGTTACGCAGCCCGGAGTGGAGGAGAACGTGCAGCGCGCCGTGCACGTGTTCACGCAGACAGTGGGACGCGGAGCGAACACAGACGCAAAAATTGGGTTCGCAGGAGAACATTTTGCACTGCTTCTAGATCCGGCCGCGGATGTAACGCTATCGTCCTTCTCGCGAGTGGGTTTGCATTTCGTGTTCACATTCCAGAGTAGCGCCCTCTCCTCTAGCGATTAGTTACAATTAATGCATTTTAATCGACCAACGTCTTGATCGACAATTAATCGTTAGTCGATTAATTGTTGACATCCCTAGTACCTGCACATGTGTGTGTACATGTGTGTGTGTGTGTACATGTGTGTGTGTACATGTGTGTGTACATGTGTGTGTACATGTGTGTGTACATGTGTGTGTGTACATGTGTGTGTGTACATGTGTGTGTGTGTACATGTGTGTGTACATGTGTGTGTACATGTGTGTGTGTGTGTGTGTACATGTGTGTGTGTACATGTGTGTGTACATGTGTGTGTACATGTGTGTGTATGTGTGTACGTGCACATGTGTGTGTACATGTGTGTGTGTACGTGTGTGTGTGTACGTGCACATGTGTGTGGGACATGGATGTGTGGGCGGGACTTGGGGACACTGCAGTCTTGTCTTAGGTTTCATTGGGCGCTGTTTTGAATGAGCTTCATAAATTATTCACAGGATCTGAAGGTCGGACCAAACCAGGAGTTAGTGAGTCTGGGATCAGGACTCGGATCAGGACTTAGACTGAGACCCGCCTGGGATCTAAACCGGACTATCCTGGAATGATACGAACCAGAGAATGCTGAGAAATGGTAAGAACTAATCTAAACTAAATCAAGCATGAATGACTTGGACCGGTCCTGGTTTAATCCTGGTTTAATCCTGGTTTAATCCTGGTTTAATCCTGGTTTAATCCTGGTTTAATCCTGTTTTAGTTCTGGTTAAGTCCTAGTTCAGTCCTGGTTTAGTTCTGGTTTAGATTTAAGTCCTGGCATTGTCCTGGTTTAGCCTATTTTTTAAAATATATGGGAGGGCATCTGACACACAGGGACACAGGAGTATGGGAGGGCATCTGGGTTATTTGTGTGACATCTTGGACTCGGAGGAAGCTTCAGTTAATGATTGAGAGAAAGCCGCTGATCCAGAACTCTGCATCAGCAAAACCAACGGAACTAAGTCATCATGAAAAAGACCTGATTTAGTCCTGGTTTAAATCTGATTTAATTCTGGTTTAATCCTGGTTTAGTCCTGGTATAATCCTGGTTTAGTCCTGGTATAATCCTGGTTTATCCTGGTTTAGTCCTGGTTTAATCCTGGTTTAGTCCTGGTTTAATCCTGGTTTAGTCCTGGTATAACCCTGGTTTAGTACCAGTTTAGTCCTGGTTTAATCCTGGTTTAGTCCTTGTTTAGTCCTGGTTTAGTCGTGGTTTAGTCCTGGTTGAGTCCTGGTTTAGTCCTAGTTTAATCTTGGTTTAGTCCTGGTTTAATCATGGTTTAGTCCTGGTTTAATCCTGGTTTAGTCCTGATTTAGTCCTGGTTTAGTCCTTGTTTAGTCCTGGTTTAATCCTGGTTTAGTCCCAGTTAGTCCCAGTTTAATCCTGGTTTAGTCCTGGTATAGTCCTGGTTTAATCCTGGTTTAATCCTGGTTTAGTCCTGGTTGAGTCCTGGTGTAGTCCTAGTTTAATCTTGGTTTAGTCCCAGTTAGTCCTGATTTAGTCCTGGTTTAGTCCTGGTTTAATCCTGGTTTAGTCCTGATTTAGTCCTGGTTTAGTCATTGTTTAGTCCTGGTTTAATCCTGGTTTAGTCCTGGTTTAATCCTGGTTTAGTCCCAGTAAATCCCAGTTTAATCCTGGTTTAGTCCTGGTATAGTCCTGGTTTATCCTGGTTTAGTTCTGGTTTAGTCCCAGTTAGTCCCAGCTTAATCTTGTCTTAGTCCTGGTATAGTCCTGGTTTAATCCTGGTTTAGTCCCAGTTAGTCCCAGTTTAAGCCTGGTTTAGTCCTGGTTTAATCCTGGTTTAATTCTGGTTTAGTCCTGGTTTAATCCTGGTTTAATCCTGGTTTAGTCCTGGTTTAATCCTGGTTTAATCCTAGTTTAGTCCTGGTTTAATCCTGGTTTAATCCTGGTTTAGTCCTGGTTTAATCCTGGTTTAGTTCTATATTTAATTGTGGAGGATAAATTTATATTTTCTGTGTAAAATCTGTTTATTTTTATAAATGAATTGAATTTTTTTTCCATTTTCATTTTACAGAAACATGGATTAAAACTCTAACTTCATCCGAGGACAAACAGCTCAGATCGAACCGGGAATCGAACCGACAACTCGGCACAGACACGCCGGAGGGGCTGCAATAAAACCAGGATTCTTCTGAAAAACTGCACACATATATTTGTTTTGTATTCAAACTTTTAGTATTTAGTACATTTTAGTACATTTTTATTTACTCAACCAACTCAACTTGCCGATTCTTCTTTTCCCCCATAAACCCGGATCCTTAAAGTTTTTTCACTTTTATTTTTCCGACTTCACAGCTAATCCCACATCATGAACCAGAACTCCCATCGCTCATAACGGACCAGAACAATTCCCAAACAGCAGCGAGCGGACGTCACCAGGGCGACTTCAGATTTAAGACGACAAAATGGAATAATATTTGAACAGTTTCTCTGGAGGACATTTTACAAACCCGAGGATGATTTTTGAGAATTATTTAAGAGACAAATATTAAAACAAGATATTCTAACAACAATAAGATCCGTTCATTAAGCAGTAATTAGAATCTTCAACTAAAGACGCCTCTTGATAACTTTTTTTGCAATAATAATAATAATAATAATAATAATAATAATAATAATAATAATAATAATAATAATAATAATAATAATATAAAATACAAATTGGGCATAAAAATTAATTCTAGTTGTATTTTAATAATATACAGAAAGACCTTTATATTTTAAAAAAATTCAAATTAAATTAATTAAAAAATAATAATAATAATAATAATAATAATAATAATAATAATAATAATAATAATAATAATAATAATAATAATAAACTTTATTTATTGGCCATAAAAATAATCCTAGTTGTATTTTAATAATATACAGAAAGACCTTTATATTTAAAATAAATAAATAAAATTAATTAAAAAAATAAATAAATACATAAATAGTAAAATAATAATAATACTCATTATTTATTAGCCATAAAAATTTATCCTAGTTGTATTTTATCATGCTCAGGGTGCTCTACATGCATCTCTGTGGTGGAATGTTGAGCAGTTACCATGGTTACACACATTAGCAAAGGCAGGCAAAGAGATTTTTAATTTGAAAAAGTACAAAATGGATTTAAGCAAGACATTTTCAGGAGCCTGTGATCACGGCCGGCGTTCGTGGTCCTATTTGGGTGTTTGATTTTCAACAAAAAGGCAAGAGCGACTAACAAAAAACTGTGAAATCACCTGTTGTGATTCCAACTAAATCAGTTTTTTTATGGCCAGATTGAGTTAAAACAGCTCTGATTAAAGTCTAACAAAGCCTGAACCTACAGTTAGCATCACAATCCCAGGGAATGTTGATGACATCCGCTGCAAAGTATCAGTATTTGGTTAAAAATGTGTTTGGAAATTCTAAAATTGGAAAAATAATGTCTGATAGCAAAAATATTCCTTAGTCACTGCACTTAAGTAGAGATTTTAGGTACCTGTAATTTACTTATGTAGATTTTAAAGTCGATAATTTGAGTAAACAAAAATATACAAATGAAAACAGCTAGAAAAATTCAATTCAGTTGTTTCTGTTGAAATTCAGCACAATTATAATCAAAATCACCACATTTGAAGCCTTATAAGACCTCAAAATCTGCGTGAAATACTTACTAACACATTTTTAAACAGTTACTTTTGTTTTTTTTCAAGTATTATTTATTATTTTGCTCCTGTATCTGTCCAAATTGAGTACGTCTTCCACCACTGGACAGATCTAAGCTGGAGTTTTGAATCCCCGGCGTTCCTGAACATGTCTGTGCGGCGAGCGTCGAACCTGTCCGCGGGCCCCCTGGTGGCAGCGGTGCGTCCCTGCAGCATCGACGAGTCCTACAAGTACGTGTTCCTGCCGGTGTGCTACTCGCTCACCTTCGTGTTCTCGCTGACGCTGAACTCAGTGGTGTTGGCGCGTTCGTGTCGCGTGAAGCGCCGTTGGACCACCTCGCTCACGTACATGGTGAACTTGGCGAGCACGGACCTGATGTACGGTCTGTCTCTGCCCTTCCTCGTCCACTCCTACGTCCTCAGGGACCAGTGGGTCTTCGGGGACTTCATGTGTCGACTCGTGAGGTTCCTCTTCTACTTCAACCTCTACTGCTCCATCTTCTTCCTCACCTGCATCTCTGTGCACAGGTGAGTCTGCAGCAGCCAATCACACTTCACCGATGTTAACCAATCACAGAGCACATGTAGTGTACCTTTAAAGGAATATTAACCTTTTTTACAATCTGAACCTTATTTCGGTAATAAAACACGTTGATTTACTCACCCATATCACTTTAGTGACATTTGGAGCAGTTCCGTAGATTTAGGTAGGTTAGGATAGGTTAGGTAGGTTAGGTTAGGTAGGTTAGGATATCCGGGTAACGTGAGTGATTGGGGCACAATGTTGCGGTCAACAAATAACACAAACTTTAGTACTTTTCAAATCACAGAAGCTCAATGTGTCAGCGTAGACTTTAAGTGGAGTCCAAAGCCGCCTGAAACCCGATATCCAGCTATAGTTTCATCTGATAACATCATCATAGAGGACAGCGAGCATGTGCGAATTCCCAGCTGATTGGCAGATAAACACCGCTCTGAACTTTTCTATTGCGAGTGAAACATGGCTGAAGATTCAGACTTTGAGACTGAAGAGGAGTTATTTGAGTATGATGGCCGTCCCTATCGTTTTGAGCCTGAGTATACGGAGGAAGAGATATTAGAAAGAATGAAGCGGAGACAGTTTTAGGAACACCAGAGAACAGCCATCGGTATCACATTACTTCTCAGAGTCGTGCGCTGAATCCGCTGGCCTTATTTCTTTTCCTTTGCTGGTAAAAAAATCATCCGGACTGAAGTGGGTACTGCAAACACGATGGTCCAAACGTCTTACAGCTTTGCCTTTCATGGGTCCATTCTCAAAGCAAGTAGCCACAGTTTCAGTAGCTACGGATTCTGATGAGGAAGCCTGTGAAAACTCAACTTCGTCCAAGATGTCATTTTGTTTTCGCAACCAGGATAAATGCATGTTCGTACCATTTTCTCATGCTAATGTTTTCGTCTTCTTAGCTTCTTTCAGACTGTAACCGAGATCTGACAGCTGGGAATTCGCACATGCGCGCTGTCCTCTATGATGACGTCATCAAAAGAAAATATAGCTGGATATCGGGTTTCAGGCCGCTTTGGACTCCACTTAAAGTCTACGCTGACACATTGAGCTTCTGTGATTTGAAAAGTGCTAAAGTTATGTTATTTGTTGACTGCAACATTGTGCCCCGAGCACTCGCATTACCGGGATATCCTAACCTACCAAATCTACGGAACTGCTCCAAATGTAAATCGTGTTTTATTACCGAAATAAGGTTCAGATTGTAAAAAACTTTAATATTCCTTTAAACTGACTCACCCCCTTCTTCTTCTTCTTCTGTCAGGTACCTGGGCATTTGTCACCCCATGAGGACGATGTCTCTGGAGAGTAAGCGCGTTGTCCGCCTCGTGTGTGCCCTCGTGTGGCTCGTGGTCTTCGCTCTCACCTGTCCTATTTTCCGCTTTGCTCAGACTGGCCTCCTGTCCCGCACCCAGAGCCCAAACCAGGGTCTAGACCAGGATCTGACCCAGAGTCCAGACCAGAGTCCGGACCAGAACCTGCACCAGGACTTGACTCCAGCTCCACAGACCTGGCCCGGCCCAAACTCTTCGGAGCCGTATTTGAACTGTTGGGACGACGCCATTGATCGGGAGTTCGCTGACTACGTCCCGTACGGAGTGCTGCTGCACCTGCTCGGGTTCTTCGTGCCGTTCGTGGTCATCGCCTGGTGCTACTCGCAGGTCGTACGGACCATCTTCCGGACGCTGAGGTCGCCGCCCTCTTCTGTGGAGGAGGGCGGGGCCAGTGACACGGACGCGTCTCGCGAGCGTACGTCCGTGTCCATCGCAGAGTCACAGTACTCACACTACATCCGCCGCCGCAGGAAGTCCATCAAAACCATCGTGACCATCACGCTGCTGTTCGCGCTCTGCTTTCTGCCGTTCCACGTAACGCGGACGCTCTTCCTGCTCATGAAGAGGACAAAGGTCGGGGACTGCGGTGCCATTCGTGCTGTGTCCATTTGCTATAAGGTCACGCGGCCGTTGGCGTCGTGTAATGCCTGGCTCAACGCGCTACTCTACTTCCTCACCGGGGACAAGGGCGCCCCCTGCTGCTGGGGCAGGCCCACGGTCACGCGGGAGGGAGCGCTCTGGTGGCCGCTGGCGATCCTGAAGAAGGACGCGATGGAGGAGGAGCCTGAGGAGAAGGTGGAGAGAGAGGTGCATGGAGAGGAGTCCAAGTCCTCCAGGATCATCTTCTGAACACAAAGATATTTAAGCTGGATGCCCTCCCTGTGACTGCAGTGAAGACACCAGAGACACTGACCTGATGGGGGACTGAACCGGCAACCTCCTGGTTTGTGGAAGAAGGCGCTGTCTCTGTGCCTTCACACTTTTTTTGTTTGTTTGAATGAAACACAGAAACATCTGGAAGGTCTCGTGTCCAGAGCCAACAGGGGGCGCTCTGGTACAGGTACAGTCTCCTCACGGGTTAGATCTGTGGAGCAGCATCTTTCACAGGCTTCAGACCTGTTTTTATTCTCATTGTAAGAGTTATCATTTCTGAAGTTCAGAACAAAGCTTTTCAATAATTTGATATAAAATCCTGTTTTTCTTCAGGATCATTGTTTACAAAGTTTTAGATTTACTTTTTGTTTTAGTAACAAATACTGTTCCAAAGATAAAGATGATTGTGCTGAGTTTCGTCTGCAGTTTTCTGTTCAGTTTCTCTGTTTATAATATTAAAGTTAAATATTGAGTTTTTTGCTCTGGTGATTTTGTGCTGATGAAGCTCATTCCGCTCACTGAAATCCAAAGTCCTGTTTGTCCTGAAATGTTCCACACTGTTCTTTAATTCCCCTCGTGTTCTTGTGAAGCTAAAATGTGTCTATGTGAAGTTTAAAAATGATACGCGACCCTTTTAAATGTCTAAATGTGAAATATAGAGATTTAAGTTTAATTTTGAAAGCTGTAAATTTGCCTAAAGTCTGTGTGTGTGAACCCGTCTGCGGCCTGTAGGTGGCGCTGTGAACGTGTGGATTCAACATGTGGTTTAAGGTCTGCCATCTACTCGTCTCTACGGAGAAAAGATCCAGTCTGTCTTTTTAGACGTATCTCTCTCCATGGAGACAAACAGATTATGCAACCAGGATGAGTCACAGGTCAGATCTATGGAGAGGTGAGCTCTGTCAGAAACTAAAAACAGTGACTGAATAAAATGCCACATCATGGAACATTCCAGGTGAAGCAGAGTATGGCATAAAACATCCATCTCCATAGAGGAAGTCCTGAAGCCTGGTTTTAACTTTGTATTTCCATGGAATCATGCAGGAAGTCATCCAGAAAGTTACATACTGTAGGCCAGGCATGTCCAAACTCTGGCCCGTGGGCCAAATGCGGCCCTCAGACAAATTTTTCATGGCCCTCAGGCTTTCAGGTGAATTGGCCCAAATTACCTTGAGCAGAACTTTTGACTGCAAGTTTTTTGAAAATCTACTTTGGTAAGACAATATTTAATATTTATTGTGTGGTTTTGAGGATCTTAGCACGGATAAAGGACTGAAGCTCATTCTAACGTGTTAAACATGCATATATTTTAATGATTGACTGTACTGAGCACCAGTCTATGGCCCTTGGTCGGCCCTCTGCTTCGTCTGTGTACAGATATGTGGCCCTTGATGAAAAAAGTTTGGACACCCCTGCTGTAGGCAAAAGGAGGAATTCAATTTGTCAACTGAACAAAAGTTTATTTGGCTGAATCCGTTTCACAACTCATCCAAGCTAACCTGGGAAATCCCAGGCTGCTTTCGTTCGTTCCGATCTGAAAGACAGCCTGGCAACTATGGCAAGCGAGCTCTCCCGATTTTGGGAGCCAATCAGAGAGCGGGGAGGGGTGGCAAGACGGTGACGCTTACTACGTGACAAACGGAAGCTTGTAGTTTGAACTGACAACTGACATGATTGGCTATGGGCTACGTATACGCCAAATGATAGACATTCGTAACGCCCAATAAACGGCCGTTGGCGACTGTAAACCACACCTCCGCTACGAGATATTCAGTAGGTGCTCCCAGATCATATATCACTGTGATATGGTCAGGTGTAAATCAGGCAACATCCAAGCTGCTTCTTCAGTTCTTCTTTATATCTTATATCTATGCAGTGGCATACTGAATAGGCTTACCTAACTAACACAAACTGTAAACAAGTGGGTGTGGTAGTTTCAAAATAATTTCATTGTAGTTAGCTCCTCCCTTCAGGCAGATATAAGCAGTGTCCACCAGCACTCTAGCCAGAACTGACGAAGTAGTTTGGATGAGCTGTGAAACGTCTTCGACCAAATAAACTTTTGTCCAGTTGTAAAAGGAGAAATTCAATTTGTCAAGTTTATTTGGTCGAAGACGTTTCGCAGCTCATCCAAACTACTTCGTCAGTTCTGGCTAGAGTGCTGATGGACACTGCTTATATTTGTGGCGGCACGGTAGCTGAGTGGCTAGCGCTCTTGCGTCACAGCAAGAAGGTTCTGGGTTCGATCCCCGGGTCGCCCGGGCCTTTCTGTGTGTGTTCTGTGTGGAGTTTGCATGCATGGTCTGGGTTCGATCCCTGGGTCGCCCGAGCCTTTCTGTGTGGAGTTTGCATGTTCTCCCCGTGTCTGGGTGGGTTTCCTCCGGGCACTCCGGTTTCCCCCACCAACCCAAAACATGCACCATAGGTACCTCCAGCTTAGGTCCTGACCAAGCCGAAGCAAGAAGATCATGGAGATGGTCCCTGGGCGCCCTAATGTGTGTGCTGCCCACTGCTCCTAATATATATATAGGATGGGTTAAAATGCAGAGAAGAATTTCTCCAGTGTGAGATCAATAAAGTTAACTTCTTCTTCTTATCTGCCTGAAGGGAGGAGCTAACTGCAATGAAATTACTATGAAACTATCACACCTCTTTGTTTTCAGTTTCTGTCTGAGCTCTTGTTTAGCATACCCATTCAGTACCATAATGGGTGTTTTTACACCTCTGGACCTGACCTGCTGCCCTATTGTTTTCTTTGTTTGTTTTGATTTAGGTTTGAGAATGGTATTATATATGGGAGACAAAATGTGTCTGACCCCTCCATTTCTGTTCAAGGAAAGATTCTCTTTCTTGACAAAAATATCCTCTTTAACTCCTCTCAAACCAGTTCTTTTCTCTGGCCAAGATCTGTACCTCACTGTCCTCAAAGGAGTGGCCAGTGGCTTTTAGGTGGAGATGTACGGCAGATGAAGGTCCAGTTGACAAATTGAATTTCTCCTTTTGCCGTGGATTCTACCTGGACGATTGAGGGATTCTACACACTTACATACTGTAGCTTTATCCGTCATGTAAAGCCTTGGGAATAAGTTGCTTCTGTCGACATCTAAAGTTTATCTGTCATTTATCTGTCGTGGTTCTTCAGGTGTTTGTACGGTTTAGTCCTGATGATGGCGCTCTCTCTGTGTAAACTCATGTAGCTGTACCTGTTTGTCCTGTAGGGGGCGCTCTGTGTCTGCTGTACCCGTTTGTCCTGTAGGGGGCGCTCTGTGTCTGCTGTACCTGTTTGTCCAGTAGGGGGCACTGTGCTCCTTTTGTCCCTGTGAGTTTGAGGTTTTTCAGAGTAATTAAAAACCAAACAAGTTTACGATTTTTCTGTCATAATTCTGGACATTTATTTACACATTTTAAAAAACATTTAGAGCGATGTGATTTCAGTACAAAATACAAATTAGAAATGTTTAAAGTTCACAGAATTTAAAATGAAAATGAAACAAATACAAGAATCATATTTCTCACGTTTATCTACAGATCTTCATCAGATCTTCGAGGTGCACCGTGTAACTTTCTGGTTGGGGGTCCATCACCTGTTTGTTTCTATGGAGACGCCGTTGACGCCTGAAATGTTCCATAGTATGACATTAAACAGCTCTACTTTACATTTATTCAATTACAAGCGGTTTTAGAGCTAAAAAAACAACAACATTCTGACTGTGAGCGGGGTCGCCTCTCCACAGATCTGACCTGTAGCTGGTCCAGTTTGGTCTCCATGAAGATCTAAAAGGTTTAACGCCATACTGCGGAACATTCCGGACAAAGTAATAACATCTAAATGGAGAAAAGCATTTGACGGACCCTCCACCAGAAAAGTTACACAATGCGGCTTTAAAGATGAGCAGTTTTTTGAGCAGAATAAGTGGAGGAAATGACGGTACTTAAAAAACTGCAGCCTTTAACATTTGCTAATTGCGTCCATTCGGATTTCGATTTGATCACGATGGCACTTTTGCAGCTCTAGAACGAATTACAGTCATACCTCACCTTATGAAATACCCAAATAACGAATAATCCAAGTTACGAAACGCCTTTATGTAAAATTTTCGTCTCTGAATACGAAAGAAAATTCAAGTTGCGAAATCTCAAAAATTCAAATAATGCGTGCTCGGCTTCGCAGCCGCTCGAATCCGCCGAAACGTAAATACACTTGTAAATACACTCTCCAACAGGGTTTAAGGGGGTATTGGGGGCCTTGGAATGAATCAGGCCTTTTACATTGCGACTCTGCTTACGAAAAAAATCACGTTACGAAACCACTTCTGGAATGAATTAATTTCGTAAGGTGAGGTATGACTGTATATAAAACTTCTTTGACACAATATATTCATCTCAAAATCCTAACTGCATTAAAATCATAATAAAAAATGTAAAAAACAAACATTATTCACATTTAAAGCAATAAATACAATAAAAGTCTGCAGTATAGTTATAAAATCACAATATTGATCTAAAACGGCTTAATAAAAGAAAAAACGTTTGCGCTGACATTTGCAGTAGAACTCTGCAGTGGCCAATGAACCAACGTCACAGAAAACGTCGAGTCGGTTCCTCCTGTGGACAGCTGCACGTCACATTACCAAGCAGGGGATTTTTTTTTCCCATTTGCACCAAAATGACGACATGATGCTGCTGAATCCTACGTGTATCACAGATTAAGGCTGCGTCCCATTCCTCTGTCTTACTCTTCTGTCTCCCCTCGATAATGAGCTGAGAGGGCTCGGGGTACGAATGTTCCCCTAAGAAATGGGACGCCACTCGATTCCCGTTTGCGTCATCGTCCCTCGCCTCTACCTGAGCTGCTACGTCTACAGAGGCGACGACAATTAACGAAAACAAACGTAAACAAATGTCAAGGATTATCGGGTACCTCAGCTCGACAAAAAAAAAACCTAGCTTGTTTATACATGAAAGTTTGATGAAAACGATAACGTCGGCTAAACAGACACCACGACAACAGTTCACTAAAAGTAACGTAGAACATAAGCGTCATAATTGTAAACCTGCTAAACTGTTAATCGATAATTACAACTGCTGAAAATACATTTATGAGACTCCTTGGCTGGTCGATGTGACGCTGCCATCCTGATCCCAAAACCTGCCTGAGCTTGTAGGCGTACCCCTTCGTTTCAAGTCTGGTCGAGAGCTTACTTTGTTTTCCAGGGGTATGTAGCCCAAGGTAGCCCCAGAGGAATTTCTCTGTCTTACCCCTTCGTCTTACCCCTACCCCTTGGTTTTGCTCGTTTGCAAGGGGTGTCCCGATTCTAATTTTGATCAAGGACAAGGGCCACGACCTCGGGCTACATACCCCTTACACATACCCCATTACACATTTAAATCCTGTTTAGATCGTTTTGGCCTGCAGCAATATATTCATTTTCCAACCCACAGTAAAGGACATATTTTGGACTTGGTTTGCTGCTCCGGTGTCACCCCTACTGACTGTAATCCACATAAAATCCCATTCACTGACCATATGTTAATTACCTTCAATGTAAACCTTTCACTTTCCAAAGTCACCCTCCCCCGCACCATTTCATTCCGTAATATCAAGGACATTAACACTGACACTTTTTCATCTGAAATTAATAACTTCCCCAGCATAAACACTACTACATCTACACAGGACTTAGTTTCCCATTATAACATCAACTTACACACCCTTCTTAACACCCACGCTCCCCTCAAAACTAGATCTGTTTCCTTCTCCCGCTCTGCACCTTGGTTCACCTCCACACACCGACAACTCAAAGCTAAAGGACGACAACTGGAAAGACTCTACAATAAAACTGGACTCACTATTCACAAAGAAATGTACAATAACCATGTAATGTTATACAAGGACAGTCTATCTTCAGCCAAAACCACATACTACTCTGGACTAATTCACTCAAATCAACATAACACCAGGACTCTGTTCTCAATCCTTAACAACATTACCAAACCCCCCGACTCACTCCCTTACCACTTACAATCCACTGACTTCTGTAACTCACTCATGTCCTTCTTTACATCTAAGATCACTAATATCCACCAACACCTGATTTCATGCGGAGCTGCAGTTTCTACAGTTTACTTTACCCCTGCCTCATACCCCGGTACCCAATTTTCCAGCTTTACCCTCCCTTCTGTCATGGACATCATAGAAATTATTAAAAAATCCAAATCCTCCACCTGTCCCCTTGACCCACTCCCCACTGCCCTTGTTAAAACCTGCCTCCCTGTACTGGCTCCCCTCATCACCAATATTATCAACTCTTCTCTCACCTCTGGTCCTGTCCCCTCATCGCTCAAAACCGCCACAGTCACTCCAATTCTTAAAAAACCTGGTATAGACCCCAACGATTTCAATAACCTCCGCCCCATTTCCAACCTACCCTTCATCTCCAAAATCCTTGAAAAGACTGTTGCCTCTCAACTCCACACCCGCCTCAGTAATAACAATCTGTATGAACTATTCCAATCAGGCTTTCGACCCCTCCACAGCACAGAAACTGCACTCATAAAAATCACCAATGACCTCCTTAGAGCAGCTGATACTGGTTTACTTTCCATCCTCATCCTCCTTGATCTTACACGACACTATCTCCCACAGCACCCTCCTCCATAGACTATCTTCAATCAGCATTACTGACACCCCCCTCACCTGGTTTACCTCATACCTCACCGACCGCACACAGTATATTCATCTCAAATCACACACATCCAACACCTTTCCTGTCTGCGCGGGGGTGCCCCAGGGCTCTGTCCTGGGGCCCCTCCTCCTTATCATCTACATACTCCCTCTTGGCCATATCTTCCGTAAGCACAACATTCATTTTCATTGCTACGCGGATGACACCCAGCTCTACCTTTCCTCCAAACCCTCCTCATCACTCCCACCATTCCCACTCCCTTACCCTCTGCTTACAGGAAATCAACTCTTGGTTCTCCTCCAACTTCCTAATGCTCAATAGTTCTAAAACAGAAGTCCTCCTAGTAGGCACTCCATCCACACTCTCCAAATCTAACAGCTTCTCCATTAACATTAACAACTCAACTGTCCATCCCTCTCCTCAGGTCAAGAGTCTGGGTGTCATCCTCAACAGCACACTTTCATTTCACTCTCACATCAATAATGTCACCCGGTCTGCATACTTCCACTTATGCAACATCTCTCGTCTCCACCCCTCCCTCACTCCTCACACCACTGCCGTCCTAGTCCACAGCCTTGTCGCCTCTCGCATTGTAACTCTCTTCTTTTTGGTCTCCCCAACAAATCCCTTCAGAAACTGCAGCTCCAACAGAACTCTGCAGCCCGGATCATCACTCGGACCCCCACTATCCATCAACATCACCCCCGTACTACAAGAACTCCACTGGCTCCCCATAAAACAGCAAATTCACTTCAAAATATACACCTTCAAAGCATTACACAACCTAGCGCCACCATACATATCTGACCTCGTCCACATCACCACTCCATCCCGCACCCTCCGCTCTGTCCCCTCTGCCCGTCTCGTCACCATGGGGAGCAGAGCCTTCAGCTGCTCTGCTCCTCTGCTCTGGAACTCTCTCCCTCCTGACCTCCGTAATATAGACTCTCTCCCACTCTTTAAAACCAGACTCAAAACACACCTGTTCAGACTGTCCTACCTCTAATAGCCAATCACTCCACTCTGATTTTGTTTTTATCTTGTTTTATATGTTTTATTGTTTGTATTGTTTGTTTGTGCTTTTTATTAGTTTTTAACCTTGTGCAGTGCCCTTGGGTGTTCTGAAAGGCGCTTTTAAATAAACAGAGAAGACAATGTTACACTATAAAAAAAATTGAAATTAAAAAGAATTTTCAAAAATCTGCAAAACAGCGAGGCCGCAAAACGCAAAACTACGATAGAGCACTACCTGGCCAGAGAGAAATGAAATTTCGATTCACTGTATGTTGAACACATATGGCAGAATTGACAATAAAGCTGACTTTGATCTTTGGAGCTACTATACATTATTGGTATTGCAAGTGAAGGGAAGGTTGTCTTAGGGGGACGAGGTCCCTATTGTTGTTGCTCTGTTTCTCTATTATTATTATTATTATTATTATTATTATTATTATTATTATTATTGTTCTTGTTCACACGCTTTTGGGCAATGTGGATATATTTTGGTTAGAGGTATACAATGTTTGGTAAGTGAGAGGTGCATAAAGTGTGGTAGAAGTCAGAAGGGTTTAATTGCACCTAAATGGACTTGAATTGGGTCAGTGTTGTTGATCATGAGTTAATGGTGAAGAAGAAATGTGGAAACTAGGAATAGTGAAGGTACTTAGCAAATGCAACATGAAGATCATACATGTTGTGAAGAGGTGGTAGGTGTGTGTGTGTGTGTGAGTGAAGAAGGGTATGAGGGAGAATATATGTATGTGAGAGGACCAGAGGGGTATTCCACGAACGTGGCTCAACTTAGCGGCGACTAAGTGCTAAGTTCTCGCCTGGCTGAGACACAACTTAGACAAAAGCCTGAACCCGTTCCACAAACGCATTTCAGCTGCGCCTAATCAGAGCTAAGCTCAGTCTGGCCTAATCAGGCCGGGCCTCCGCGCGTGCACGGGGTAAATAAGAAGCCCTGAACAAGCGACTGTCGAAAACGCGATCATGTCGAAGATTCGGGCCGATTATTTCAGCGCATCAGAACAGAAGTTGCTTTTGGAACTCTACAACACATTTGCAATAACCAAGGCCAGAGACATGGCGTGGCAGAAGATCGCCGAGCGCTTAAATACGCAAGTTAAGTCCTATGACAGTGCTGGAGGTTGAGTTTTTTAGGTCTGTTTTCCACCATTGATGTCAGTGCTGATCTGTGGCGCAGGGGAAAAATTACCGTCTGGGGTGCGGAAGATTGTGAATTCGATTCTCATGGTGGGCAGTTGATGACATAATTATTATGTATTTGTATAGCAGTCTTGTCAGTTGTAATTTATTTTTACTCCGTAAAAGTATTTGCTCCAACTAATACGTTAAATTGTGTTATCTTGTCTTTGAGCAGGAATAATGTGAAGAGGACTGTTTTGCTGGCAAAGACAAAGCATAATAACATTTTGCAAAGTGGTAAGTAGGCTAATATTAATATTATTATTCAGTGAAATTAGTAATACTGTTGAAATGGTAAATGGTTAATTTAAAATGAACAGTAGCTACCAAGCCACAGGAGGTGGGAGCCCCCCTCAAAACCTTTCACCTGCAGAGGAGCTGGCACTGGCCCTAAACCGGGGTCACCCACTGGTGGAGGTAATTGAAGGAGGGACCCCATCAAAGATCCTTCCTGCGAGTTCTCGTGAGGAGTATATTCAAGGTATTCTCTAGACCAATGGTCTCAGGCACGCGGCCCGCGGGCCAACTGCGGCCCCCGGGACGATAATTTGCGGCCCTCGTCTTAATATGAAAGATTAATATAAGTGAGGCCCGCAAGATTAATATGAATTTTATTTCTTGTGTGCAACGCAGAATGAACCAATCACGATGTGGTATATGGCTCTGGAGGGCGGGACATCGGTCGTGCTTATTTTCTCTAAATGTGGCGGGGCTAGGGTGAGGTCCCAGTGCTTAGAGCTTTTAGTGCTTGTGTGCTTGTGTGTTTGTGTGTGCTTGTGTGTTTGGGGTTACGGCAGGCAGACATCAGACAGGGACAGTGATTGATCCATTTCTTAGACACGAGGGAGGCAGGTGCATTTGTGTGTCCCTTCTTCACAGAGTGCTCGCTCGCTCCTCTCTTCCTCCCTGGACGCGTCTTCGTCCGTCTCTGACTCCATTCAGAGCCTGTCAGATCTGTGGAGAGGCGGCGGGCGGCCCTGTTCCCACACGTGCAGATACGGCCTCACTTGCGCTACGTGTTGTTTGATGTGCGCGCGCGTGAGACCCGGGCGATACTGCGATAATCCATATATTGACTAGACCAGGACTGAACCAGGTCTAAACCAGGTCTAAAACCAGGTCTAAAACCAGGACTAAACCAGGTCTAAAACCAGGTCTAAAACCAGGACTAAACCAGGACTGAACCAGGACTGAACCAGGTACCAAAGATACAAACAAGACAGGGAGTCTCATGCGAACTTGGCCATAGAGAAAATGTGCTTATTTGTTCTTATCTTTACTCAGCATTTGAACAGTATATTAGATTAATAAGTGTCTGGTATAATATAGTTACTTATAATGTGAACCATGGACATATGCATTAAATCTTAATGCATTATGTACTGCGGTCCGAAGACCGCAGTCGTTAAGCGGTCCGCGGACTGCACTCAGGGCTGAGCAAGTGTGCACCTCCTTGACTGCAGTCTGAGCCCCCTCCGGGTCGCGCTCCGAGCTGTGCGCTCTGGGAACTGGGACACGGCCGCAGTTTTGCTTCGTCACACGGAAGTAAAGCAGAATGTTGCGGCTTCCAAACTCAAACCTTTTAGCCGCCGAGAATATGAGGTTGGGTTCTATGGCTCGCAGATTTGTGACGCACAAAGAGGAGGCTATGGTGACAGATACGCTGAGATCCAGATATGTTTTGTGCATTTATTACAAAAAGAGCGCACACAGCTATGACAGCGCAGCAGGATGAAATGGAACTCATGAAAACCAGCAGGATGAACAGATTAACGTGAAAGATGAATGAATGGTTTGCGTTCAACAAAAAATACGGCTACACCCCAACCATGACTCTCTCCTCTGTGTGACAGGTGAGCGCGCGCTTTTACACGCACACACTTCCGTACGTGCACACACCCACACTCACGTGACCCACCGCCTCTGCCGCACACACACACAAACGCACCGTGCACCTCATCTAAGTTATGTCTCCTACACAGAAGGAAGTTGGTCGGCGTTCAATACGTCGCCGATGATTGGTCAAAATTAGTAAAAATTGCGGAAAAGTTGCGGTGGTTGCTCAAAATTGCAACACCGCCCTGAATTTGCGGGGATTGGCTGAAGTTGCGCTGAAGTTGCAAATCGCAACATCGCGAATTCCTGGAGGGTCTGACATATTAGAGAGCCCCAAAGATGTCTCTTTCAAAGTCTGAAGTAAAGAGAAAGGTCGGTGATGAGCACAGACAATTTCAGGAAAGGTGGGGAGTGCAATATTTCTTTAATGAGCACAAAGGCACCCCAACGTGTCTTATTTGCACTGAAAAGGTTGCGGTGCACAAGGAATACAATTTGAAACGTCATTATATAACTAGACATGCGGAGGAATACGACAAATACCAGGGAGATGAGAGAGCCAACCAGGTTGCCAGTCTTAAAACACGTCTACTGAGGCAACAGGATTTCTTCAAGAAAGCGACCAAAGATAGTTATGCAGCAGTTCAAGCTAGCTACATCGTTAGTGAGATGATTGCTAAAGCAGGAAAGCCATTCACAGAAGGTGAATTTGTCAAAAATTGTATATTACAGGCTGCAGATATTGTCTGTCCAGAAAAAAAGGTCTGTTTAACAACATCAGTCTTTCTGCCAACACCGTGGCAGAGCGCATTTCTGACCTGTCAAGTGATATTTATGATCAACTGTGTGAGAAAACAAAATGTTTCAGTGCATATTCTGTGGCTCTTGATGAGACCACAGACATCACAGACACTGCACAGCTTGCAATATATGTCCGTGGGGTTGATGAGAATTTTGAAGTGATGGAGGAGTTGCTCACCGTAATTCCGATGCATGGCCAGACCACCGCAAAGGAAATATTTCACCAGCTGTGTAATGCCATTGAGAATGTCGGTTTGCCATGGAAGAGCTTTGTTGGAATAACAACTGATGGAGCCCCATCAATGACAGGGAGGAAAAATGGTCTGGTGGCACTTGTTAAAAAAAAACTGGAAGAGGAGGGTGTGGAGGAGGCCATAGCTCTGCATTGCATTATCTATCACCAGGCCCTTTGCAGCAAATGCCTGAAGTTTGACAATGTGATGTCTGTTGTTGTGAAATGTATCAACAAAATTAGATCCGGGGGCTTAAAGCACAGACTTTTTTGTGCTTTTTTAGAGGAAATGGAGTCAGAATATGGCAATGTGCTCTACTTCACTGAGGTACGTTGGCTCAGCAGAGGAAACGTATTGAAGAGATTTTTTGAGTTGAGAGCAGAAGTAAAAGATTTCATGGAGAAGAACGGGGTGGCTGTTTAGGTGCTAAGTGATCCCAAATGGCTCATGGACTTAGCTTTTTTGGTTGACATCACACATGAGCTTAATGTATTGAATAAAAAGCTACAAGGCCAGGGGCAACTTGTCAGTGCTGCCTATGACAATGTGAGAGCATTCTGCACAAAAATTATGTTATGGAAAGCCCAGCTCTCTCAAACAAACCTTTGCCATTTCCCAGTATGCAAGACACTTGTGGATGCAGGCACACCATTCAGTGGTGAGAAGTATGTTGAGGTCATTTTGAAGCTACAGGAGGAATTTGATTACAGATTTGCAGACTTCAAGACGCACAAAGCCACATTTCAAATTTTTGTGGACCCTTTCTCTTTTGATGTACAAGATGCCCCTCCTGTGCTTCAAATGGAGCTTGTTGATTTGCAGTGCAACTCTGCGCTCAAAGCCAAGTTCAGGGAGGTGAATGGAGAATCAGACAAGCTTGGGCAATTTTTGAGAGAGTTGCCTCCTAGCTTCCCTGAGCTTTCCCGAATGTTCAAGCAGACCATGTGCCTTTTTGGGAGCACATATTTGTGTGAGAAACTCTTCTCCACCTTGAACTTCAATAAGTCAAAGTACAGGTCCAGACTTACTGATGAGCATCTTCAAGCTGTACTGAGGGTCTCCACATCTTCCTTCCTCAAGCCAAATATGGCTCGGCTATGTGAGAAGAAGCGCTGTCAGGTCTCTTGCAGCAGGAAGTAGGAAGAGAATCCATGTTTAAAACAGTTTATGTTCAATTTTATTATTTTATCATTTTTTCATTTATTTCATTTGTATTAAAAATAAATATATTTGAGAACATTGGAATGATTTATTTGCACTTTTCTTGTGGAAATCCTGATGCGGCTCAGCCTCATTCAGATTCTACCCCATGCGTACCCCTAGGTAAATTGAGTTTGAGACCCCTGCTCTAGACTAATGCTTGCCTCAGCTGTGATCCAAGCATTTGTATATTTTAATAGTATGCTTGTGTTCTAGTTACTGAAGATGGCATACACTTGGACCCTCCTCAGCAGTCCTCCAGCAGTGCCTTGCCTGACCCTCAGCAATCCTCCAGCAGTGGCCTCACATCAGAATGTCATACCTAATGTCTTTTATTGTTTTATGCCTATTAATGGAAATTGATAAATAGGATTTCATTAAAAAGGCTTGCACAGCATCTCTGAAGGAAATGTTGTTGAATCATTGAAATGTTGCATCATGGAGTGTGCCTGTTATTTGGCTACATTTTCTTTTAAAAGTATGGGTTTACCTGTAACTGTATTCTTTGATAGAGATGTCACATAAAATATAAAGAGTCAATGTCGTCAAGTGAGAGTGATGTTAGGCCCAACTGATATAATTTATGTGATGATAACAATAATTGTAGGTTAAATTCATTTCCATTTCTGTAATATGTTGCAAATATAAATGCGTGAAAATGTAACTCAAATTTGACTTGGGCATCAATAGGTCAATAGCGGGAATCATACCCAGGTCGCCCATATGAGAGTCATAAGACATATCCACTCAACCAAAGTCTTTCTCTAAGACACCTCTGGAATTCTTCTATATGTTAATGTCGTAAAGACAGCGGTTCAGCATATTTTTAAATTACCGGAGATTTGTCAAGAACCAAGAACGTAAGGTAATTTCTTTTTTTGCTGATATTGTTTTCGGACAACACAGATACTCATGCGGGAGGTGTGCGGAACTGTTTGTTTGACACTCGTTTACGTCAGGTACGGGCTGACTAAGCCACAACTTTAGCCTTGCCGCGACCAGACTATCTGCTAAGACCATGTTGCCCCAGTAACTCAGCGGGAACTAAGTTTAGCGAGCGTCGTGGAACCGAACTCTCACTTAAACTAGCGCCAACTGACGAATAAAGCCGGGCTTTGCGCTTAGTAGCTTTCGTGGAATACCCCTCAGAATGAATAATGTCTTGAACGGCCCCTCATAATATTTCATATACGTGTTATGAAAGGTGTTAACATAACAAAGGTGCCAAGAAGATGAGATGAAAGTTATGGTTGTACATGTGTTCAAAATCACAGCAGTTCACGAATGTTGTTGTTACTAGGATTTTTGCAACAGCCTGGACAGAGAAGGAGTTGGTGAACCAAGGTCCAGTACGAGCAATATTTTGGGGTGGCACCCACTGTGAAGGTAAGAAGTGAAATGGGACATAATTAACATGTTATGGGAAATTTTGTTGAATGTGGCAAAAAGTACATGTATGTGGAAGTTAATGATGGTGTAATATTTCAGATGCCAGTCAAGAAAGGCCACAGAATGCGGTGGCAGAAGGGCAAGGTAGGGACTATGGAAAAGGATGATATTGCGCAATGTGTGTGTGATGAACGTTTACCTTCCCCTGTTGTGAAAGGCACAAAGCTATGAGAGCAGGTTTTGCAAGGAGACTATGTGGGGAGTTTGGCTAGTCCAATAGCAGCTGTGTGTTGGCATAAATTGGAACCAATTTGCCGGTGGAAGAGTAAGCACTTAGATGGGATATTAAAAGAGGGACATAAGATGTACGCAGACTGGCCAGAGGTGTTGCTTGAAAATAAAGAAGTGGTCATGTTTAATGGATTACAGAAAGTATTGCAACAGAGTTGTGTGGTTTCTGTAGAGAGAGGAATATCTGGCAGTAGTAGGATAGGGGAATGGAAGTTGATGGATTCATTGCGAGAGAAACTTCATAAATACCAATCGTGCTTGGTTACAGTAGGCGAGCAAGTTTGTGCAGTTATACAGCACGGGAAATATTTGGCAGTGGTGGATTTAAATATACGCAGTGCGCAAGGAATGGCTTGTGCTATGGGAAGAGGAGTTAAGATAAGATAAGATAAGATAATCCTTTATTTGTCCCACAATGGGGAAATTGCAGTGTCACAACGCAGGTTTCAGAAACAGTTGGAAAAAAGAGCATGCATCAAAAATTAAGATAATAATAAGTATGTACAGCCTAAAAAACACAACACTGTAAGGCACAGGAACGCTGCACAATAAATAAATGTCTTTGGTTCTGAGCAGTGAACAAACAGCAGTTAAAGTGACTCCAGCTCAGTAATATATAATATCACTACAATAAAGTGACTCAGATGATTGTGAACAGTGCTGTGATGGGCAGTGGTGGTTACATAAATAAGTAGCAGGTAAAGTGACTTTAAATAATATTGCACATGTAATTATTACTATGGAGATGACACATGGTTGCTATGGAGATTAACCTGACTAGCATTGATCATTGTACAGTCTGACAGCAGCAGGAAGGAAAGACCTGCGAAATCTCTCTTTAACACAGCGAGGGTGAATCAGTCTGTCACTGATGCTGCTCTCTAGAGCCGACAGAGCGTCCTGCAGGGGGTGACACTCATGGTCCAGCATAGACATGAGTTTATCCAGGACCCTCTTGTCCCCCACCTGCTGCACCGAGTCCAAAGGACAGCCCAGGACAGAGCTGGACTTCTTGATGACCTTGTCCAGCCTCTTCTTCTCCCTCTCTGTGACACTGCTGCTCCAGCAGACCACACCGTACAGGATGGCTGATGCCACCAAAGAGTCATAGAAGGTCCTCAGGAGTGGCCCTCTCACTCCAAAGGACCGCAGTCTCCTCAGGAGATAGAGCCGACTCTAGCCCTTCCTGTACAGTGCATCTGTGTTATGAGTCCAGTCCAGTTTATTGTTCAGATGAACACCCAGGTACTTGTAAGAGTCCACTCTCTCAATGTCCCTTCCCTGGATGTTCACTGGTGGGGGGGCAGTAGAGTGGCGTCTGCGGAAGTCCACCACCATCTCCTTGGTCTTACCCGCGTTGATGAGAAGATGGTTCCGCTGACACCAGTCCACAAAGTCCTGCGTAAGTCCTCTGTACTCCGCGTCATCATCGTCTGTGATGAGACCAATGATGGCGGAGTCATCAGAGAACTTCTGCAGGACACAGCTGTCCGTGTTGTGTCTGAAGTCTGCAGTGTAGAGGGTGAAGAGGAAGGGCGCGAGGACCGTGCCCTGGGGCGCCCCCACACTGCAGGTCATGAGGTCAGACACACAGTCCCGGGATCTCACAAACTGGGGCCGGTTTGTGAGGTAGTCCAGGATCCACTCAGCCAGGTCACAGTCCACTCCAGCCCACTCCAGCTTGTCCCTCAGGAGCAGCGGCTGGATGGTGTTGAACGCACTGGAGAAGTCGAAGAACAAGATTCTCACAGTGCTGCCGGGCCTCTCCAAGTGGGACAGCGAGCGGTGCATCAGAGAGATGATGGCGTCCTCTACTCCGATGCCGGGCCGGTACGCGAACTGCAGCGGATCCATCGCCGAGCTCACTGTGGAGCGGAGGTGACCCAGGACGAGCCTCTCCAGAGTCTTCATCAGATGAGACGTGAGAGCCACTGGCCTGAAGCTGTTGAGGTCTTTGGCGTGCGGTGTCTTGGGCACAGGTACCACACAGGAGGTCTTCCACAGCTGTGGCACCACCTTCAGCTTCAGGCTCAGGTTGAAGACATGCTCCATAACTCCACACAGCTCATCTGCACAGGACTTAAGGAGCCTGGGGCTGATCCCGTCTGGTCCAGCAGCTTTTCTGCTCTTTATCCGGCTCAGTTCTCTCCTAACCTGAGCTGTTGTGAAGGACAAAGAGCGAAGGCATGTGCTGGGGGTTTGGCTGGGTACTTGATGTGGATTCGGGGGCTGGGGGGCTGAAGCAGAGGTGTGAGAAGGTGACAGACTGGGCCATTGTGCAGGGGACAAGGTGAGCCCATGCAGCGGTGCGGGGGGAGGGGTGAGTGAACGATCAAACCTCAGGAAGTGTGAATTCAGATCGTTCACCCACTGCTGGTCTCCCTCTGTCTGGACGGGCGGAGGATTGAAGCCAGAGACACTCTTCAGACTCCTCCACACCTCCCTGACATTCCGCTGCTGCAGCTGCTGTTCCATCTTCCTTCTGTGGTTGGCCCTAGCCTGTCTGATTTTCCTCCTCAGCCTCTTCTGTACAGACTTCAGCTCCTCTTTGTTCCCGGACCTGAAAGCTCTCTTCTTCTCCTTCAGCAGAGCTTTAATGTCCGAGTTAATCCACGGCTTGTTGTTCAGAAAACACCGCACCGTCCGAGAGGGTACGGTGTTTTCAAAACAGTAGTTGATATAGTCCGTAATACAGTCCGTGATTGCGTTGATGTCCTCCCCATGAGGCTGGCAGAGCTCAGTCCACACAGTGGTGCTAAAACAGTCCCTTAGAGCCTCCTCGCTCTCTGCTGTCCACCTCTTCACCACTCTGGGCTCTACAGGCTGCCTGCGCACGAGGGGTTCGTACACAGGCCTCATGTAGATGATGTTGTGGTCTGCTCTTCCTATGGGGGGGAGGGGTGATGAGATATAGGCCTCCTTGACATTGGCAAAGAATAAGTCCAAAGTTTTATTTATTTACAAAGTTTTAGTTTTATTTTAGTCTCTTGTGGGGCAGGTCACATACTGGGTGAATGTTGGCAGGACTGATGAGGGAGATGCATGGTTGAAGTCCCCTGTGATGATGAAGAGGGCCTGTGGATGCTGAGTCTGAAGAGAGCTGATGCAGGAGAGCAGAGTGTCACAAGCATTCTCCGCGTTAGCACTGGGAGGAATGTACACAGCCAGAGTGATGACATGTGAAAACTCACGGGGCAGGTAACCAGGCCTCATGCCGACAGCGAACAGTTCAATGTCTTTGTTACACATCTGCTCCTTCACTGTACAGTGTCCAGGTTTACACCATTTCTCGTTCAGAAACAGCACTAGTCCTCCTCCCTTCTTCTTCCCGCTCTCCTCCGTCCTGTCTGAGCGCAGCAGATGAAAGTTGTCCACAGTGACGGTAGAGTCCGGGATTTGCGGTGTTAGCCATGTCTCCGTAAAAACAATGACGATAGCGTCCCTGTACTCCCACTGAAATCTAACGAGCGCCGCAAGCTCGTCCGTCTTGTTGGCGAGGGAGCGCACATTCCCCGTGACAGAGGGAAGAACGGGTCTGTAGCGTCTCTTCTTTTCCCGGAGTTTACGTCCCGCGCGGCATCCACGGCGTGTCGTCCGCAGGATCTCGTCAGGGATAACATGCCTGTCTCGGGGGAACACAACAGCGCTGCGCAGCGCCATCAGCTGATCCTTTGTGTAGACGAGCGGGGGACGGGGTCCCTTACACATCTTAAGCCGAGACAGGTAAATAATCCACCAAAAGTGCAGAAAAAGTGCAGCGTCGTGTGCGGCCCAAGCTTACGTACAGTGTTGATAAAAAATATTTACAAAAGTGGGGCAGTTTAAGGCAAAAAGTTAGGAAAGTGCAGGAGCGTTGTGACGGGCAGCCAGCTCGCGCCGGCGCCGGAAGTAGTACGTATGAGTTGTGGTGTTTGAAAATGACCTAGGGGATGTCTTGGAGCATTTGCAGCAACTAATGAAGTCAATGCAAACCACGCAGTATTCGGTTGCAGGCATCAAAGTGAAGGTGAAAGACAATGATGAACAAATTACTGATGGCAGTGCAAGCAGCAGCTGGATGGGTGATGGAAGGACTGAGGGGGCAAATGGCAGTACTGAACATTCAAAGAATCATGTGTTACATGGGAGTTTACATCAAGGAAATACATTATGTATGCTGGATCACAGTGTATGGCAATTAGTGTGACAGCTATGGCTGTACATAAAATGAACAGGATCGGGAGTTGGAGGCAGGAAGACGTGGACAATGTTGTTGTGTTAGGTGATGCGCTATATACCAGGTTAAGGGAGTCTGGGTGCATAAGTGATCCTTCTAACATGAAGTGGTTGTGTGTCTCAGATCTGCCAAAAGAGATAAATCTTCATGATAAAGTGTTTTTGCTTGCCAATACAGCACACAATATGTAACAGGTGATGTTTTCATTGATGAAGGGGAACTGGTCACAGAGGGCGTGTATGTATGCTTGAGTGATGGTTTGAATTCAGTGTTTCGGAATTACGATTGTTGTTTTGCAACCATGTGTGGCACCACTTGTGCCATCATCAAGGATAACAACCAATTTGCTTTTGTTGACTCACATGCACGCAATAGCCATGGTTTACCTGATGGTAATGGGACAAGTATTGTGAAGTATTTCAGCAGCCTGAGCGATGTGTGCACCCACATGAAAACTTTAGCATTGGATCTGAAAAACAACACTGGGTGTGAGTTGTGCGGGGTGTCTGTGCAAGTACAAAATGAAACGATGGCCTGCTATGGAATGTTCAGAAATACTGAAGCCCAGGAGATGGAAGTTGGATACAGTATGTGGAATGAAGGTGTTGAGTTAGCTAACTACCATGACATGTCCAGAAATATTGACAAGGTGGACATGGAAGTTGCAGACAGTATGGCAGACGAGGGTGTTGCCATTGTTGATGCAAGCCATGATGGTACTGTGGTAGCGAGCACAGAATTGGACCCAATTGGGACAGCTGATGTTGTTGTTACTGGTGAGTTACCTAGAGTTGATAGATATTTTACTCCTGTTTCAAGGCAAAAAGCTGTGGAATTGTGTAAACAATTGAAAGTAGAATATGAGGGTAGTATAGAGGAATTAACTGCAAGTACACCAGTATTGGGTGCACCTTGTTACACAGTGAAGATGGTGGCAGATGGAAACTGCTTCTTTAGAGCAGTCAGTCACATTGTCACAGGATCACAAAAAATCATAGAAAGCTACGACATGCTGTTGTGAAATACATGTTGGATAATGAACAGGAGTGTGCCAAATACTTACGAAAGGAATTTCATTCAGTAACTGAATATATAACCAGGTCAAAAATGAGGTGTACAAAAGTGTGGGCTACTGAATTTGAGATTCAGGCTGTGGCAAATATGTTAGAAGTGGATGTATACACATATACGGAAGGCAAGTGGTTGGCCTACAAAAGTGGTCTCAGTATGGGACCAGCATCAAGCTTGTATTCGCATCATTATAATGACAACCATTATGATGCGGTCAGTTGTGTAAGGAACGTACAAAATAATCAGTGTTGTAAATGGTGTGATGGTAAGGATGCCAGCCAGAAAGGCATTGGAAGTGAAACAGCACATGTAATGACACTAAGGCCATGCGATATGCACAAAAGTGCTGCAGTTGTCTCAAAAGGTTTTGAAATGACTGAGCAGGTGGTCAAAGCTAAACAGTGCGAAACAAGCAAAATTCGTAAAAGACAAAAGCAGCGTTACCAGCAACATAGTGACTTAATTAAAAGGCAAAGGATAGACAGATATCATGGAGATGTGATAGGGAAAGAAAAGGAATATGAATGGAACAGGTATGGGAATGAAGGGATACGAGAAGAGAAAAAAGAGGAAAAGAATGAAGTATATAGAGAATGAAATGTACAGGAACGCTGATCGAAGTGATAAGAAGCGGCGCTATACTCAAAATGAGCTGTATAGAATAACAAAAATGCAATTATCTAAAGCGAAATATAAAAATGTAAAAGAGCATCAAGATAAAGTAAAACAAGCAAGTCGAGACAAATACAGAGAGAATGTCTCACATAGGAAAACTGTGAAGTTAGCAAGTAAAATAAAGTACCGAACAAACATAAAGCATCGGACTGAAGTTAAAAAACGGAGTGTGTTGAAATACCAGAACGATACAACACACAGGAATGCTGTACAACAAAAAAGTGTATTGAAATACCAGAACAACCCAACACACCGGAATGCTGTAAAACAAAAAAGTGTATTGAAACATCACAGTTAGGGATGGGCGATACCAGTTATTTTTGTTTCGATACGATACCAAGTAATACCAGGGTTAGAATCGCGATATCGATACCGATACTTTCATACATTTTTTAATACTACAGAAAAACACTAACGTGGCTCTAACTAGATACCTTGGCTTCGCAAAGCTCCACCAGGGGGCTTAGCTCCACACATTCTAACACCAGATATCTGAAAAAAAATCTTTGATGAAATGAAAATGGCAATGCAGACATCAAATGTGACCACTAGACTTTTGTTTGTGCTGCTTGTATTGTATGTTGTATTTTTATGTATTTGCCTGTCTAGGGACTGCGGATGAAAACTAGCTTTGTAGCTAAAATTCGGCATATTTACATTTGTTTTATACTTATGTTCATTAATGTGCATTGTCCCTATCAAATAAATAAATAAATAAAATAAAATAAATAAATCTATTGTAAGTTGGGCACTTGCAGCCTATGAAAAAAGACAACAAATGAAGTATCACTATTCTCACTCTCTGGCTCTTTCCGGTTTACAGCGCCACTTATCGGTGTGACATATGTATTACATCGTTTTCACTCAGCGCTCCGTGCTCATCTTGACGCGAAGGTTTTCTGATCCAACACGTGTGTGGACGAGACTTTTTTTCACCCCGGGTAAAGACACTGCCCCGACACTGCCCCACGTTGTCGTGGGGACAGGGCCTTTTTAGTCTTTATTTAGTCTTCTACATGCTTGATGGTTACCTGGATTCTCCCTCTCTCAAACGCCTCGGCAGCTGACCTCTGTCGTACTGCTGTTGCTGCTGTGCTGAAGGGAGCTGCCTGACTCGCCTCCTGTCGTCGTTTGGTCAGTTGCATTTCGTCATGCTGAGGTTTATGATTTATGATCAAGTGTTTATTTAAAATTTGTGGTATTGCCACAATATCGGATCATTTTTGGCACACTGCACTTCGCAACATTGTCGTCCACGGTGTGGAAGTAACTCCACACTACACTTCACTTGCGCTTGCGGTCTCCCATGGCTCCCGCAGCGCCGCTTTGACTGAAATCTCACAGCAGTGAGTCTATTGCGGGATGACGTACTACCCCACGTTTGGTGAGAACGCGGAAGGAAAAGTAGTGCCTGACAAGTGGCAATGGTTGAATAATGAACAAAACACATATGAATTTGAACTAAATAAACTGAAAGTTAAGTCAGTAAGAAAACATGACTTGGTATCGATATTTTAATACCAGGATCGATGCATATTCAATACTCCATCAGGATCGATATATCGATACTTTGGTATCGATCCGCCCATCACTAATCACAGTAACAAAGAACATAGGGAGGCAAAAAAAACTTGCTGACCGGATGCGCTACAGAACAAGTCAAGCCACTTGTGACAAAAAGAAGCATAATGTGAATAGCAACCGGAAAAAGCATGTTCAGGCTATGCATAATTTTGATGTAGTCATGCAGCACTTTTTGGATAAAGTTAAGGAAGGTCCTACTTATATTTGTTGTGTTTGTCATCGATTGTTATTTCAACATCAAGTACAACTTTGTAAAATGGAGCGATTTTCCAAAACAAAACAAATGCTTGAAAACGCAGAGAGATGTATTACTCAGGACTATCTGCACAAGTGTAATGCATCATGTGGTTCTCCATGTTTGTGGATGGAAACATCCAGAAGAACTTTGTGGATATGCCATTCCTGCCAGTCCAAATTGACAAGAAGTGAAATGCCAGCTGAGAGTGTACATAATAGTTTGGCTGTATTGCCTGTTCCACCACAGCTGAGCTGTTTGAATACCATAGAGCAAAATTTGATTTCGCTCCACATACCATTTATGAAAATGTTGGCATTACCTAAGGGGGGGACAAAATGGAGTACATGGCCCTGTTACTTGTGTCCCAGCAAATATTGTTGAAACCACAAGCATGTTACCACGTGCTAATAACGACAATTCACTGTTACGAGTGAAATTGAAGAGAAAACTCACTTATAAAGGCTATTACAGATATCAGTTTGTAAATGTACAGCATATACAGCAAGCATTGGGTTATTTGAAAGAAAACAATGTGTTTTATCATGACATAGAGTTTAACCAAGATTGGATAAATCAGTTTTCAAAGGATATTGGCGACAATGAACCTGAAGTTGTTGGAGGGAACAGCGATTCAAATGAGGATGAAATGTTGCATCATAGGCAGCAATATTGTATGTTTTTGGACTCATGTCTGCAGCCAGTAGATTTGGGCCAGGAGGTGTTAGACCATTATTATGATAATATTGTAAATGTTGCTCCTGGCGAAGGTAATACCCCAGTAAACATGATGTTGGATACAAGTAATGAAGCAAAAAGTTTTCCTACATTGTTTCCAGATGGTCAAAATACTTTTCATGAGTACAGACAAAATCATATCAAGTGTATCAATTGCTTTGCGAAAAGGCAAGAGCCAGGCAAATGCTTCAACAATTGGTACTGAAATGGTGAAGGATCAAAAGGTGCTACAAAGTCTTCTTCAGCATGATGATGGGTATAGGTTTTTAAAACCTGTAAGAGGGTCCCCACCCTACTGAGAAGGTGTTCAAAAGGATTTATTTGCAATGATTCGGCAACTTGGGATTCCAACTTGGTTTTGTTCATTTTCCTCAGCAGATATGCGATGGACAAATTTGTTGTCTGCTATTTTGAAACAGGAAGGCAGATTAGATAATGCCAATGACTTAGACTGGAATGAGAAATGCGAGTTGTTGCGTAACAATCCAGTGACTGCTGCACGAATGTTTGATCACAGATGGCACACATTTTTGACAAGTGTTTTAAAATCCCCCAGCCATCCAATTGGTAAGATTGTGGATTATTTTTATCGAGTTGAGTTTCAGCAACGTGGATCACCCCATGTGGGTGTCTTTTTTGGGTGGAAAATGCTCCCCAGATTGGTAGAAGCTCAGATGAGGAGGTGGTTGCATTTGTAGATAAATATGTAACTTGTGCTTTGCCTACTGAAGACCGACACTTACTGGATATAGTGACAACAGTACAGCAACATAGTAACAGACATTCTAAATCATGTAAGAAAAGAGAAACCACATGTCGTTTTAATTTTCCATGTCTCCCATCAAAGCAAACATTTGTCATAAAATGCCAGAAGAAGCAGCAGACTGCAAAGATCCAAAAGAGACAACCAAAACTTGTCAGTGTCAGAGTCTACAGAGGACTTGCCAACTATGTCAACAAAAATCTAATAAAAAGAAAACAATGGAGGCAAAGGAACTTCTGCGTATGGTATGGGATGCCATGATGGATCCTAAATGACCAGAGAACACATCTATTGATGACCTTTTCGCTGGCCTGAACATTAGCCAAACAACTTATGAGATTGCACATCAAACACTGAATAGGAAAACCGCTTTGGTTCTTAAAAGGCAATTAAATGAAACGTGGATTAACCAGTATAATAGCAATCTCCTTAAGTGTTGGAATGCAAACATGGACATTCAATTTGTTGTTGATGCATATGCATGTGTTGTTTATATTATATCTTACATTTCAAAAGGAGAGCGTGAAATGGGTCTTTTGTTGGGCAATGCACAAAGAGAGGCGTCTAAAGACAAAAATCTCGATGCAAAACATGCACTGCGTAAATTGGGCAATGTATACCTTCATTCGCGAGAAGTGAGCTGTCAGGAGGCAGCGTACAGATTGAACAGTATGCATTGAAAAGAATGTTTCAGAAATGTAATTTTCATTCCTACAGGAGACAATATTCTTAGAATGAGTTTGCCTTTAGATTAGATTAAGATTAAGCCTTTATTGGTCTCATACACAATGACACACAGTGACACACGGGAGAAATTTGACTTCTGCATTTGACCCATCCTTTTCAGGAGCATCCTTTTACAGCAATTGCAAGCTCGTGCTCAATCAGACAATCTGACATCTGATGATATGTGGATGACAAATATTGTTGATAAGTATAAAAATAGGCCGGATGATAGTGAGTTTGAGGAAATGTGTCTGGCTAAGTTTGCTTCGGAATTTCGAGTGGACTATGGAAAAAACGATGCCAAAAACCGGATCAAGCTAAAAAATGATGCAGGTTTTGTTGTGCAAAGAACAAGATGACAACCAGCTATAATACGATATGCTGCCTTTTCTGCCACAAAGTCTCCAGAGAAATTTTATCAAGCAATGTTGCAAATATTTTTACCATATAGAATGGATTCACAATTGAAACTGCCTCAGTTTGAAAAGTATGAAGATTTTTTACTGTACAGGTCATGTATGTTTTGCAGGGGCCCAATTGCAGTCGGTTAAAGGGATATGCCACCCCCAGGTCAAATTTGGGCACCTCCCCACAGTCCAGAGACTAGAATAAGTGGTGGAAAGCATTTTCCTGCTCACCCAGCCATTGTCCGAGCCTGTCGCCACTGACCGCCGCGGTATCTGCAGCTACTCCGCCTTAGACTGGAGTCTAACGTCGCCAGAGAAAGATTTCGGCCAAAAGGAATTAATTTGCTCGATGCGTTTCCCAATTACTTTATGTGTAGTGCGCATTCATATCGAGTGCAAATAAATGTGCAAATCAACACGGAGAGCTTGCCTTGGTCATTTTGGGTGGGAACTATTTTCCAGTGCAGAAGAATACAGTCGAATCACGCACCGCGTTGTGCAACAGGAGAACTCCCTTCCCGGTGCGTAACTGGGATTCCCCTGGCAGCGTGTTGCGTGATACGACTGTATTCTTCCGCACTGACAGCGGCGGTCAGTGGCGACAGACTCGGACAATGGCTGGGTGAGCAGGAAAACGCTTTCCACCACTTATTTTAGTCTCTGGACTGTGGGGAGATGCCCAAATTTGCCCTGGGGGTGGCATATCCCTTTAAGGCCATAGTTCAGGGGTGTCAAACTCAAATACACAGTGGGCCAAAATTTTAAATTGAACAAAGCCGCGGGCCAAGGTTGAACAAATATGAACTTTAATATGGAGCCAAACAAGTTTTGATTTAACAATGAATATTGAACAAGCAAGGCTTATATAACTTAAAAGTGCAAGCGTGCAAAATAATAATAATATTATTATTATTATTTTTATTAATAATAATAATAATAATAATAATAAAACATATCAATGGCATATTAAATAAAATTTAAATAAAAATTACATGCCTCCTTTCTGTTTGCAGCCTTCTGAGGTAAATGTCAAAATCAGCTTCTTACACAGGCTAATAAATTTGAAAATAAAATAACATAACAACTATGAATAAATCAACCATTCAGGCCTTGGAGTAGCAAGAAAAAGTGCATAGAAAAGCTCTGGCGTAACACACAGATTTGAGTCCACGCCGCGGACGAAGATTGACAGCTGCGCAGTATCAGACGCGTCAGTGCTCTCATCCACCGTAAGGGAAAAACAAACAAAATCTTTTCCCTTCTCATTCAACTGGACATGCAGATTGGTGGCAAGCTCACATGTGCGCTCAGCTATTGTGTTTCTGCTCAGGCTTACGTTTGCAAAGGCTTGCTTTTTCTCTGGGCACACGTGGTCACAAACCTTCATCATGCACTTTTTTACAAACTCTCCCTCATTAAACGGTCGGGCTGATTTGGCGATTTCTTCTGCCACGATATAACTTGCCTTTACAGCAGCTTCACTTTGTTTTGTGGCTTTTGTGAACATTTTCTGTTGTGAAACCAAACCTTTTTTCATCTCCTTTACTTTCTGGCTCCTTTTAGCCGTGTCCAGGTCCTTATATTGGTCCTGGTGTTTCGTTTCATAGTGTCGTCTAATATTGTACTCCTTAGTTACTGACACGTTGGCTCCACAAACAAGACAAACAGGTCTGTCTTTTACATACACTCAACAAAAATATAAACGCAACACTTTTGTTTTTGCTCCCATTTTTCCTGAGATGGACCCAAAGATCCTAAATTCACTCCAGATACACAACACTACCATTTCTCTCAAACATTGTTCACAAATCTGTCCAAATGTGTGACAGCGAGCACCTCTGCCCCGCCGAGACAATCCACCCCACCTCACAGGTGCGCCACATCAAGATGCCGATCCGACATCATGACCAGTGCACAGGTGCGCCCCAGACTGCCCACAATAAAAGGCCACCCCGAAATGTGCATTTTTTTTGCTTTATTGGGGGTCTGGAGACTCAGAACCAGTCAGTATCTGGTGTGACCACCATTTGCCTCATGCAGTGCAACACATCTTCTTCGCATAGAGTTTATCAGATTGTCAATTGTGGCCTGTGGAATGTTGGTCCACTCCTCTTCAATGGCTGTTATGGGCGAAGAACACAGGTGCATTTTATTGATGGCATTTTGAATGCACAGAGATACCGTGATGAGATCCTGAGGCCCATTGTTGTGCCATACATCCATGAACATCACCTCATGTTTCAGCAAGATAATGCACGGCCCCATGTTGCAAGGATCTGTACACAATTCTTGGAAGCTAAAAATGTCCCAGTTCTTGCATGGCCAGCATACTCACCGGACATGTCACCCATTGAGCATGTTTGGGATGTGCTTGACTGACGTATACGACAGCGTGTACCAGCTCCCACTAACATCCAACAACTTCGCCCAGCCATTGAAGAGGAGTGGACCAACATTCCACAGGCCACAACTGACAATCTGATAAACTCTATGCGAAGAAGATGTGTTGCACTGCATGAGGCAAATGGTGGTCACACCAGATACTGACTGGTTCTGAGTCCCCAGACCCCCAATAAAGCAAAAAAAAAAAATCCACATTTCAGGGTGGCCTTTTATTGTGGGCAGTCTGGGGCGCACCTGTGCACTGGTCATGATGTCGGATCGGCATCTTGATGTGGTGCACCTGTGAGGTGGGGTGGATTGTCTCGGCGGGGCAGAGGTGCTCGCTGTCACACATTTGGACAGATTTGTGAACAATGTTTGAGAGAAATGGTAGTGTTGTGTATCTGGAGTGAATTTAGGATCTTTGGGTCCATCTCAGGACAAATGGGAGCAAAAACAAAAGTGTTGCGTTTATATTTTTGTTGAGTATATGTAAACAGATATTCTGTCTCCCACCTGTCCAGAAAAGTTATATTTTCTGACTTTCTTTTCGCCATTTTTTGGTAGGGTAACACAGTGACAGCTGTAGTTTGAGGTCGCAGTGTGGTCTGGGGGAGAGAGGCACGGGGATGCGGGGTGCGCCGGGGCTTTCAGCCGAAGGAGTGCGCAAGAAGACGGATCAGTACCTTCCTACATCCAAGACTGCTACTGACACAGAGGAGGGGGCGTGTCTGCCTCTCTCCTGATTGACGCGCCAAAACAACAGCAGAGCATTATGGGATTTGTAGTATAAGCGGTAATTGTGGTGTTACAGCGCTGCCGCCGTATAAAACCGGCGGGCCAGCTATAATATTAATTTGAAATTGCCTCGCGGGCCAAATATAATTACACTGAGGGCCAAATTTGGCCCGCAGGCCAGAGTTTGACACCTATGCCATAGTTGATAAGAATAGACATGGCTTTGAGAAAGAAAGTGAATCATTAACAGACTTGGAGCAGAAAATTTCAGGTGGCAATTTGGAGGATGTATGGTGCTTATTGTGTCCAGAACAACAAGCAGAAAACGTGGAATGCAGGGAAATTCGCCAAAACGAAATACATATGGAGGAGAGCATTCAGGATATAGTCCCAGAACTGCAGGACAGCCGTGCCCCGCATTTTATCTTGGAAAAGCCAAAGAATTTCCTTTCTAGGAATGAGGGCAGGGAATTATTACGTTCACTGAATGAGACACAAATACGCATCGTATAAAATTCGACAGTGGTGCCTTAACAAACTTCATGACAAAAACCCAGATCCTCTGCACGTTTTCATTACTGGAGGGGCAGGTGTAGGGAAGACACATTTGATCAAAGCAATTCAATATGAAGCCACGAGACTACTTTCCAAACAAAAGAATGTGAATGCCAATGATACTTTTGTGTTACTGACTGCTCCCACAGGCATTGCAGCGTATAATTTAAAAGCAAATACTATTCATAGTGCATTGTCCATAGGAAGGGATACAAAATTGCCATACACCTCACTCGGAGGGGATAAATTAAACACTTTCTCAATTACACAAATTGCAAATTTTAATAATAGATGAAATATCCATGGTGGATCATCATTTGTTAGCATATATTCATGGTAGACTACGGCAAATTAAACAAACAGGAGATAGTTCCCCATTCGGAAATGTTAGTGTCATAGCAGTGGGCGACCTTTTCCAGTTAAATCCTGTTAGAGGAAGAGCATTATACATGGACTTTGATGGACCTCAGTTATGGAAACATCTTTTCTCAAGAGTTGAATTGTGCACAGTGGTTAGACAGCAGGATGCCAGTTTTGCACAGATGTTAAATCGCCTAAGAACACGCAGCAAGAACAGTCCCTTGTTGGAAACAGACATTGACATGCTGAAACAGAGGGAAACAGGAGAACACAGTTCAGCCTTGCATATCTTTCCCACTAATGACCAAGTAGACCAGTATAACATGCAGAGACTTATTGCTTGCTGTTCAGATATTGTGGAAATAAATTGTGAAGATTATGCAAAAGATCAAAGAACAGGAAGATTAGTCTTAAAACACACACCACATACTAGAGTGCATAATTGCTGTCTACCAGGACAACTGTGTTTGGCTGTAGGCGCTCGCGTGTTCCTTGTGAAAAATATTGATGTGTCGGACGTAGGGATGTCAACAATTAATCGATTAACGGTTAATTGTCGATTAAGACGTTGACCGAACAAAATGTATTAACCGCAATTAATCGCTAGAGGGCGCTACTCTGGATGTGAACACGAGATGCGAGCCCTCTCGAGAGAAAGACCATAGCGTGCTAGATGAAAACTAAACATGAGGCGTTCAAAAAGAAGTACGGTATGGGACCACTTCAAGCTACTTAATTCCGGGAAAGAAGCCAAATGTTCTCTGTGTAATGCGGTACTTAAATACAGCAGTTCTACTAGTTCACTCAGTTATCATCTCAAAAACATGCATGCAGCTGCCCTGCAAGGCGCGAGTGCACCAGACCAACCTACTATCACAGCTACACTGGGAAGGCGCACGTGTGATGATCGCAGGACTGAGAGCATTACAGAGAGGATATGTGGCATGATTGAGAGAGATTTGATGCCAATCAGCACAGTTGCCAGTGAGGGATTTCAGGAGCTCATTAGGTTCCTAGAGCCAGGGTATAATATCCCTTCAAGAACAACAGTAACCTCCCGCCTGGAAGCTCGCTACGAAAAAAAGAAGAGTGAGCTAAAAACTATGTTGTCTGCCGCTACGGTCGCTCTGACAACTGACTGTTGGACGGCATTAACAACAGAAAGTTACATTACCGTAACGTGCCACTATATAGACGATAACTGGCAACTAAAGTCAGCAGTCCTTATTACGACTAACATGTCGGTTAGACACACAGCTGACAACTTAGCTGATAAGCTCAACGATGTTGTGGAGAAATGGGGACTCTCCGGTCGCGTTACAGCGTGTGTTCACGATAATGCTAGAAACATTGTCCAAGCAAACAACCCCACACGAGTCAGCTGGAAATCAGTTGCATGCTTTGCACATACCCTAAACCTTGCCGTCAATGACGGATTTACTGCTGCGGGTGTGAGCAGAGCAATAGCGGCAGCGGGAAGATTGGTGAAACACTTCCACCACAGCACAGTCGCAACCAAAGCCCTCGAAGCAAAACAACATCAAATGCGGCTTCCACCTCATCGCCTCATCCAATCCTGTAAAACCAGGTGGAATTCGGTCTGTGACATGTTCGAGCGCCTGGTTGAACAGCGGTGGGCCGTGTGTGCCGTGTTGTCAGACCGATCCGTGACAAAGCTAACAGATGCGAGGACGCTGGAGTTGAGAGACGACTACTGGCAGCTAATGGAGGACATGGGACCGGTGTTGAGAGCTCTGAAGTGTGCCACTACGGCCATGTCTACTGAGTCTGAGGTGTCCATATCAAACACGTACCCCATCGTGTTCAGTCTAATCAACAACCACCTCAATGTTGCAAACGGAGACGACGAAAAAGTGGTGGAATTCAAGTCAAAAGTGCGAGATTCGCTGGGTGAACGCATGCAGGTATGTATGCTAGCCATTAATTACCCTATTAAATCTATAATAATAATATAATGTCATTAATATTATTCATTTTATTGTTTTTATTTAATCAGGTTGAGTCTGATGACCTCACATCATCAACCCCAATGATTGCAACGATGCTTGACCCTCGGCATAAACATCTGGGATTTCTACATCCAGCAAGTAGGATTTCAGCTCATTCCAAACTGCATGCACTGGCTACAGCAGGATCTGAGCACTCCACAGCAACAGGTGCAGCCACCATGGGAGACAAGGGGAGCACAGATGTCCAGGAAGCTGAGCATCAGGGACATAGACGTAGGTCTGCCATGAGTCTACTCCTATGTGATGCCTATTCCAGTGCGCGTGACGGTGACGTGGAGAGCGAAGTGGAACTGTATCTAAAAGACCCCTCTCCACTTCTCGACTCTGACCCCATAGGCTGGTGGAAAGTTAATGAAGGGAGGTTTCCGAGGCTGGCAAATCTAGCACGAAGGTATTTGTGCATACCAGGCACATCAGTCTCATCCGAACGTGTATTCTCAGCAGCTGGCCTCACTGTTAACAGGCTGCGTACACGCCTTACTCCTGACCATGTTAACATGCTCATATTCTTGAACAAAAATATATGGTTCTAGGTCCAGTTCTACTGTGAGTTGTATGGCAACATCCAGACTCTGGATGTAAGTTACAGATGTAAAGCATGTAAGTTACATGCTTTTATAATTTCTTGATTGTTCTGGTTTGAGGCCCTGTAATGTTTATGCCCTGTGTCCAGGGGCCCTGTGAAATGTATATTTTGTACTGTAACCCTTCACAGATTAAGGGAGAGAAATATTGTTGATTCCTTAGTTCAAAATAAATGTTGAGAATGTCCTAAAAATAACCTGGATTCACTGGTTTCATCATAATATGTAGACTAAATAACATTCTGTTATTTAATTTCTTCTGTTCCTTTTAATTTCAAGATTTCCATGCTGCAAGTGCAACAGCTGAGCCAGTCCTCAATTTATTTTCAATAAAGAATGTATTTTGTTATTCAGCATCAATACATTTGTCTGCTTTTTACTAAGGAATAATTAATTGAGGAATATACAATATAATAATACTATGATATATTTTTGACTCAGTGTTATGTATACTATAGCTTATATTCTTAAAGACCCTACTGAAACACTAAAATTCAGGTGAAAAACGCCGCTTATCAGTTAATCGTTAATCGACCGATAAGGTCAATCAACTATCAGTTAATGAATTAACCGATAATTTGCATCCCTAGTCGGACGGGCTGGTCAATGGCGTGTGTGGCTCAATAACATGTATAGTTCAAAACCATTCCACTTCCCTTCCGTCAAAGGTGTATGTTCAATTTGATGACCCCGATGTTGGTATACAAACAAGAAAACAACATGTGTGCACAGATGTGGTATTAGCCACGTCCACACCCATTTTCCCTGATGAGGAACGAGTGGATTACAAGGGTGGAGTCAGAAAACAGCTACCATTAAAACTAGCCTATGCTTTAACAGTCCATAAAGTACAGGGTTTGATTTTGGACAAAGCTGTTGTGTGTCTTTCCAAAGTATTTGCTGGGGGGCAGGCATACGTTGCTCTTAGTAGGGTAAAGACATTGGCAGGATTACTGATTCAGGACTTTGAAGAAAAGGTCATCTATTGTAAAGACAACATTCAACAGGCCCTTGAACAAATGCCACAGTTTTTGCACAACAGTGATTGGGTCGAAATGCGTCCCCAACAATTTTCTGTGTTGCTACTGAATATTCATGGTTTGCAACATAATGTACAACATCTAATAAATAGTCTTTATCTAACTCTTCCCACCTGTATTGCACTAACAGAAACATGGTTGCAGAACTCCATTTCCCCTGATCACTTACAGATACCAGACTATGTTTTTCACAACAATCCTCGTAGTTGTGCATATTCACATGCAAACTCCAAATTGCAGGAATTATCCCAAAAAGAACATGGTGGTGTAGGTGTTTATATGAAATATTCCATTCCATTCCAGATGCAAAACATTTCTCATCCAAATTTGGAGTGTTGTGTTCTATATTGTACAGCCATAAACATTATGTTGGCAATAATTTACAGACCTCCATCCTATCCACTCAATCTTTTCAAGAAGTACCTGCAGCAACTCATTTCAAACTTGACCTCAACAACTGACAATATAATAATTATGGGAGATTACAATGAGGATGCTTTAACATGTAACGGTCTGGTGAATTTCATGACAAAACAACATTTTGTTCAAATAGTTACACAGCCAACAACAGAGACAGGAACTTTACTGGACCATGTCTGTCAAAAAACACTTGGTAAACAGTGTTTGTGCGACTGTAATGCCACTTTACTTCAGTGACCATGAAGCAGTGTTTTGTACATTAACACTGTAAAAAGCGTAATATTCCATTATTGTTTTCATGTTGAAGACAGCGTTGACAATGCTGCCTTGGATGTCCATATCATCACTGACCTGTGTTTACTAGGGAATTTTCTTGGTAAAGGCAATGCTTGATTGTGAATCTTAATGTGTCTATAAAATGACCAATTTGTGGTGAATACAATAATCCTTGCATATATAAGCTCACCGCCCTGGGCCTGGGGACGTCCATCCGGCACAAGGACTCTTCCGTCTGCTACCCTCTGGTAGACGATACAGGAGCCTGCCAGCACGCACATAAAGACTCAAAGACAGCTATTACCCCCAAGCTGTCAGACTATTGAACTCTGGATAATACTCTAAATACTGAACTCTCAATAATACTGCACTAAACTACTTTTCATTATGCATAATATGTTTACTGCTGCTGATGTATATGAATGTATCAAGTTTGTCACTCCCTCACTGTAAATTACTGTTACCTGTGCAATAAACTATGTGCAAAATTTATACCATACTATGTGCAATACGAAATCCACATGCAACACCTATACCACACCATATTATGTGCAATCTGTGAAATACTCTAGTTACACCTTATTTGATCTTGATCTTTGATTTGATCCTTCTGCTGAGGCACAGAACTGCCTCAGCAGAAGGAAAGTCTAGTGATAGGACCACGAACTTTCACTAGGACAAAGATTAGGATAAATAACAAAGCGCTAAAAACAGACGACTGGTTTCTAGTAGCTACAGGAATATCAGAACTCAACAACAACTGGTTGTTAATGGCGGAACAAGCAGCTAATTCATCACTATCAGACTGTTTAGTATGTTTGGGAACGAGACCAGTTCTGAAAGTAGTCCCTGCACCCATTAACGAGACATGTATAATACCTATAATGACTAACACCAATCCACCAAACTGTTCTGACTTTGATAAAACTTTTCCAGTTACCCAATCTGTAAAGATTAAACCAGTATTTGATGCTAAAGTAACACGTCAAAATTTTACGCGTATAAATTTCAATGGAACAAAAAACGTCTTAAGGGAAAATTCAACAGGAATTTTGTAAAACTAACATTAGTGGAGGTGACAACATGAAAGTAATATCCAGATCAGACGTGTGGTGGTGGTGCGGTGAAGACAAGATCAAACTACAGTCTAATACTTCAGCTCATTGTGCTTTAGTTACACTGATTATGCCAGTGATAGTTCATTGTGCACATTACCAACTTGTGCTTCCAGGACATTTAAATAGAAGGAAGCGAACTAGCCACACCCCGTGGTTAGGAGAGAATGACCCCACCTACACTGCTCCTGATGAATATAAATGAGCAAATCAAATAGCAGCAGGATTTGAAAGCATACCAATTATAGCTGCATTCCTTCCAATTACGCCTAACAAAAATGTAGATCGAATCAACTACATCAGGGGTCACCAACCCTATGCCCGCGGGCACCCGGTCGCCCGTGAGCCCCATTTCAGTCGCCCGCAGAGCAGGTTCTAAAAATAGAACAGGTCGCCCTCGTACTTATATAAATAATAATGTTTTACAAAAATGCTGCGCCTTTATATGCACATATTTTAAAGTAGGCTAATAATAAAAAACACTTACAGATTTTAAATTTTAAAATATATTGTTCGAGTTCACTTATCTGCGCATGACCTGTTTGATGCAGCTGGGCTCATCAAAAAAAAAAGACGAGACAGCATGGCGGAGAAGAGAAAGAAATCGTATGTTTTTAACACCGACTGGGACGAAGAGTTCTTTGTTACATGGACAAGAGAGAAGTGTGTATGTCTCATTTGTGGAGCTACAGTGGCGATTTCGAAACGGCACAATGTGGAAAGTCGCTACGAATCACGGCAGCTTCAACACAAACTTTCCCCTTAAGAGTGCACTTCCAACTGAGAAAGCACGAGAGTTAAAGGCTGCTTTAGCCAAGCAGCAGTTTTTCTTCACTAGACCACTGAAAAAGGCTAAAAGGGCAACCCGAGGCTTCTTTCAGGGAAACAAATTATTTGATAAAAAACAAAAAGACGTTTTCAGATGGAGAAACTGTAAAAGGAGCGATGATGATAATTGCTGAGACAAATTTAAAGACGAGGAAAAATGGATCAGATGTCATCTCAACTCTGGCCGATGTACAACTTGGTGAGAGTACAGTGACAAGACGGGTGTCTGCTATTTCCGAAAACTTGAATCAGCAGCTGGACAAGGACGTGAATACAGGTGGTTCAGGATCCAGAGCGACGAGTCCGTGGACAACAGCAGTACGGCTCAGCTAATGGTGTTTATTATTATTATTTGAAATCATTCAGCCTGCTTCAATTTTGAAATGATAAGAGTTTTATTTATTTAAAACAAAAAAGGGAGTTGAAATAATGTTAAATTTATAACTACATTACCACATTACTAGTATATTTTTGCTACTGAGTAATCTAATTGTGACATGTTCATTTGCACAAAATAAATGTCACTTTGACAATGAAACACAAATGTGGTCATTTACACATAACTAATGCATGTATGCATACATTGTGATCAAATAAATAATAATACAGCGTAAAAGTGGATTATTTAGACTTTTGAATTATCTTAATTGAGCTGGTAGCCCTCGTATTATTTGATGACCTTATGGTAGCCCTCGGCTTTGAAAAGGTTGGTGACCCCTGAACTACATCAACGATAATGTCCAGAAACTTGGTAACTACACCGAAGCTGCACTATCTGCTGTACACGACCAACTTAAAGCTACCTCACTCATGGCCTTCTAGAATCGCATAGCGCTCGACATGTTACTAGCCGAGAAAGGAGGAGTTTGTGCAGTCTTTGGGGATGTGTGTTGTACGTTTGTACCGAATAACACCGCTCCCGAAGGTAACCTCACAAAGGCCTTGGATGGCCTAAGGGCTATGAACAAGCGAATGAAGGACCAATTGGGGGTAGATACATCCATGTGAGACGGCTGGCTAGATGTATTCGGAAGATACAAAGCCCTGGCAGCATCAGTCCTACTATCAATAGCAGTATTTGCAGCAATTTTGACCTTATGTGGGTGTTGTTGTATTCCATGTTTAAGAGAATTAATTAATAGACTAATTACAACTGCCATCTCACCCTTTCCACAAGACAAGGAAGTGATGATGCATTTGCTGGCAGGTTATGATGGCACTCTAGCGACACCCATTGACGAAGAAACTGATTTACAGAATGAATTGACTGACTTATTCCAGGAAACAGTCTAAGGGGCCGTTTAGACGAGGACGATTGCGACTGAAAACGACAAAATATTCTATCGGAAGTGTCTTTCGTTACACGGTGGCGGCGCCGTCGGGCTCTGAAACCGCAAAAATCTGAAGACTCCTTTCAGAGTGTGGAGTTTTGAAGACGGCCCGGGTCGCGTCTCCGTCTAAATGTTCACGTCGCATACAGCTGACTGGATGCGCCAAGCCGGTAAAAACAATAACAATACGTCGCAGGCGACAGAGGCGAGTTTGGACAAGACCGGGCAGAACCAGTCAGTGGTAGGACAATTTGAGAATGGATTAGTTGATGACAGTGCTTGGGTGGAAAACTTCAGAAGGACTAAACAAGCTCTTGTTGGCACTTCTGGGCAGTTCTGCACACTTCTGTGCTGGCATATTGTGAACTAAAGTCATAACTGATGCTGGGTTAGCGTTGGCTCTTTGGGCATTATTCTGCGCAGTTATCTGGCATATTGTGGAAACACACACGCGCACGCGCGCGCAACACACACACACACACACAGCTCTGATAAAACTGCAGGCATATTCCCATACTTTCCTCTGTCCGAGCACCACCAAGTGCACTTGTCTGTGTTGTGTTTCTCATAGTGCTTTAGCACTTTAGCAGTTTAAGTTGCGTTACCACCGACTACCGAGTTGCTCTTCTTGTGCATTTTATGCTGTGTGGCTCTGTGCTGGTTGACATGACTGAGATACGCATTACGTGCCTGTCTGTGTATAATGTAGCCTATAGGCTATGCATTATGTCCGACCAAACATTTCGGTGACACCCTCTTGCGATTGTGGCCCCCCCTAGTTCAAATGCGTTCCCCGGTCTATGCTCTTGTTGCATTAAGCGAAGAGCTCCGACCCTACATTGAGGGCGAAACAACCGTGATGAGAGCCCCTGTGGTGTCCTGAAAAAGGTAGCTCTGACATTATATTAGCGGCCTGGCATGCATATTCAATCGAATTCGCCCTCTTTTGCGTCTTTGTATAAACAAACATTTCCTATTGAGAACGCTCGTCTAAAAGGGGCTCAAAAATTGAAGACGAGACGCCACTTTTGCGTCTTCTGTTTTGATCGTCGCCGTATATACGTAGCCTAAGGAATTAGACACCGTCTGAGTGTAAAATAACAATGAACGGGTAACTGAAAATCTGCAAGGAAGAAGTTACACGGGATATAACAAAAAATAATAAACAGGAGGGAAATGATGGAATAATTGTATATATTATCAACTTTTGTGATTCTTTATTTTTAGAAATGAAGTTTTAAATGTGTACGTGACTTTTAATCATATGCTTTTGAGTTGTAGAAATGTCAGATATCTGAGGGCAGAGGTGAGCAGACAGCTCGGTGCCTGCTTTCAACTATCTGCTTATGTCACAGTGACACTGTCACTGTGACAAATGCCATATCTGGAAATTATCTTGTGTGTTTTCTTGATAATTATCTTGTGTGTTTCTTGATGATTATGTTTTATCGCTGTCCTGCCACGTTTCCCCCACCCCTTTAGGGCAGGACAGCGGGTTGTAACTAGGTTTGTGAAAAAACTGAATAAATACGCACGGAGAGCGACAGAGGACCAGAGCGCTCAGAGTGACTGTACCAGAGCATTTGTTATCTGGGTTTTCTCTCTGATCGTTCTCCGCTTGCAAGTGAAAATCTTAATCTTGTCTTGTCTTCCTTTCCTTAATAGAGTACAGATAGTGTTGGGTCCACCAGCACCCATCAATTATATTGTTCATTACATTGTTTACTTCTTCCCCTGCACTTTTGCAACACTTTTTTTTACCATGTACTATTATTGCATGTTATTAGTACTTCTGACTATCTTAGCGAGTCAACGGTTCTTCTGTTGCTACCATTTGAAAGTGCCAAATTCAATAGGAGGTGTGTCACCACTTATGGTAGGCAAGTGAACTGCAAGAAAATACAGTAGCTTAGCCCCCTAAACGCAACCACACGAAATTTGGCATAGCCTTGTATATGATGAAGAGAAACATTTTTATGCAAATGAACTGCCCGTATGTCATAATGCCACCATTTGGTAGACAAGGGACCTGTAAAAAAAAAAGGCACTGAAGCTGCTACTGTGCTTTAGATTGACATGACATCTTGTGCGGCTGAAAATACTTTGTATTGCTGGCATGGAGCATGCCCCCACCCCCGTAGGCTGCAGGTGCGAGGGCCCGACCAACGCCGCTTGCGGCTTTAATTATTATTATTACTTTTGTCGTATCAGAAGTGATGGTTGAAAATAAAGCATAAGGAATAAAACGTCTGCTCCAAATCTGATCAAATGAACAGTTACAAAGTGAATCCAGTTCATGTCTTTGTACAGGTGCACACTTTACATCTGTCATTAATATGATTGGCCTGAACTAGGAGCTTCATCCAATCATCTTCAATGATAAACCAAACCCCTCCCATTCAAAGACAACTGTCTAAATAAAACAGTTTTAAAAACCTACAAATGTGTGTTCCAGGAGGAAGACATGGCTGAGGGACACACTCCATATAAGGTATAGTACTAATATATTACACCTTTTCCACATAATTGTCATGTCCAATTATTATAATTATATAATTATTATTCTATTACTGTTTTGTACAGTTTACTCAGAAGCTGAAGATAGAGGATGACAGCATGTCTGAGGTTTGTATGTATACTGTGTGTAATTTATTCACAATTTTAGATGAATTGTCAATATTCAATAATAGTATTTCAATATAACATTTTGGAGTAGTTTTCTGGCCTCGTACTTTAACTCTTATATAATCTAATATATTGTACAGTACTCGTACTTGCGTACAGGTTGTTGTGAGTCGACAAACAGTGGTCAAACATAATGAAGTACACTTTTGTCTACACCTCTACAAATCATCTTAAGATTTGTTCTGAAATGTCTTTAACCTGTTGGTTTTGTCTTGCAGGAAAACCATTCCCATAAATTTATTTTAAAGTTCCCCAACTCTGATAAAACATACACAATCCACTGTGATTGTCCCCAAACGGTGCTGGAGGCCATCAAACTCAAGGTGGACATGCTGCAGGAGCTGAAGTGTGAAGAGCAGAGTCTGACTGTGCAGATCGGAGAAGCTCGTCTGGGCACAGCCATCGCCACACACTTCCCCTGCGTTTGCCTGCAGGACGGACAGCTCGTCACTTTAGCAGCAAATAATGAAGTGGTGGAACATCAAGGAACATTCAACCAAACAGTGATCTACAACAAACTCTACTATGTCCTGTTCATCAAGACAGAAGGAGGGCTCAATGCAAAAACCAAGTCACTTTTTAGTAGTTCCTTCATTAAGAAGTTCACACAGGTGTGCGTCCATGGAACCAAAGACATGATCATCAGAGACGCCATCGCACGTGACAGCCGCTTCACAGAGCTGGAGGATTTTAAACTGGAAGATGTTTCAAAAGATAAATCTTATGTCTTCAGTGATGATAAAATAGAAGCACATGAAAATAAAACATTTAGGATTTGTTTTGAAAAGATGATAAAACCAAGAGTGAGCACAAAGCTAGAAAAACAGAGCACAGAGCAGAAGTCAGCAGAGAAAGGCGAGGCCCAGGACGCCTCAGGCCAAACCCAGGGGACAGCAAAGGTCCCCCCCAGACCACAGGACACTGAGAAGTTTGGTCGACTCAGTGAGATTCTGAAAAGAAAAGAAACAAAAAGTGAAAATGTCCAAGAAATATATCAGCTTCTCCAAAAGCAGTTTCCTGATTTGAAGAAAATCATGGAAGACCGATTTCCTGAAGACACTTTTGAGGAGACGCTAAAGAAATTGGATTTCGGGAAAGCGCAGCAGTTTTTCTCAGATGTTTTCCGACTGGAAAAGCTGCTTAAACTGGGCAAGTCTGTTGGCAAACTGGTGGTGGGGAATGGATTTGTGGGAACGGCGTTTGTGCTTTGTCACCACTACATTATCACAAATGCACCTATTTGTGGATGTGGTGGATGATAACAGTAACCTGGACCCCAATGTGGAAGTGTCCATTTTATTTAATTATATAAATCCTATTCTGGAGAACACTTCTCGCTTTATTGCTCACAAGATGATTGACTTTGACAGGGAACAGGACTATGCCGTCCTGGAGCTTGAGGTCAGTGATCAGGACAAAGTGCCTCCTGGACTCATGAAGCTGTTCTGCCCAATGCCTGAGAACAGAGAGGCCTGCATCATCGGTCATCCGGGCGGCGAAATACAGAGAATTGACCCCACGTGTATCATCGAGAACAAGTCCAGGTCCCAGGAGGTCCACAAGTACCTTGAAAGGTTTAAAGGGATATGCCACCCCCAGGTCAAATTTGGGCATCTCCCCACAGTCCAGAGACTAAAATAAGTGGTGGAAAGCGTTTTCCTGCTCACCCAGCCATTGTCCGAGTCTGTCGCCACTGACCGCCGCGGTATCTGCAGCTCCTCCGCCTTAGACTGGAGTCTAACGTCGCCAGAGAAAGATTTCGGCCAAAAGGAATTAATTTGCTCGATGCGTTTCCCAATTACTTTGTGTGTAGTGCGCATTCATATCGAGTGCAAATAAATGTGCAAATCAACACGGAGAGCTTGACTTGGTCATTTTGGGTGGGAACTATTTTCCAGTGCGTAAGAATACAGCCGTATCACGCAGCACGCTGCCAGGGGAATCCCAGTTACGCACCGGGAAGGGAGTTCCCCTGTTGCACAACGTGGTGCGTGATACGTCTGTATTCTTACGCACTGGAAAATAGTTCCCACCCAAAATGACCAAGGCAAGCTCTCCGTGTTGATTTGCACATTTATTTGCACTCGATATGAATGCGCACTACACACAAAGTAATTGGGAAACGCATCGAGCAAATTAATTCCTTTTGGCCGAAATCTTTCTCTGGCGACGTTAGACTCCAGTCTAAGGCGGAGGAGCACCAGATACCGCGGCGGTCAGTGGCGACAGACTCGGACAATGGCTGGGTGAGCAGGAAAACGCTTTCCACCACTTATTTTAGTCTCTGGACTGTGGGGAGATGCCCAAATTTGACCTGGGGGTGGCATATCCCTTTAAGGACAATGTGTTTGCCCACATGTCTGTCCGTCATTTGATCGAAAAACAAGTGTGACACACAGTAATGTGTATTCACATTATGTTTTATTTTGTAATGTAATGGAAGAGCGTAATTGGAATAACATCATTATTCAAGTTGTAGTTATACCCTCACGCCAGAAGGTGGCGCATGATTTCGCGAGACAGTACTGTGAGGTCAAAGGCCCTCCTCTCCCATATGGCAGCAGCGAGGCAAAGAGGAACTTCATGGTTGCCTGTCTCATCCTTTCCCTGTGTTTTACAGGTTGGTAGCTAAATAAAAAACATATTAAATTGGTCATCAATTATTTGTAAGAACCACAGCTAATCGTGAGGATAGAGATCCGTTGGTAGATACTGTATTTTTGTGAAGTGCGATCCATGTGGAGAGATGTGAAAGGATAGGTCAAGGCGAGGACACGGGCGCCATTTTGAGTTCAATGCGCATTTGCTTTGAGTCACGGTTCCCATACCTGAGGATGTTTTAGAGTGCTCCGACATTGTTTATGTGTGTAAAAATGTAAAGGTTGAGTTCATAAATGAAAATTAAAAAGGTCTCGAGCTAAAGCTAAAAGCCAGTCAGAAGTACATGGTTACTACCATGCAATGTATGAGCCGTTAAGGAGGCGATAATTATCAAAAATGGTATGTTAAAAGAAGTACAGATGCAGATGTGAAAATGTATAAAACAGACCCTCCAGGAATTCGCGATGTTGCGATTTGCAACTTCAACGCAACTTCAGCCAATCCCCGCGAATTCAGGGCGGTTTGCAATTTTGACCAATCACCGCAACTTTCCCGCAACTTTTTACCAATTTTGACCAATCATTGGCGACGTATTGAACTGATGTCGACCAACTTCCTTCTGCCTTACTTCTGTTTGACAAAAACGAAACAATGGCAAAGAAGAATGTCTGCGGCTAGCCATTTACCGACATTCTTTTAAAATAAATGTTATGTGTGGATTTGGAAAGGGTAATAGTTGATTATTAAAATTAAAGTTGATTAATAATAATTAATAATAATTAAAAGAGAATGTTAATCATGTTCCCCTTCTTGAGCCGCCACCTTAACGTGGTGGAGGGGTTTGAGTGCCCGAATGATCCCGGGAGCTATGTTGTCGGGGGCTTTATGCCCCTGGTAGGGTCACCCAAGGCAAACAGGTCCTGGGGGACGGGTCAGACTAAGAGCGGTTCAGAAGCCCTTATGATGAGTTCAAAAACAAGGCCAGATACGTCGCCCGGACTGGCGTCACCGGGGCCCCACCCTGGAGCCAGACCTGGGGTGGGTGCATGCCAGCGAGCGTCTGGTGAAGCCCGAAGAAGCGACGTGGGGCCGTCCTCCTGTGGACCCACCACCCGCAGGAGGATCCATAAGGGCCGGGAGCAGAGAGATCTGGGCGGCAGTCGAAGGCGGGGGCCTCGGCGGCCGGATCTCCGGACATGGAGACTAGCTCTGGGGACATGGAATGTCACCTCGCTGGGGGGGAAGGAGCCTGAGCTTGTGCGGGAGGTTGAGCGTTACCGACTAGATATAGTCGGCCTCACCACCACGCACAGCTTGGGCTCTGGAACCCAACTCCTTGAGGGGGGCTGGACCCTCCATTTCTATGGCGTTGCCCGCGGGGAACAGCGGCGGGCTGGTGTGGGCCTGCTCATTGCCCCACAGCTCAGCCGCCGAGTGTTGGAGTTCACCCCGGTGAACGAGAGGGTCGCGTCCCTGCACCTTCGGGTTGGGGACAGGTCTCTCACTGTTGTGTCGGCCTATGGGCCGAGCAGCAGTGCAGAGTACCCGGCCTTCTTGGAGTCTCTGGGAGGGGTACTGGACAGTGCACCCCACGGGGACGTGGGCAACGACAGTGACACCTGGAGAGGGGTGATTGGGAGGAACGGCCTCCCTGATCTGAACCCGAGTGGTGTTCTGTTATTGGACTTCTGTGCTAGCCACAGTTTGTCCATAACGAACACCATGTTCGAGCACAAGGGTGTCCACCAGTGCACGTGGCACCAGGACACCCTAGGACGGAGGTCGATGATCGACTTTGTTGTCGTGTCATCTGACCTCCGGCCACGTGTCTTGGACACTCGGGTGAAGAGAGGGGCAGAGCGGTCAACCGATCACCACCTGGTTGTGAGTTGGGTCCGCTGGCGGGGGAGGAAGCCGGAAAGACCTGGCAGGCCCAAGCGTATCGTGAAGGTCTGTTGGGAACGTCTGGCTGAGCCCTCTGTCAGGGGCACCTTCAACTCACACCTCCGGGAGAGCTTCTCCCGGATTCCGTGGGAGGCTGGGGATATGGAGTCCGAATGGGCTCTTTTCTCGGCCTCTATTGTCGATGCGGCCGCCCGTAGCTGTGGTCGTAAGGTCTGTTGTGCCTGTCGCGGCGGCAATCCCCGAACCCGGTGGTGGACACCGGAAGTAAGGGATGCCGTCAGGCTGAAGAAGGAGTCCTATCGGGCCTTGTTGGCTCATGGGACTCCTGAGGCAGTTGACGGGTACCGGCGGGCCAAGCGTGTTGCGGCCCGGGAGGTCGCAGAGGCAAAAACTCGGGTTTGGGAGGAGTTCGGAGAGGCCATGGAGGAGGACTATCGGACGGCCTCAAAGAAATTCTGGCAAACCGTTCGGCGCCTCAGGAGGGGGAAGCAGTGCTTCACCAACACTGTTTACGGTGGAGGTGGGGAACTGTTGACCTCGACTGGGGATGTTATCGGACGGTGGAAGGAATACTTTGAGGATCTCCTCAATCCCGCCGTCATGTCTTCCGAGGAGGAAGCAGAGGCTGGAGGCTTGGAGGCGGACTCGTTCATCACCCTGGCCGAAGTCACTGAGGTGGTTGGAAAGCTCCTCGGTGGCAAGGCCCCGGGGGTGGATGAGATCCGTCCTGAGTATCTCAAGTCGCTGGATGTTGTAGGGCTGTCTTGGCTGACACGTCTCTGCAACATCGCGTGGCGGTCGGGGACAGTACCTCTGGATTGGCAGACCGGGTTGGTGGTCCCTCTGTTTAAGAAGGGGGTGGACCGGAAGGTGTGTTCCAACTATCGGGGAATCACACTCCTCAGCCTTCCCGGTAAGGTCTATTCCAGGGTGCTGGAGAGGAGAATTCGACCGGTAGTCGAACCTCGGATTCAGGAGGAGCAGTGTGGTTTTCGTCCCGGCCGGGGAACACTGGACCAGCTCTATACTCTCCATCGGGTGCTCGAGGGTGCATGGGAGTTTGCTCAACCAGTCCACATGTGCTTTGTGGATCTGGAGTAGGCATTCGACCGTGTCCCTCGTGGGGTCCTGTGGAGAGTGCTCTGGGAGTACGGGGTTCGGGGCCCTTTGATAAGGGCTGTTCGGTCCCTGTATGACCGGAACAGGAGCTGTGTTTGCATTACCGGTAGTAAGTCGGACCTGTTTCCGGTGCATGTTGGACTCCGCCAGGGCTGCCCTTTGTCACCGGTTCTGTTCATTATATTTATGGACAGAATTTCTAGGCGCAGTCAGGGGCCGGAGGGGATCCGGTTTGGGAACCACGGGATCTCATCTCTGCTGTTTGCAGATGATGTTGTCCTGATGGCTTCATCGAACCGGGACCTCCAATGTGCACTGGGGCGGTTTGCAGCCGAGTGTGAAGCGGCTGGGATGAGGATCAGCTCTTCCAAATCCGAGGCCATGGTTCTCGACCGGAAAAAGGTGGCTTGCCCTCTCTGGGTGGGAGGGGAGTCATTGCCTCAAGTGGAGGAGTTCAAGTATCTCGGGGTCTTGTTCACGAGTGAGGGGAGGATGGAGTGTGAGATTGACAGGCGGATCGGTGCAGCGTCAGCAGTGATGCGGTCGCTGTACCGGACCGTTGTGGTGAAGAGGGAGCTGAGCCGAAAGGCAAAGGTCTCAATTTACCGGTCAATCTACATTCCTACCCTCACCTATGGTCATGAGCTCTGGGTAATGACCGAAAGGACGATATCGCGGATACAAGCGGCCGAAATGAGTTTCCTCCGTAGAGTGGCTGGGCGCACCCTTAGAGATAGGGTGAGGAGCTCAGTCACGCGGGAGGGGCTCGGAGTAGAGCCGCTGCTCCTCCACGTCGAGAGGAGCCAGCTGAGGTGGCTCGGGCATCTGTTTCGGATGCCTCCTGGACGCCTCCCTTGGGAGTTGTTCTGGACATGTCCCACCGGGAGAAGGCCCCAGGGAAGACCCAGGACGCGCTGGCGGGACTATGTCTCCCGGCTGGGCAGGGAACGCCTTGGGGTCCCCCCGGAGGAGCTGGAGGAAGTGTCCGGGGTGAAGGATGGCTCATATTATGAACCTCATAGGAAGTGCCTTTCGGAAACCATTTGACCAGTTGACTTCTTTCATGCTGAACTTTTTTATTTTATTTTTTATTTTTAGCCTTTATTTGAAGGGACAATGTACAGAGACATTAAGTTCATAAAAACAGAGATGTTCTGCACCAGATTATAGCTAAATAGCTAATTTCCATCTGCAGTCCCTGATTTACATGATTAAAAATACAATGCAATGAATAAAAATACAATACAATAGAACAATAAAATACCAATAAAATACAATACAATAACACTCAAACAATCTCAGTAAAAACAAAAGTTCATAAACTCACTCTCTCCCAAAAACTCGTTCACACACAGACATAAGCACATCTCATTCACACACAGACATAAGCACATCTCATTCACACACAGACATAAGCACATCTCATTCACACACAGACATAAGCACATCTCATTCACACACAGACATAAGCACATCTCATTCACATTATTTACAGGAACATTTGTCTTAAGCAAGAATAAGAAGGTGCTGTATTGGACTTAAATAGTTCAGTGCTGGCAGGTCTGACTATTCCATAGCCATTTTTTAAGTTCTGTGGTGAATATTACATAGTTTGTTTGTTGTTTCAGTTCCGTTGGGAGATTGTTCCACTCCTTTATTGAATTATATGAAAAAGCTGTTTGTGCAAATGAGGTTTTACATTTTGGTAGAACACAGTGGCCCCTAGAAGAAGCTCGTGTGACTCTAGATGTCACCTCTGACGTGTACTGAACAAAGTGCTTAAGTGGTGCAGGTGCAGTGTTATTTAAAATTCTGTGTACCAATCGGATTGCAGCAAATCGTTGTATATTACTGAAGCTGAGCAGTCTGTATTTCTGTAACACATGGCAGTGGTGATGTGATCGTGGTTTCCGGTCCAAGGTTTTTAAAGCTTGTTTGTGCAGCGACTCTAGAGGTCCCAGAATAGTTTTTCCTGCTTGAGACCAGCAGGTTATACAATAATAAAAACGGGACATAATCATAGCATTATAAAAAGTTTGAGATGCCTCCAGTGTTAGTGAATTTCTAATGCTTTTAAAAGTTTTGATGTTGTACTTAAGACTTTGGCACATTTGCTTTACATGTTTTTTAAAAGTGAGACCAGAATCTAAAATGACACCCAAGTATCAGTATTCAGTGACATTATTGATCGCTTCCCCATTGACAGTGACATTTGGTAAAATACATTTTTTATGTTTACTCACAAAATACATAGCTGCAGATTGTTTTACATTCAGGGTGAGACAGGATTCATTTAGCCACTTTGCAACTTTCTCCATAGCTGCTGTAAGTTTAGAGGCTACCTGTTCAACATCCTTCCCCCATGTATAAACCACCGTATCATCAGCGTACATCTGGATGTTTACATCCTCACACACAGATGGCAGGTCATTGATATATAAGGAGAAAAGAAGTGGGCCAATGTTTGAGCCTTGAGGCAGACCAATGTTTGAAGGGAGAGTGTCAGACGTGGTGTTATTAACTCGGACACACTGAAAACGATCTGATAGGTAAGATTTGATCCAGGCCAGAATATTTACAGACAGCTTATATTTTCTTAGTTTTGACAGTAGTATTGGGTGGCTAACTGTGTCAAATGCCTTTCGAAGATCTAAAAATATTGCTCCTACAGCTCCTCCATTGTCAAGATTTGATTTTATGGTTTCAATGAGCAGGCAACAGGCAGTTTCAGTTGAATGGTTTGCACGAAAGCCAAACTGCATAGGATGTAGCAGTTCTTCAGCTTCTAAATGATTGGTGAGTTGCTCGACCACAACTTTTTCCAGGGTCTTTGTTATGACGGGTAGAATACTGATTCTCCCAAATGTTTTTTCATGCTGGCTCACGCAAAAGAAGATACCTTCAATTCATGACTAAACATCTACCACAAGGAAAAAAGGCAATAATGGCTCCAAATCCATGTGCAACTCGATGGAACTCATGGTTCGCTGCTGTACAGTACCACTCAGAGCACTTTGCACTGTACAAGGAATTTATTGAGAAGGAAATTGATCTAAGTCTAGTGGCATTGTCTTAACTGAAATACAGAATTACAAATATACATTTCACTTCCAACTAGAGGTAAGATCGGGCCTAAAAAATCCAGCCCGACCCGACCCGGCCCGCGGGTATTAAAGCCCGACCCGGCCCGAGCCCGACCAATTAACTTGATTTGCAGGCCCGAGCCCGAAGCAAACCCGAAATTTCATATTTTATTTGTGAGGACTCGGGAGGAGGAGGGGTGATTTATGATAACAAATTAAAGCCTGTCTTTTGTAACGAAATATAAGTTAAACAAGACTGTATAAACATTTACATCTTTTATATTTCTGTTTCTACAGAGGGTACAATAACCGACAATTTTCCATCATTGACGGATTTTTTAAGAGTTGACGGGAAAATTTTAAGGCCGTCCGTCATTTTGATGGGTTGAAAATTGGGCCATAAACCACAGCAGCAGTACGTCCTTAAGAATCTAGCGCGGCACTTTAAGAGAGAGAAGCAGAGAGACAAAGAAGAACAATGACGGGTGGATAATAGACAGAGACAGGAAGGAGTTCTTTGAATTGTCATTGCAAGAGCTTAGTACAGTACAGTGTTGTGATGAGGCGACTTCTGTTTTTTTGCGAACCACGGTCTCTCGTGCTCCTCCATATTGGGGATACCAGGTCAAAATAGATGCGGACTTGCGGAGGGGAAGGGGGCGGCGGCGTTCACGTGCGCAGAGCATGCTCTGGCTCTGCGGCTCCTGTTTAGTAGTTAAATAGCAATTACATTACAGCGCCTTCTCTGTTTTATCCAAATTATTTATTTTAAAGTATTCCTTAGTTTAGTATCCACACATCGTTTTAGTATACATTTTTATAAACATATATTTATTTTTTAAAAGTCAGCGAGAGAGAAGCCCGGCCTGACCCGACCCGAAGCAATGATTGACATTTTAGGATCCTGGAGCTTCATCAGCTCTGGTTATTGTACTGGTTAGACCCGACCCGAATTTCGGGTCGGGTCGGGCTTAAGATCTTACCTCTACTTCCAACAAAGACATACATACTAATACATATAGAAATGCACAAAATGATGAAGTCAAATAGTATGTGTTTGTGATTGCCTGAACATAATTTTGAATCATGTTGTCTTTTTCTATTCTAAGACCTGTGGAAAATCCATACCCCAGTCAGTGGAGAGACTGCATGAAATGCTCCAGGATCCAGATATGGCTCAAAGTCTACAGGTTCAGATCAGCATCTTGGCAGATAAGTGCAGAGTGATAATTGGACTTCTAGACATCTTCCAGAGCAGACGTCCTATAGTCACCAAAGCTACTGACTACATGGAGGATCTGCATATGAAGTTAGAGGCCAACAAAGAGCTCAGCTATGAAAGATACGCAGAATACTTTGAGGGCCTTGATTTATCTTTTGCGATCAAAATGCAGATCCTGAACAGAGTGGAACAAGCGTACATCAATGATCAAAGGAGAAGTTCAATTTGTCAACTGGACAAAGTTTGTTTGGTTGAAAACGTTTCGCCGCTCATCCGAGAGGCTTCGTCAGCTCTGGTTATTGTACTGGTTAGACCCTCCTTATATCTAGCTGCCGGGAGGCGCGTTCTACAATGACAAAAGCTCTGAAAACGATCCCCCCTAATCTGTCTCTTTGTTTTTCAAATTACTCTGACGGCTGTTTTGACCCCCTATTCAACGCCTAACGACCCTCTCCACCCCTCTGCCCTGGCTCTGTTTGACTGGTCTAAGAATCGCATTATAAATGGGAGACAAGTTATGTCTCACTCCCCCATTTCTGTTCAATGACGGATTCTCTTTTTTGACAAAAATAGCCTCTTTAACTCCCCTCTCAAACCAGTTCTTTTCCCTGGCTAAGATCTGAACCTCACTGTCCTCAAAATATTTATAATGCGATTCTTAGACCAGTCAAACAGAGCCAGGGCAGAGGGGTGGAGAGGGTCGTTAGACGTTGAATAGGGGGTCGAAACAGCCGTCAGAGTAATTTGAAAAACAAAGAGACAGATTAGGGGGGATCGTTTTCAGAGCTTTTGTCATTGTAGAACGCGCCTCCCGGCAGCTAGATATAAGGAGGGTCTAACCAGTACAATAACCAGAGCTGACGAAGCCTCTCGGATGAGCGGCGAAACGTTTTCAACCAAACAAACTTTGTCCAGTTGACAAATTGAACTTCTCCTTTGATCATGGATTCTACCTGGACGACTGAGGGACTTTTCACGTACATCAATGCAGAAGACAAAATGAGCAAGTACATGTCTGATGGACAACCTGCAATCAATTTCCTTAAAGAGGTCAGGGTCTTTGATCCTCGTCACATTGCATTCATGAGCGATAGTGTGTCCAGCTATGAATCAATCCCAGGCTTCAGTGATGTGCCTAATTATGAACTGGATGCCTACTTCAAACACCTCGGTCCAGCTGCAGTCCATGCTGCATCATGTGGAGTTGTGGATCTAGATGTGTTCTTGGATGGTCTTAGAGAGAGACTTCCCATACTCAGTGGCCTGGCCATAAGATACAAATCGGTCATTGTGAACTCAGCAGATGCTGAGAGGAGTAATAGCATCTACAAGTTGGTGTTGTCCAGCCGAAGGAGATTGGTCACAAACGGCAACCTCAAAGCCTTGGTCTTTCTCTACCATAACCAGAGGGTTGCCAGTGGAGCGTTTGAGGAGAAAGACTTTGAGGAGGTCTTTGATGAGTTATTTGATGAGGCCTAGGTGTTTTACCTTGTCGTCTTTCTACTGTATGTTGTAATGTGATGTAGTGTTCTGACCTCAGGAATGTATTTTTTGTTTATTTGAAGACTGGTTTATGTTCAGTTCTCTATTGACTTAAGCTTAAGCATCAGATATTATATATTGCACTATGTTCAGTTCTGTATTGACTTAAGCATCAGATGTTAAATATTGCACTAAGCGTTTGAGGAGAAAGACTTTGAGGAGGTCTTTCATGAGCACTTTGACGAGGCCTAGGTGTTTTACCTTGTTGTCCTATGTTGTATCGTGATGTGGTGTTCTGACACCAGGAATATATTTTTTGTTTATTTGAAGTCTGGTTTAAGTTCATTTCTGTTTACATGAAACTTCTTTACTACATGCTAAGGTTATATTTTGTTTTCAGGAGAGACTGCCTTACTACACAGTACATAATACTTGTACTAACGTTTCTTTTTTTCTAATAAGCAGGCTGAAACATCTTTGTTTTTTTAGAACTTAAAATCTGCTGTGAGTTTCTATGGATTTAGAAAATAAAAGTTGCATTTTTGAAATCCTAGTAGTAATTTATTTTTGATGTTGGTAAAGTTGTTTTAGGGCCATATCTCTGATCTCTGTGTCTTTGTATTATTCTTTGTCAGTAATAACTCAGTATTCAAAATATTACTCAATTTTAATTACAAAAAGGGAAAACCGCAACTATTTATCGCAACTTTCACTTCCTCCCGCAACAAAATTAACCTTAAAAGCACAGCAACTTTCATCGCAACTTTTTGGAAAAGCTCCCGCAAATTCAGGCATTTTAGCCCACAACAATCAAAAAATGCCCGCGAAATCCTGGGGGGTCTGATAAAATGTGTCTTGTTAACAAAAACTTGAAATAAGGATTAATAGTAATTGGAACTGTGTAGACGATGCTAATGTGAACTGAAATTGATCAAATGGAACATGATGTACATGATCTGGAAACATGTAATACATGATTATGTAAATAAATATGGCAGCAGCGAGGCAAAGAGGAACTTCATGGTTGCCTGTCTCATCCTTTCCCTGTGTTTTACAGGAACATTTAATCTGCCCAACAGGCCCAGAACCTGGGTCTGTTACACAAGGCATCTCCAGGATCCTGTCCCGCTGGGATCCCTTGTACAACTCCGTGTCCTACCACACCTTCATGTACCACGGCTCCTCTGGCTCCCCTGTGTTTGACGCCCAGTCTTTGGGCTGCACTCTGGGGGCTTCGTCTATGGCCTGCGTCCTAAACTGGAAAGCGTCATAGAGTTTTCTCACCCACTGCTCCTGATTTTTTTAAAGTTTGTAATTTCTCTGAACAACAGGAATCAGGATGAAGTTCTGAGCATCGTGAAGGAGCACTCAAAGCGAAATTCTAACCTGAAAAAAATCCTGAGGAAAATTCTGGGATCAGCAAACCTTGGGCCCATGGACACAAACTAATCTCTGACCGCCATGAGAGATTCTGACCTTCAAATTTTTTAATAGTTTTAAAATAGTTTTTCCTGTAACAGACCAGATTGTTGGACATATTTGAACTGCAGTCCTCCTCAGTGGAGACACATGATTTTTGACACTGACTGGAATGACAGCGCCCTCTGCAGTCCGTCTTCAGAACAAGTTGGTATAATATACCACAGTTATGTACCACCTGTGGGAAAGTCTTCCATTATAACCAAATGGCATTCCTGACATGTGGAGATTTTGTTTTTGGCTGTAATGACGATATAAATTTATAATTTCCTGAATATTTGTCGCATGGAAAACAGGTCACAAGGACATAAAAATTAAAATAAAAATGAAGGCCACCCCTATGTGTACAATCTTAAGATTTCGTGGGTTTTAATAAAAAACAATCATGGTTGAAATAAATGTTTGTCAGTATTTAATTGCAAACGTAATTACATAAATTCAACTCTTTTTTTTGCTTTTATTCAAAATAAAATCAGTCTTTTTGGGTTGTTTGGCGTCGGGTAGCTGTGGGGGGCGTGGAAGAAAATGTGGGTTTTTAAATCACTGGAAATCACTTTTACTTTTTGTTTTACTTTTTGGGGCGGCAGTAGCTCAATTGGTAGAGCATATGTCTCGTGATCCAGGGGTTGGCGGTTGACCGGGCGTGATCCCAGCTCCCACAGATGAGCGCTGCCGTTGTGTCCTTGGGCAAGACACTTAACCCCACCTCGCCCCCAGTGTCTGCGGACACTGATAGCCCCCATGGCAGAAGACACATCAAGGCCTGTTGTGACGTGAGCCGTCCTCCTGTAGACCCACCACCTGCGGGAGGATTCATGGGGACTGGTGCATTGCTGCTTGGACTGCTGCCCCCGCGACCCAGAAAATGGAAAAGCGGAAGAAAATGAATGAGTTTAGCAGGTTTACAATCATGACGCTTATGTTCTACATAACATTACGTTTAGTGAACTGTTGTCGCGGTTTTAATTGTAGCGATGTCTGTTTAGCCGACATAATCGTTTTCATTGAACTTTCACGCATCAACAAGCTAGTTTTTTTGTGGAGCTGAGGTACCCGATAATCCTTGACATGGCAAAGGGACGATGACGCAAACGGTAATCGAGTGGCGTCCCATTTCTTAGGGGAACATTCGTACCCCGAGCCCTCTCAGCTCGGTATCGAGGGGCAAGACAAAGATGTAGACAAAGGGGAAGGGGTAAGACAGAGGAATGGGACGCAGCCTAAGAAACTAAAACTGGAGAAATACAGAGCAGTCGGCGTTCTCTGGGGTAAATGTCTTTGGGTTGTTCTGTTTTTGAGCGATGCCTGTTTCACTGTTCACTTCCTGTGAGGAAACTGCTGTTGTGATTTTGTTTTCTACAATATTACACACAACTGAACCATATGTGTCTGCCAAAAAAAAAACAACAACAACAACTTTGTGGTTGTATTTATCTCACAGAAAATCTTTACTGTGAGTGGGCTTGCATCTCCACAAACTTTTCTTATGTGCCGCTGTTTTGTTCTTTTGGACCTAGAAATGTTATTTTGTTTAGTAAGCTGGCTATTTCAAATGTTAAGTTTTCAATGTCATAATTGAGGCGGCTGATTCTACGGCTGAGCGTCCCTCTCGGGTCACGATGGGTTAACCTGGTTGCCCGATGCCCTGGTTCCGGTGATTTCTTCTGTAAAGCCTTAGGAATAAGTTGCTTCTGTCGACCTCTAAGTTTAAAGCATAAATGATTAATGATTCCTCTTCTCTGCTAAACTAATCTACCTGGACGACTGAGGGATTCTACACACATCTCCGCAAACCCGATTTGACTTGGAAGACGGGCTTCCGCTTGTTTCCAGGGAAATGTTTGTTTGGCTATAACAGGGGTCGGCAACCTTTACCACTCAAAGAGCCATTTGGACCCGTTTCACACAGTAAAGAAAACACTGGGAGCCACAAAACCCTTTTGAAATTTAAAATGAAACAACACTGCATATAACGTCTTTTTTGCCTTTGTGCCATAGAATTACATTTTGAAAACGAATGAACTAAAATAAAATACATTTTAACCAAATACAGTGGTCCCTCGCTATATCGTGGTTCACTTTTCGTAGCCTCACTGTTTCGCGGATTTTTTTATTCCAATTTTTTTTTATAGTGCATCAATGCGCATTTCTGCGTCCTGATGGCTAAGGGACTGTAGACCTTTGCCGATTCGTCAGCACGGATTCTCCTCCGTGTCTCCTGTACTGAATGTGTTCAGTTTGCCAGATTTATATAAATGTTCGATCGCAGTGTGACTCTGAAGTGCTGTATGTTTGCAAGGTTTCTCCCTGACAAAACCCGCCACAGCGAAGCGGTCATAAGAACTGTGAAATACACATGAAATACACTTTGGTTTCGTTCTATAATACTGTGCTTTTTTGTTGAAAATCTACAAAAGTTTGAGTATTTAAATGAGAAAAAACGTTAATTCCAGTCTGAGAAAAGTGTAGCATGTGTGTGGTGAGGCGTTTACAGCCTTAAAACATGGAGAATAATTGTAAAATATAAAGCTGACGACCGTGGATTTCGCTTATTGTGGGTTATTTTTAGAACGTAACCCCCGTGATAAACGAGGGACCGCTGTACTGAGCCACATCAGAGGGATCAAAGAGCCGCATTTGGCTCCAGAGCCGCGGGTTGCCGACCCCTGGGCTATAATATTCTGAACTTTCTGTTTCCATGGAATAATGTAGGTGATGTGCCACCTCCAGAAAGTTCTTCTTACGACAAGCCACTTCTAATTTAAAATTAGATCAAATACAGCCTTATTAAACAGCAACGCCAACAATATAAGATCTGATCAAGTCCGTCCTCATGAGAAGCAGTAGTAAAAGTACTTGTTGTGGTGTAACGAACAGGCCGTTCGTTACTGAATGAGTATCCACACATGCACTTTCATAGACTTTGCACTTTATATTTACATTGCACCTTTAGAGCACGGAGCACTTACAAGATACGCTAATTTGCACATATAAGATTGCACACATTTGTATTGTTTAAAGTATTTATTGAAAACATTTTTAGCGTTTGTCACGGAGTCCGGTCGGGCGGGTGCTTCCGGTAATGGTGGCCGCCGGTCTGTGGAGACAAACAACAACAATCAATGTGCAATATGTGCCACTTTTTAAATTAGTTGTGTCTTGTGTGTGTGTTTGCGTGTGTGGGATGTGGATATTTTAAAGTGTGAAAATGGTATGCGTGGGTTGAGTTGTGGTTTTACTTACCTGTGTCTCATGTCCAGGTGTCTGGCCAAAAGATTCCCCGGGGGACCAGACACCATTTAAGAGTTCCGGGCCAGCTCAAGACAGCGGACATCGGGGGGAGGAAATGCCACCTATTTTAATTGGGTTTATTTATTTTATACTTTATTAGGTGTTTGGTTTCTAAGAGTTTATTTTTGTATGTGGGTTTTATATGGTTTATTTGATGATGGGTATTTTATTGGAGAATTTTAACTTAGTTTTAAACAGCTAATGTTAATTGTACACCCCTTGGAGTTTTTATGGTTTTACCCAGCACTATTTAAGCCACCTGTATCCTATCATTGATTGCTCTGCTGCTGGAGAAGAGCCACGCTCCTACCCTCCTTGCACCTTAATTTATTTTGCACTGCACTTTGCACGTGAGCACTTTATATTTTTTGGGAAAACTGAAAAAAAAAACATTAAAACTGTGGACCACGTTAACCCTGCCTCCAGTATCTGTTTGTGGAACTCACTGCAATCCAGCCGCTCTACCCGTCTTGGTCACATTTGGTGTCAGAAGTGGGATCCCGCCACAGTGGTCACATTTGGTGTCAGAAGTGGGATACAGGTTTTTGATGTGTGACTGGTCGCTGCAGTCTCATGGTCACATTTGGTGTCAGAAGTGGGATCCCGCCACAGTGGTCACATTTGGTGTCAGTAGTGCTGCCCCGCCACAGTGAGTCCGCAAATTAACATGATGCTAAGAGGAGGAAGAAAAGCTGAGGAGCCAGATGAAGGAAATGCTGTAACATCTGACCCCCAAGAGGGCACAAGTGGGTCCCATGATAAAGTGGAGGAGTTGACTGCTCTCGTGAAAGCATTTGATCGAGAGGCAAGATGCCAGAGAGAGGAAGCAGGAGAAAGACCAGCTTCAACAGGAGCAGCGCTGGAAGGCCATGCAGCGGCAGTTCCAGCAAATCCAGCAGCAGCAGAGGAGGTCCGAGCACTCTGAGTTGTATGTGCAAGGACAAACTGAGCCATCAGGTGACTATGATGAGGATGATGGTGGTGAAGATTATGGCCCGGACCCTGGCGGCTATGGCTACAGACCGCAGAGGGAGCCCAAACTGCCAATCTTGACCCCAGAAGATGACATTGAACATTTTTTAATCACATTTGAGCGGGTGGCCCAAGTTTGTCATTGGCCAAAGGAAGAGTGGGCGGTCCGCCTTGTCCCCCTATTGACTGGCAAGGCACGCAGCGCTTTTGTGCAAATGGACATTCGCCACTCCAACAATTATCAAAAAGTGAAGGAGCTAATTGGTGCTCCTGCAGGCAAGCTACATATACTGGTCGTAGCAGAAATGACCAGGTTGTTACTGACATTGATAGGAATCTATTAGGTAAAGAGTTGGGTTTTACCAGCATCAGTCTTAACAGTATGGATGCAACAACGCCAGAGGAGCTACAGGATCCCTGAGCGGTTGGTCCCTGTGTTGCAAAAGGAAAGTAAGCTAATGTTGGCGCTAGGAATGATTGAAGTGTCAAGTAGTGAATGGTGCAGTCCTATTGTACTGGTACCTAAGAAAGACGGCTCTTTGCGCTTTTGTATTGACTTTAGGTATCTCAACGCGATATCTAATTTTGATCCCTATCCAATGCCTCGGATAGATGACCTGTTGGAGACAGACCATCGCGCTCTCCAATGGCTGCATAAAATGAAGGATGCCAACAACCGCATCACTGGATGGTACCTCTCCTTGCAGCCATACAACTTTACAGTCCAGTACCGGCCCGGAAGAGATAACATGGTAGCGGACTGCCTCTCCAGGAGTGCTGAGGAGGAGGCTGCGCCTTAGGAGAGGGAGGGGGAAATGTAACGAACAGGCCGTTCGTTACTGAATGAGTATCCACACATGCACTTTCATAGACTTTGCACTTTATATATATTTACATTGCACCTTTAGAGCACGGAGCACTTACAAGATACGCTAATTTGCACATATAAGATTGCACACATTTGTATTGTTTAAAGTATTTATTGAAAACATTTTTAGCGTTTGTCACGGAGTCCGGTCGGGCGGGTGCTTACGGTAATGGTGGCCGCCGGTCTGTGGAGACAAACAACAACAATCAATGTGCAATATGTGCCACTTTTTAAATTAGTTGTGTCTTGTGTGTGTGTTTGCGTGTGTGGGATGTGGATATTTTAAAGTGTGAAAGTGGTATGCGTGGGTTGAGTTGTGGTTTTACTTACCTGTGTCTCATGTCCAGGTGTCTGGCCAAAAGATTCCCCGGGGGACCAGACACCATTTAAGAGTTCCGGGCCAGCTCAAGACGGCGGACATCGGGGGGAGGAAATGCCACCTATTTTAATTGGGTTTATTTATTTTATACTTTATTAGGTGTTTGGTTTCTAAGAGTTTATTTTTGTATGTGGGTTTTATATGGTTTATTTGATGATGGGTATTTTATTGGAGGATTTTAACTTAGTTTTAAACAGCTAATGTTAATTGTACACCCCTTGGAGTTTTTATGGTTTTACCCAGCACTATTTAAGCCACCTGTATCCTATCATTGATTGCTCTGCTGCTGGAGAAGAGCCACGCTCCTACCCTCCTTGCACCTTAATTTATTTTGCACTGCACTTTGCACGTGAGCACTTTATATTTTTTGGGAAAACTGAAAAAAAAACATTAAAGCTGTGGACCACGTTAACCCTGCCTCCAGTATCTGTTTGTGGAACTCACTGCAATCCAGCCGCTCTACCCGTCTTGGTCACATGTGGCAATAGTACTAACATAACATATAATATAACAGTAGTACTGACAGTGGGAGTGCAGGAAGGAGCAGATCCGTAGCAGCAGTGTTCAAAAATGATACACAATCCTCTTTCTTTCTACCATGTTATAAGGTACAAGGCTCCGCCCACAAGCCTACGTCACCCACGCTCCCATGACAATTCTCCATAAATACAAAAAACATGATACAAAACTGTACAATACAACTGATGCAATGTGCAATAAACATGTTCATGTTTTCAGTGAATACAGCATTTTCAGAATAAAAGATTCCATGTTGATCTAAATGTGTGCGAGCCCGTGCCCCCCCCCCAAAAAAAAAACAACTCTTTAAAATGAATGTTTAAAAAGCAACAATATCAGGCTTTTTCTTTATGTACCTGCAACATGAGCAAGTCACACTAGAGAACTAAACCAGGACTACAGAACTAAGACTAAATCAGGACCAAGTCAAGAGTAAATCAGGACTAAGATAGGACTAAATCAGGACTAAGTCAGGACTAAATCAAGACTGAATCAGGACTAAGTCAAGAGTAAATCAGGACTAAATTAGGACTAAGTCAGGACTTAAATCAGGATTGAGTCAGGACTAAATCAAGAATAAATCAGGACTAAACCAGGACCAAAACAGACTGTAATCTGTGTGGATTTTGGCACTTTTTTTAGGCTCCCTTCATAGTTTGACTACGACATTTCTGATTGTTCAATATATCCTTTAAGATGGAGATAATACACAGTAAATCAGGACTGTCAAGAGTAAATCAGGACTGGATCAGGACTAAGTCAGGAATAAATCAGGATTGAGTCAGGACTAAATCAAGACCAAATCAGGACTGTCAAGGACTAATTCAGGACTGAATCAGGACTAAGTCAGGACTAAAATCAGGATTGAGTCAGGACTAAATCAAGACTAAATCAGGACTAACAAGAGTACATCAGGACTGAATCAGGACTAAGTCAGGACTAAATCAAGAATAAATCAGGACTAAACCAGGACCAAAACAGACTGTAATCTGTGTGGATTTTGGCACTTTTTTTAGGCTCCCTTCATAGTTTGACTACGACATTTCTGATTGTTCAATATATCCTTTAAGATGGAGATAATACACAAAAACAAAACTCCAGATGACGTCAGTACCGCCCTACTCTGTGCCGAGCCTCTCCCACTGGGTGTCACTGGTCATCCTGTAGTTGTGCTTCCTGTACAGTACGGGGTGCACGCTCCGCTGCCGCCACACTTCCTGGTACAGCGACCTCACGGCGTCATCGATCTGGCGGAAGTTGGCGTCTCTGGCTAACCGTCGGCAGTACTCCCACTGCTCCTTCTCCACCCTCAGAAGGTGGCGCTGTGGCACCCCCTGCCTCAGTCTCTCCTCCAGCCACGAGCTGCTCTCCTTCTCCATCTGTTCTACCGACGGGAGCGTCACAGCGCCCTCTAGGACCGCCAGGCAGTACTGCACCTGAGGGGGACAATACACAAATACATAAGGACTAAAGCAGGACTAAAGCAGAACTAAAGCAGGACTGCACCAGGACTAAAGCAGGACTAAACCAGGACTAAAGCAGGACTAAAGCAGCTGAAAAAGGGTTAAGTGTCTTGCCCAAAAACACAACGGCAGCAGTCATCTGTCGGAGCTGGAACTGTACCAGTGAGTCTGACCGCTCAAACAGTGATGTTTATGTCGAGAGCGGGATTCAAACCGGGAGGATTCGGATCAGTGGACAAACTGAACTACTGTAGGACATGTAGTAGCAGCAGCAGCAGTAGTACATGTAGTAATAGTAGTAGCAGTAATAGTAGTAGTAGTAGCAGTAGTAGTAGTAGTATTGTAGTACCTGGCAGTGGAAGTGGGGGAAGGGGCAGATCTGTAGTAATAGTAATAGTAGGAGTAGTAGTAGTGTAGTACCCGGCAGTGGAAGTGGGGGAAGGGGCAGATCTGTAGTAATAGTAATAGTAGGAGTAGTAGTAGTGTAGTACCCGGCAGTGGAAGTGGGGGAAGGGGCAGATCTGTAGTAATAGTAGTATCTGGCAGTGGAAGTGGGGGAAGGGGCAGATCTGTAGTAATAGTAGTAGTAGTAGTATTGTAGTACCTGGCAGTGGAAGTGGGGGAAGGGGCAGATCTGTAGTAATAGCAGTAGTAGTAGTAGTATTGTAGTACCTGGCAGTGGAAGTGGGGGAAGGGGCAGATCTCTAGTAGCAGTAGTACTAGCAGCAGTAGTAGTAGTATTGTAGTACCTGGCAGTGGAAGTGGGGGAAGGGGCAGATCTGTAGTAGCGATAGCAGTAGTAGTAGCAGTAGTAGTAGTATTGTAGTACCTGGCAGTGGAAGTGGGGGATGGGGCAGATCTGTAGTAATAGTAGGAGTAGTAGTGTAGTACCCGGCAGTGGAAGTGGGGGAAGGGGCAGATCTGTAGTAATAGTAATAGTAGGAGTAGTAGTGGTGTAGTACCCGGTAGAGGAGGTGGGGGAAGGGGCAGATCTGTAGTAATAGTAGTATCTGGCAGTGGAAGTGGGGGAAGGGGCAGATCTGTAGTAATAGTAGTAGTAGTAGTATTGTAGTACCTGGCAGTGGAAGTGGGGGAAGGGGCAGATCTGGGTGCACAGGCCGATGAAAAAGATGGAGGGGTAAGATGGCGGCATCAGGTGTCGATACAGCGGCCCCACGAAGTCCCACTCCACGCGCACGCCAAGCTCCGCCCCCGACACGAACGGGAACGTGAAGTTATAACCGGTACACAACAGGAGCACGTCAGGACGAACCATGCCACCGTCCTACAAGAGAGACCAGGACTGAATCAGGACTGAACCGGGACTGAACCAGGACTGAACCGGGACTAAACCAGGACTGAACCAAGACTAAACAAGGACTGAACCAGGACTAAACCAGGACTGAACCAGAGTGGTATTCCACGAACGTGGCTAAACCTAGCCGCGACTAAGTGCTAAGTTCTCGCCTGGCTGAGACACAACTGAGACAAAAGCCTGAACCCGTTCCACAAACGCGTTTCAGCTGCGCCTAGTCAGAGCTAAGCTCAGTCTGGCCTAATCAGGCCGGGCCTCCGCGCGTGCACGGGGTAAATGACAAGCCCTGAACAAGCGACTGTGGAAAACGTGATCATGTCGAAGATTCGGGCCGATTATTTCAGCGCATCAGAACAGAAGTTGCTTTTGGAACTCTACAACGCACTTGTGATAACCAAGGCAAGAGACATGGCGTGGCAGAAGATCGCCGAGCGCTTAAATACGCAAGTTAATTCCTATAACAGTGCTGGAGGTTGAGTTTTTTAAGTATGTTTTTCACCATTGATGTCAACACTGATCTGTGGCGCAGGGCAAAAGTGACTGTCTGGGGTGCGGGAGATTGTGAGTTTGATTCTCATGGTAGGCAGTTGATGGCATAATTATTATATATTTGTATAGCAGTCTTGTCAGTTGTAATTTATTTTTACTGTGTAAAAGTATTTGCTCCAACTAATACGTTAAACTGTGTTATCTTGTCTTTGAGCAGGAATAATGTGAAGAGGACTGTTTTGCTGGCAAAGACAAAGCATAATAACATTTTGCAAAGTGGTAAGTAGGCTAATATTAATATTATTATTCAGTGAAATTAGTAATACTGTTGAAATGGTACCTTAATTTAATTTAAAATGAACAGTAGCTACCAAGCCACAGGAGGTGGGAGCCCCCCTCAAAATCTTTCACCTGCAGAGGAGCTGGCACCGGCCCTAAACCGGGGTCGCCCACTGGTGGAGGTAATTGAAGGAGGGACCCCATCAAAGATCCTTCCTGCGAGTTCTTGTGAAGAGTATATTCAAGATATTCTCTAGACTAATGCTTACCTCAGCTGTGATCCAAGCATTTGTGTATTTTAATAGTATGCTTGTGTTCTAGTTACTGAAGATGGCGTACACTTGGACCCTCCTCAGCAGTCCTCCAGCAGTGCCTTGCCTGACCCTCAGCAGTCCTCCAGCAGTGGCCTCAAACCAGAATGTCATACCTAATGTCTTTTATTGTTTTATGCCTATTGATGGAAATTGATAAATAGGATTTCATTAAAAAGGCTTGCACAGCATCTCTGAAGCAAATTTGTTGAATCATTGAAATATTGCATCATGGAGTGTGCCTGTTATTTGGCTACATTTTGTTTTAAAAGTAAAGGTTTACCTGTAACTGTATTCTTTGATAGAGATGTCACATAAAATATAAAGTGTCAATGTCGTCAAGTGAGAGTGGTGTTAGGACTAACTGATATAAGTTATGTGATGATAACAATAATTGTAGGTTAAATTCATTTCCATTTCTGTAATATGTTGCAAATATAAATGCGTGAAAATTTAACTGAAATTTGACTTGGGCATCAATAGATCAATAGCGGGAATCGAACCCAGGTCACCGGTACAAGAGTCAAAGCACATAACCACTCGACCAAAGCCTTTCTCTTAACTATCTCTGGAATTCTTCTATATGTAAATATCGTAAAGACAGCGGTACAAAAGCATATGTTTAGATTACCGGAGAATTGTCAAGAACCAAGAACGTAAGGTAATTTCTTTTTTTTGCTGATATTGTTTTCGGACAACACAGATACTCATGCGGGAGGTGTGCGGAACTGTTTGTTTGACACTCTGTTTACGTCAGGTACGTATTCTCTGCGACACGGCCTAACTAAGACACAACTTTAGCCAGCCCTCGACCAGACTATGTGCTAAGACCATGTTGCCCCAGTAACTCAGTGGGAACTAAGTTTAGCGAGCGTCGTGGAACCGAACTCTCACTTAAACTAGTGCCAACTGATGAATAAAGCCGGGCTTTGCGCTTAGTAGCTTTCGTGGAATACCCCTCAGGACTAAACCGGGACTGAACCGGGACTAAACCAGGACTGAACCAGGACTGAACCAGGACTAAACAAGGACTGAACCAGGACTGAACCAGGACTGAACCAGGACTAAACCAGGACTAAACCAGGACTGAATCAAGACTAAATCAGGACTAAACGGGGACTAAACTAGAACTAAACCAGGATTAAATCAAGACTAAATCAGGACTAAACAGGGACTCAATGGGGACTAAACCAGTACTAAACCGGGACTACCATTCTTTATGAGAGGGAGACACAGGATTAAACCACTCTGCCATTCTGAAAACAGAGAAGACAGAACCAGGACCGGACCAGGTCTAGACCCGGTCTGTGGTATCACCTGGAACAGCACAGTCCCGTCTTCTTGGATCTTCTCGATGGACTCTGTCTCTGAGACGTTCGGAGGAAGAGGAAACACGAGAGGAGGAGGTCTGTGGCTCAGGTACACCTAAAATAAACAAGTAGATTTAGTTCAGTAATGGAGCTGAAGCATTTGGGAAACTACAGTAAATCTGACAAAACTAATACAAGAATCACATTTCAGAACATGTTTGTACAGATCCAAACAACAACAGGGTCAGCAGTTTTTATGCAGAATAAGACAGGAGATTTTATTTGTGGAGCAAATTATGGCACTTAGACTAGAATACTCCCATGGACCAGGGTGGAACCTACCTGGACCACGGAGGGATCACACAGATATAAGGCCACATGGTAAAATAAAAGTGTGATTATTTAATATTGAAAATCAAATTCTATTGATGTGTGTAAAATCCCTCAGTCGTCCAGGTAGAATCTTTTCTGGTTTACACCAGACCATATCACAAGTGATACATGGTCTGGGAGCACCTACTAAATATCTCGTAGCGGAGGTGTGGTTTACGATCGCCAACGGCCGTTTATTGGGCGTTACGAATGTCTCTCATTTGGCGTATATGTAGCCCATAGCCAATCATGTCAGTTGTCAGTTCAAACTACAAGTTTCCATTTGTCACATAGTACGCGTCACCGTCTTTCCACCCCTCCCCGCTCTCTGATTGGCTCCCAAAATCAGGAGAGCTCGCTTAGCCTAGTTGCCAAGCTGTCTTTTAGATTGGAACGAACAAAAGCAGCCTGGGATTTCCCAGGTTAGGTAGAATCCACAGCAAAAGCAGAAATTCAGTTTGTCAACTGGACAAAAGTTTATTTGGTTGAATACGGGAGAGCCAGAGTGGACCTCAGTCTGCCGTACATCTCCACCTAAAAGGACTTCAGTCTGCCGTACATCTCCACCTAAAAGGACCTCAGTCTGCCGTACATCTCCACCTAAAAGGACCTCAGTCTGCCGTACATCTCCACCTAAAAGCCACGGGCCACTCCTTTGAGGACAGTGAGGTCCAGATCTTGGCCAGAGAAAAAAAACTGGTTTGAGAGGGGAGAAGAAAGAGAATCCTTCCTTAAACAGAAATGGAGGGCTCAGACATCATTTGTCTCCATCTATAACTCTATCCTCAAACCTAAATCAAAACAAAGAAAACAATAGGGCAGCAGGTCAGGTCCAGAGGTGTGAAAACACCATTATGGCCCTGAATGGTTCTGCTAACAAGACCCACACTCCAATCCCACTGCAGATCTAATAGGCCCACCTAACTAACACAAACTGTAAACAAGTAGGTGTGGGAGTCTCAGAGTCATTTCATTGTAGTTAGCGCCCCCTTCATGCAGATATAGGCAGTGTCCACCAGCGTCTGACCAGAACTGAAGAAGCAGCTTGGATGAGCAGAGAAACGGATTCAAACAAATAAACTTTTGTCCAGTCGACAAATTGAATTTCTCCTTTTGCCATCAAATTCTATTGTTTAAATAAGAGGTGTAAAGACCCAAAACATGCTCCAGGTAAAATCCTCCAGCTTGGGTCTTGACCAAAGCCTAAACAACAAAATCATGGGGATGGTCCCCGGGTCAAATGCAGAAACCGATTTCTCCTGTGTGAGATCAATAAAGTCAATCTTCTAAGCCTTAAACACTGTAAGGTGCTTTGTGTTACAATTTTGTATGAAAAGCCCTTTATAAATAATGTTTGATTGATTGAAGTTTTAAAAAAAATCATCATCATGGTCTCAAAATCACTAGTATCAAGTCTTTGCCTTATTGCAGGGGTCTTCTACGTTTTTCAGGGACCCCCAACCTGATGGAGAGCTGGAACAGGGACCCCCTACTATAAATATAGTGTATAATTGGATTTTATATTAAATTGGGTCTTGCGTTGTGTATAAACAGAGCTACTGGGGGGAACTGTTGGGTTTCAGATGAGGTCACACCAGTCTAGAGGCCAGTATGATTTAATACTAACCTAGGAAATCCCAGGCTGCTTTGCACGATCGTTCCGATCTGAAAGACAGCCTGGCAACTAGGCTAAGCGAGGGATCCTGATTTGGGGAGCCAATCAGAGAGCAGGGAGGGGTGGAAAGACGGTGACGCGTACAACGCGACAAATGGAAGCTTGTAGTTTGAACTGACAACTGACATGATTGGCTATGGGCTACATATACGCCAAATGATAGACATTCGTAACGCCCAATAAATGGCCGTTGGCGATCGTAAACCACACCTCCACTACGAGATATTCAGTAGGTGCTCCCAGACCATATATCACTTGTGATATGGTCTGGTGTAAACCAGGCAAATTTAGTACAGATGGGGGCAGCTAAAATTAATATTGTTCAACATCAGATTCTTGTTGTAATATAGCAGGTTTAGGGTTTAATCAGTAATAGAAATGATTAGTTTCCATATTTGGGAATTTACATTTCCGATATTTCGTGGCAAGGTCCAATGTCATTAATAGGAAAAACTGGCTCTTGCCCCCCCGTCTGGGAGTATGACATCATCACGTTCCAGAATCTGAAAACCACCAAGTCCTGAAATCCTGAGCTGAAACTCGCTCCATCTCCAGTTTAAGCCTCAACTCGTTCCATGATAGAAATAAACCAGAGTCTGACCAAAACTCAGGCCTGAAGTTTAAGCTGAATCTGTGAAGGTCAGATCTATGGAGCAATGACATCATGGAAAATGGGCTAAAAGTGTGACTTTTTTAATGATCGGATTAAACAAGAGGAGCCACTGCGTGGAAGGACGAGAGTTTGAGATGGGACACTGAACTTTTCGGTTCATTCTGATCTGATCTGATCTCCTCTCCCGGTCGCTCCTCCTCCTCTCCCGGTCGCTCCTCCTCCTCTCCTGGTCGCTCCGCGGGTAGAGGAGTCAGGCTGTGGAGTGCGGAGTCTGGTTAATGCGCCCAGGGAATGACATCGCCTCGCTCCTTCCCGATGTGTGGTCGTACGTGCGGAGCTTAAGTTCCGCTGTGCGTAAAAGTGAAGCTGTAACAGAACTCTTCAGATGGCGCAGAGAAAACACGATAAAATCCAGAAAGACGTGTTTGCAGTTTGACATGGAGCGAGAGACGAGGGATTGAAGAGAGACAGACAGAACCCACTGAAAACCACTTCATCCTCATCCTTCAAAAATTAAAAATATATACAGTATATTTAAAAAAAAGTCTAATCAACCAAAGACTCCGCGGCCCCCCTGCAGTTCCTCCGCGACCCCCTGTTGAAGTTGAAATAGAATCAGTATCATAACAACATTAGGACTCCGATACCTTCTGAGCCACAGAGGACAGCTCCATGGAGATATCGATGGCCGAGGCTCTCGCTCCCAAAACCACGACTGTTTTCCCCGAGAACGGCTCCGGACGACGGTAGTTGTGACTGTGCAATACCTCCCCTGGAATTCAACCGGCAACCAGTGAATTATACAGTGAATTTAACCGGGGAAATATATAAAATGATTCGAGAAGTAACGTGATCTGAGCCTCGTGAGGTTCTCTCACCTTTAAAGAGCTGGAGGCCTGGGATCTGAGGGTCAGAGTAGTGTCTGCAAAAAACAATCAAAACAACTTTAGCTAAACGTTTTTATACTTTTATAGACTTTTAACTAGGGATGCACCGATGTGAAAATTTTAGCCAATATCGATATCCGATATTAATGTTGCTGATATCGTCCGATACCGATATTTATTTATTTTTAGTTCTGAGATAACATTTTATACACTGAAAATCATGCAAAATTAATTTTTGAATGTCTTCTTTTATTTTCAAAACGTGTTTTGACTCCTGATTTTTTTTTATAGTCTAACATTGTGTTCTGCGTCCTGATTGGCTAAGGGACCTTTGCCGATTGATGTTATAGATGGGGGACGCGGGGGGGCCAGACCGAGACTAGACCAGGACTAAACATGGACTAAACCAGGTCTAAACCAGGTCTAAACCTGGACTGGACCAGGTCAAGACCCGGACTAAACCAGGACTAGAGGAGGCACGGTTTGGGCACGGGTCTCGCGCCGGTCATCACGGATTTGAGCACGATGAGCGCACGTGCCCCCCCCCACGCTTCACTATTACTGAAAATCTATGAAAGTTTGAGTGTTTAAACGAGAGAGAAATGTGAGAAAACGTTAATTCGAGGATTACTGTACTGACAAATATCGCTCGTTAATATCGGCTCACTTTTACACATTGGGCCGATGTTAATGCCGATATATCGTGCATCCCTACTTTTAATAATTGTCTCAGTTCTGAATATGTTTAGACTTTATGGTCACTTTAGTAAATAAATCATCTGGGAATCAAACCCGGTACCTTGTGGCTGTGAGGTGAGAGGGCTAACCACTCTAATGCCTCTAATGCCTAATGCTGGTGGATGGTACATAAAATAAAGTTTGTACCCGGAGCAGACAAACACGGAGTCGAAGCTCTCCGTCTGCTCTGACCCAGCACCGTCTGACGATGTCACTTCCCACTGGGTCTTCGACTTCCCGTCTGCGGTCTCTATGACAACAGGCCTCACACGTTCCACCGCGGTGTTAAACTAAAAAAAGATAATATTTGATTTAGTCCCGGTTCAGTCCTAATTCAGTCCTGGTTCAGTCCTGGTTCAGGCCTGGTCTTACCCTGATGTGAGGGGTGAGTTTGAAGTGGTCGCAGTATTGCTGCAGATATCTCAAAACTTCTTCATGATGAATGAAACTGTCCAACTTTGGATCGAATGGGAAATCTGGGAACATCATCACCTCTTTGGGAAGATTTGTCCTGAGGAGCAGAGCAGAAGGTCAGAGGAGCAGAGGAGAAGGTCAGGTATTTATAAGGACAATGTACAGTTACATTAAGCAGAAAGGCAGAGATGCTTGTACCAGATTCTAGTTTTACAGCTCATTTCCATCTGTAGTCCTCTGGGCGAGGGGTCAGAGTGCCATATTTACAGTGTATTTTAACTTGAAACCATGTAACATCATTCATACAATTTCCTCAATCTTCACATACTCACAGTCATTACATCAGTTATCAAGTACTCCATACATCCCAATAAACATACACAGTTCATTCTTACAGTTAAAAGGTCCCATGGCATGAAATTTTCACTTTCTGAGGTTTTTGAACGTTAATGTGAGCTCCCCTACCCTGTTTAGGGTCCCCCCCCCCATGGCTAAAAGTTGCGAAATGTCTAAACTGAGCATTTGCGGTCCTTTTCTGTGTTAGAAAAAAAAACAGCTCAAACGGGTGATTCTGAACAAGGCAACTATGTGACGTCACATCGAAAAATGCAGGTCCACCCCCCGTCTGTGTCTCTACTCAGCGTCTCTGTAAATCACGCCCAGAGAGTTTGGACCGCGAATAAGCTACGCAATGCGAAATGTGTTTTTTTATTTGCCTGGAGGCACTTGCGAGTGTTTCTAGGCTCGGAAGTCCTTTATCTGAGCCTCTGGACCTCTGAAACAGCAGTGGTTTAATTTTATTTTGTGTGAAAATGTGTTTTTTTCATTGAAATGTCTCTCCTTTCTTCCTCCGCGCTTAAAACGCGGAAGTGGAGCCAGCGCACAGCACACTGCTAAAACAAGGACTCTGACTGTGTACATGTGTCTTTCTCATGCACCGAGTCTTGATTTTGGAGCAGGATTCATTTACAGTATTAGGGAACCATTAAGGCACCATATAAAAGCATCAAGAAGTACCATGTCATGGGATCTTTAAAAGTGCGTACATGTCTGGTTTTCTAAAAAAAACATGCTCTCACTTCACGATTAAAAGCAGAGAGATTATTTATGCTCAATAACTCAGATGGCAGCTTATTCCACTGTTGAACAGCCCTAAAGGAAAAAGCTGTTTGAGCAAAGGCTGTTGTACATTTAGGCACGTTACACTGCCCTCTAATGGTGCCTCTTGTTATTCTTGTGGCTGTATCAGCGACAGTTGGATGAATTCTTTGAGTAAAGGCGGAGCCAGGTTATGGACAATTTTGAAGACCAATGGACATGGGAGAAGGAAACAAACTGATCAAAGTAGGTATGAAGTATGTTACAGTGACGGTATCGTTGGCTTTTTTTATCCAGTATTTTCAGAGCATGCTTGTATATCGCCTTGAGTGGTTTTAGATTTGTTTTGTTCGTTTGGGACCAGCTGGTTATGCAGTAGGAAAGGTGTGATAATATCATGGAGGAAACTTTTGGCTGCTTCAGTGGAGAGTGAGTTTCTGATGTTTTTAAAAGTGGCCAGGTTAAACTTTAGGGTTTTTGTTATCCTTTTTATGTGTTTCTTGAAGTTAAGAAGAGGATCAAGCTAATGCTTGATCCTCTTCTTACATATTTATCTTCCTACATATTTATACTCTGTTACAGTTTGGATTGTTTTTCCATTAACCATTACAGTGGCATGTTCGGTTTCCTTTTTCTTGTTGGTGAAGTACATAACTGCAGTTTTATCGACATTCAGTGTGAGGCAGGAGCTGTGCAGCCAGAGTGCTATGTTTTCCATAGCTGATGATAGTTTGGTCGCAACATCGGCCGTATTCCTCCCATATGTATAAATAACAGTATCGTCTGCAAACAGCTGTATTTTAACATTATTACACACAGTAGGCAAGTCATTGATATATACTGAAAAAAGAACAGGACCCAAATTTGAACCTTGTGGAATACCTGTGGTACAGGGTTTAGGCGTTGAGATACAGAGGTGGTCAGGAGGTGCAGAGGTCAGGAGGTACAGAGGAGGTGCAGAGGAGGTCAGGAGGTGCAGAGGAGGTCAGGATGTGCAGAGGAGGTCAGGAGGTCAGAAGGTACAGAGGAGGTCAGGAGGTGCAGAGGTCAGGAGGTACAGAGGAGGTCAGGAGATGCAGAGGAGGTCAGGAGGTGCAGAGGAGGTGCAGAGGAGGTCAGGAGGTGCAGAGAAGGTCAGGAGGTGCAGAGGAGGTCAGGAGGTGCAGAGGAAGTCAGGAGGTCAGAAGGTACAGAGGAGGTGCAGAGGAGGTCAGGAGGTGCAGAGGAGGTCAGGAGGTGCAGAGAAGGCCAGGAGGTACAGAGAAGGCCAGGAGGTGCAGAGGAGGTCAGGAGGTACAGAGAAGGTGCAGAGGAGGTCAGGAGGTGCAGAGAAGGTGCAGAGGAGGTCAGGCGGTGCAGAGGAGGTCAGGAGGTGCAGAGGAGATCAGGAGGTCAGGCAGTGCAGAGGAGGTCAGGCGGTGCAGAGGAGGTGCAGAGGCGGTCAGGCGGTGCAGAGGAGGTCAGGAGGTGCAGAGGAGGTGTTACCGGAGGTTCTGGTACATGCTGCTGTGTACGGCTCTCCCGTTGTCGTAGGTTCCCACGCGTTCCTCGTAGGCCCAGGTTCCTCCGATGGTTCCTCCCGCCTCGAACACGGTCGGAGGCAGGAACGTTCCGGGTCTGGACAGCAGGTGGCGAGCGGCACAGAGACCGGCCGCGCCCGCTCCAATCACCGCCACACGGAGCGCCATGTTTAAGCCACTTTAACCAGTTTGAACCAGTGACCCCGAGTCCAGTCTGAGGAGCTCTGCAGACCCGAGGGCAGAAAAGAGAGAATATTCTGAACTCACTCAAAAACAACATCAGTTTACTCAGTTACAGAATACTTTTCCAGCAGCTACATACACCGACTTGAGTTTAAAAAAAAAAAATAACTTGAGTAATATGATCTTTGAATAAAGATCATTGAGTAAATCTACAAGTTACAAATCAGGGCTCTCAAGTCTCACGCATTGAGAGTGTGACACACGCAATTCGACGTGCACACGCTCACATGCCACACATGGCATTTCTCACGCTGATTTTTTTTTGTTTTTTTTTATGCCCAGAAAATCGGTCTGTGTGGCTCAGTTTATGCAGGCACCGCGCATTCTCTCCCCCTCCTCCCCGTCCCGCTCCCCGGAAAAAAATCAGCCAATCAGAAAATAGATTGTTCTGTTGTTGGGCAGACTGTAGAGTGTAGTTCCAGCTGCTAAGCGCACACTGCGGTGATGATAAAACAAACTGAGAACCATCAGGTAATAACTTCATTTATATAACTCATTAGTTGCTTTGTTGTTTAAGTTTGCTCTTTAGACAAACATTTACAGCAGGGCTCTCAAGTAGGGTGACCATTCGTCCGGATTTCGTCCGGACAGTCCGGTTTTAGAGCTGTCTGTCCGGCCGTCTGTCACGTGTCCTCCTTTACATTTTGTCCTCCTTTCGGACCCTCATCGGCCACCCTTGCATAAATCGTCATAAATCCCCACCCATTATTTACACTTGCTACTCTGCGATGTTGTGTCGTATGCAAACATTTGCGATGCACGCTGCTGATACAGCCCGTCAGCCCCTCGTATTGTCCGCTCTCTATCTGCGCTATCAGCCACTCTTTGAGGTGCAACTTGGCTCCTTCTTCCATCTTCATCGCCTTATTACTGTCCCTTAAAATTTAGTTTTCTTTAGTGCCATGCGTAACAGGTTTCGCTTACGTTTCCTCTCAATGTAGACAGTTAAAATACGTTACAATATTTACATTACGGCTTTCATAATTGCAAATAATATTTTGGGGATTTTGTGCGAATTACACAAATCCAGGTAGCGAGATCTTACCTCTTAAAAGTGAAATACAGAACTACTAGTTTTGCATTTCTTTCTTCTTTGCCATGGCATACGATGGCATGGCAAAGACTGTTTTTTCAGTGAATTAGTGATGATATTGTTTTTTGTTCATATCATCTTGACCATAATTTGCCACATTTTTCTTTTTGATGGGTGTTCCATGTTAATAAATATATGTTGACTTTAGGGCCTTTGTCCTCCTTTTTGGACACAAGTGTCCTCCTTTCCTGTTTCATGCCAGTGGTCACCCTACTCTCAAGTCTCACGCATTGAGAGAGACAATTCAACGCGTTCACACGCTCACACGGCATTTCTCACGCAATTCAAGCCCCCCCCCCTCGGGAAAAATTGTTCACTCGCCCCCCCCCGGCTCCTCGGAAATTACGCAGTCTCACGCACGACCCCGCTCAAAACTTGAGAGCCCTGAAAGCTTCATGTTGACAAGCCAACATTTTTAGCCCAAATTAAGTCTTTTTTATCCTTTTCAGATTTTGAGCGCGTCATGCATGCTTTTATTTCTTCTCGTCTGGACTACTGCAATGCACTTTATTCCGGAATGAATCAAAACGCACTTTATCGACTGCAGTTAGTCCAGAATGCTGCTGCGCGCCTTTTAACAGGACGGAAAAAATATGAGCACATCTCCCCTATTCTTGCGTCTTTGCACTGGCTTCCTGTTCGTTTTAGGATTGATTGATTGTTTTTAAAGCTTTGAATGGACTGGCCCCAAAATACATCTCTGACCTAGGGCTGGGCGATTAATCGAGATTTGCGATATCTCGAGATGTTTTATGAAATCGAGAAAGATTTTGGCATTTCGAAAAACTCGAGATAATGCGCTAAATGAATAAGATTTCGCCACTCTGCTTATTTTCCTCAACTGTTTGTGGAGCTGTCCGCCCCGCCTCCTTCTTGCGTTTGTGTTTCACTGCCGTGGTTCCCCCTCCCCTCCCCGTACGCACACCGCGTGTGTTTGTTGATAACCAGTGTTGCCAACTTAGCGACTTTGTCACTATTTTTAGCTACTTTCTGGACCCCCCTAGCGAGAAAATTAGACAAAAGCGACTAGCGACAAATCTAGCAAGGCTCCAAGATCTGGAGGAAAAAATAATTGCGCCGTTTTCTCTCTTTCCCCGTTCAGAGAAAGAGACAGAGAGACAGAGAGGGGCAGTGGAAGAGAGACACAGGCAGAGAGGGGTGGGGCGGAGTTGAGAACAGCGTGGACTGTCGCTTCACTCACAGGCACAGACACACTCACCAGTCTCTCCTCTGCTCCCTCCCATCTCGTCAGATCGCCTCGGAGTCTGGTCATTCCTCTGCCATAGGCTCTAATTCTCAATAAGTGTATGCCTATGCGCTCTGATTTGTTTTCCTTTTCTTTTTGGCGACACAAAGTCACAAGTAGCACCACTTAAAAAGCTAGTTGTACAGCACAGAAAAGTTTTAAAAAAGCTAGTTCTTTAGCACCAAAAAATAAAATAAAAAGCTATAGTTTGCCCACTATAGCACAACAAAATAAAAAAGAAATAAAAAGCTTTAGTTAAACTACAGCACAAAAAAAACACAAAATAAAAAAGCAAGCTATAGATCTTGGACTACAGCTCCAAAAAAAATATCTAAAAAATAAAAAACAAATAAAAACAAACAAACAAGTATATGTAATAACAACACCAATAAAAGGTTAGTGTCACGGGGTAAGGAAGGTTAGGATGTGCTGTCTGTACCTTTTTTTTAAAATTAATTACGAAATGAGGGATTTTTTTGTCTCATCTTAAATTTTTTAGTTTTTTTTTATCTTTGCACTATATAACTGTCTACCCTCAGATTTTAGGTTTACAATTAAATAAGGCAATATACTACTTCCTTGGTTTGATAATGTTAAAATTGGTACACAAGCACAGCACTTTGTTACTAGTACCTGTCTACCTCCAGGGACTTGGCTACGAAATGAGGGATTTTTTTTTTTTGTCTTTTATCTTAAATGTTAAAGAAGCACTTTATAAGAACTGTCTACCCTCAGATTTTATGTTTACAATTAAAATAAGGCAATGTACTACTTGGTTTGGTAATGTTAAAAATGGTGCACAAGCACTTTGTTACTAGTACCTGTCTACCTTTAGGCACTTGACTGCCTACCTGTTTGCATTATCCTATCCTTGCTGAATTTGGCGTGTTTGGGTTTTTTTTGTTTGTTTTTTTCCCTGCATAGATAGAGATATATATCGTATATCAAGATATAGCAAAAACATATCGAGATAATTTTTTTTCTCCATATCGCCCAGCCCTACTCTGACCTCATCCAAATCTACAGACCGGTGCTCTGAGGTCAGAGGACCAGCTCCAGCTCGTGGGCCCTAAGATTGGCTTAAAACTCGGGGGAAAAATGGCTTTCTCTGTGGTTTGGCCCCAAGTTATGGAACGCTCTGCCCCCTCATGTCAAAACAGCCCCCACACTGGAGAGTTTTAAGTCTCGTCTTAAGGCCCACTTTTATTCTCTGGCTTTTAATACCGCGTGAGTTGTGTGCTCCTCTGTGTTTTATAATTGCTTTTGTTTTTACTTATTTTATTATTATCACTTTATTTATTGCTATTTTAGTCATGTTTTTATTAAGTTTTATTAATTTTATGTGCAGCACTTTGAAAACTGTTTCTGTTTATAAAATGGGCTATAGAAATAAAGTTGGATTGGATTGGAAGATGAAATGATTTGATTGATATGGTTAGGGCTGGGCGGTGTACCACTTCATACCAAATACCAGTGTTTTATCAATACAGGAAAACACCAAGTTCAGACACAGTGAGAGCATCAGCAGTGACAACGGGAACAGGGACACCTGGAACAGAACAGTCCTGAGGAAGTGACCATGATTTAGGCTTGTGGGTACAGGCTCGTCCTGCTAACCGTAAAGAGGTTCAAATAAGGGCCGGGAGAGATCGTTAAATACATGCACGGACGACATCTAAAACCGCTTCAGACATGTTTTTGATGAGGGAACATCTTAACATGGTAAAAAGCTCCAAAAAGCTGCTTTTTCAATCTGCTCACCGTTAAAAACCGGTCTAAACTCACAAAGGAAACACAGCTGCTAAAATCATAGGACTCCCCACACCCAACCTGCAGATCTTAACGACAGGGCCACTGGACGCACTGAACACCTCACCCTCTGCCCTCAGGACGGAGGTACAGGACGCTCAGGTGCAGGAGGACCTGGACGGAGGTACAGGATGCTCAGGTGCAGGAGGACCTGGACGGAGGTACAGGGCACTAAGGTGCAGGAGGACCCGCTTTGGCAGAAGCCTGATCCCCTCGGCCGTCACATTTCTGAACACCAGGCCCCGCTGAGTGTGCTGTAAGGTTTGTTGTGATGTGTGTGTGTTTGTTGTGCTGTGTTTGTTGCTGTATGTCACCATCCACAGGTCTTCCCCCTGAGCATCTGAGCCTAACAGACTGCACCTGCTTAACCTGGGAAATCCCAGGCTGCTTTCGTTCGTTCTGATCTAAAAGACAGCCTGGCAACTAGGCTAATCGAGCTCTCCCGATTCTGGGAGCCAATCAGAGAGCGGGGAGGGGTGGAAAGACGGTGACGCGTACTACGTGACAAATGGAAACTTGTAGTTTAAACTGACAACTGACATGATCGGCTATGGGCTACGTATACGCCAAATTATAGACATTCGTAACGCCCAATAAACAGCTGTTGGTGATCGTAAACCACACCTCCGCTACGAGATATTCAGTAGGTGCTCCCAGACCATACACTGCCTGACAAAAGTATTAGGATGATAGTCCTAGTCTAGTCCTGGTTTAGACCTGAGTTAGACCTGCACTGCCTGAGTTCTCATTTTTGCAATAATATGCCTTTACACATGATGAAATTCGCTTTAATATATCAATAAATTGATTTGTTGTCATTACCAATACGTCTTGTTATCATTATTTATGAAAGTTCAGAAATACACAATCATCCCAATACTTTTGTCAGGCAGTGTATATCACTTGTGATATGGTCTGGTGTAAACCAGGCAAGCACCTACACCGGGAGTTCATGCAAAAACTAACATTTATGCAGAAAAAAGTAGTAAAGTACTAGGAAACAATGTATTTATATAAAGACTCTAATAAATAAAATGTATTATTATTATTATTACTCATTAAAATTGTGCCTTTGTACATATGAATACCAAAAATCGAACTCACTCACTTCCTATTTCTGCTGTTGTCCCGTATAAATGTTTAAAGTCTAAATAAAAAGAATTGGTCGAACAAAATATATTTACTTGTTAATTAAAGGGATAGTTCGTTTTTGTTTTTTTTTAAATTGTGAATCTGTATGGCGTCCCCTTCAGCAGTGTCGTGCATTAACACTGACTTATCCCTGACAGTGTCCTCTGAGCCGAGTTCTGCCCCGGTTCTGGAGCTGATCAAAGTAGGTTCGGCAAGTTAGCCGGGACAGTTAATAACAGGGGAACTCCCAACCTGGTGCGTAACAGGGATTCCCCTGTGTGCTTTGGCTGTGTTTTTCCGCACTGTAAAATAGTTCCCACCCCAAAATGACCAAGGCAAGCTCTTCGTGTTGATTTGCACATTTATTTGCACTCGATATGAATGCGCACTACACAGAAAGTAATTGGGAAAAGCATAGAGCAAATTAATTCCTTTTGGCCGAAATCTTTCTCTGGCGACGTTAGCCTCCAGTCTTAACGCGGAGTAGCTGCAGCTGCGCGCGGCGGTCAGTGCTGACAGACTCGGACAATGGCTGGGTGACCAGGAAAACGCTTTCCATCACTTATTTTAGTCTCTGGACTGTGGGGAGATGCCCAAGTTTGACCTGGGGGTGGCATATCCCTTTAACAAAGCTTGTTTTTCTTCTCAAAACATTAGCACCAAGCGAATTAGACTTCAGACTTTTTTGTCAACTGTTTTGTGACGCAAATATATCACTTTTGGACAAATATTGTTTTGAGAAGAAAAACAAGCTTTATTAACTGTCCCCGCTAACTTGCCGGACCTACTTTGATCAGCTCCAGAACCGGGGCAGAACTCGGCTCAGAGGACACTGTCAGGGGTAAGTCAGTGTTAATGGAGAATTAACGTTTTTTACAATCTGAGCCTTATTTCGGTAATAAAACAAGTTCATTTGGAGCATTTCTGGAGATGTTTTAGTTTAGCGATATCTGTGACGCGAGTTCTCGGGGCATATGCTTGTGGTCTCCAAATAACACAAACTTTATCACTTTTCAAATTACAGAAGCTCAATGTCTTAGTCTACACTTTCGTTTGAGTCAAAAGTGGCCTGTAATCCGAGATTTAGCCATAATTTCGAGTAGATGAGGAGGACAGTGCGCATGTGCTCAGTCACAGCTGATTTGCAGATAAGACGCTCAAAACTTTTCTGTTGCGAGCGACACATGGCAGAAGATTGGGACTTTGAGGCTGAAGAGGACTTATGGAGGACTGAGGACTGAAGAGGAGTATACGGATGAGGAGACAGAATGGATACGGAAAGAATGAAGCGGAGACAGTTTTAGGAGCACCAGAGAACAGCCATCGGTTTCGCGTTACTTCTCAGAATCGTGCGCTGAATCCGCTGGCCTTCTTTCTTTTCCTTTGCTGGTAAAAAAATGGTCCTGACTGAAGTGGGTACTGCAAACACGATGGTCCAAACGTCTTACAGCTTTGCCTTTCATGTTTGGGTCCCGAGAGCTGAGAGCGAAATCAGCTGTGACTGAGCGCATGCGCACTGTCCTCCTCATCTACTCGAAACTATGGATAAATATCGGATTAGAGGCCACTTTTGAGTCAAACGAAAGTGTAGACTAAGACATTGAGCTTCTATGATTTGAAAAGTGATAAAGTTTGTGTTATTTTGGTGACTGCAATCGCCTGCCCCAAGAACTCACATTATAGATATCGCTAATCTAAAACATCTCCGGAAATGCTCCAAATGACACCAAAGTGCTATGGGTGAGTAAAACAACTTGTTTTATTACCGAAATAAGGCTTGTAAAACACGTTAATTCTCCTTTAATGCACGACACTGCTGAAGGGGACGCCATACAGATTCACGTAAAAAAAAACAAAAAAACGAACTATCCCTTTAATCGACCAAACGATGCACAACGGCAGACGTAACTCTTTAGAACGTTGCGTTGGAAATCACCTGCTTGTCTCCATGGAGTCTGGGGATTTAAAGCCATACTGCGGAAAATCCAAAGCAAAGCAAACAGAGGACCTTCACTAGAAAAGTTACACAGTGCCTGAGGATACGTGACCAAGACGAACTAAATTAAGTTTTAACCTGTTGAACTTCGACCCAAAACCTCGGGAAGCATCATTATTCAAACACGTAACTTAACGTAAATGACGAAGCACGTTTAGGCGAGTTTCAGTTTTAAGATAAGTGTTAATTACAAGAAAAGTGGTTAAAAAAATGGAAATACGGTGAAAATGAAAATGAAAAAATGCAGCGGGCGCAGACGTTAAAAACGCTCAAAACCTAGTGCGCATGCCCACAGGAGTTGCATAAAACAAGTTAAAAACGCGTCATTTGGCACACGTTTTTACCGATTTTATTTACGTATAAATGTTGTGTAAATGCGGCGGAGGACTTACCGTGCCGCTGTGAGGAGGGAGAGACCCGGGGAGAGACCGGAGAGACCCAGGGGAGTGACAAGAGACACCGGAGAGTGACCCGGGAGTGACAGAACTGTGAGGGGAGCGGGTTCAGTTATAACACCCCGGGCCTGGATACGCATGCGCACACGTACTAAACAAACGTGATCCCCCATGCGAACATGACTTTCCTCGCTCTGAAGTTAGCCTAATAAAAATAGTTTTTGTGTGTGTGTGTTTTTTTTATTTTTTTTTATTGGTTTAACCTCCTGGGACCCGAAATTTTCTATTTGGAAGTAAATGAACACCTTAGCATTTTATTTTTATTCATATTTTTGTAACATGTCCTCTGTAATGGACTGTAATAGTGTTAAAGCCATGTCAAGTTAACACAGTGCTTCTCAAATAGTGGGGCGGGCCCCCCTGGGGGGGCGCGGTGTGATGTCAGGGGGGGCGCGTGTGACCCTGGGAAACATGCTTTTTTGCCGTACTGTACTAGAACTAAGTGTAATTGCACATCAACAACAGTAGTTGGCAGTGACGCTCTCATTGTTGCTCTGGGGCAGGGGTCGGCAACCTTAAATACGCGATATATGCACAGAACAGACAGGATTTTTTGTTTTGTTTTGTTTTTTCAGCGCTTTTAAAAGCACATGGCTTATTTGCATAAACTAAGTTTTGTTTCTGTAAAACATAAACAAATGTGCCCAAATCTGCATTAAAAACACATTAATATTTGAGTCCTCAGTGCAGTGTTGTAAGTTTCTTTTTTGTTTTTAATGTTAATAAAGGATACAATGTTATGCAGAGGCGTACTAATAACAATTTTCTAGACAAATAATACTATTAATAGTCGCGCGCAGGGAGGGGGGCGTGAAATTTTTTGTTCTTTCTAGGGGGGGCGTCACAGAAAATAATTGAGAAGCACTGAGTTAACCTAACCTAAACCTAACAAAAACATTTTTTCAGTCGGTTTTACAGTCGCATCAAAAAAGTTTTTAGACTCCTTTTTAATTTATTATTTTTATGTACAGTGGTACCTCACCTTACGAAATTAATTCGTTCCAGAAGTGGTTTCGTAATGTGAATTTTTTGTAAGTTGAGTAGCTATTTCAATGGAAAAGGCCTGATCCGTTCCAAGGTTTTTTTTTTAAATAGTGTAACTTTTTTTATAGTGTAACATTTGTGTTCTGTGTCCTCATTGGAATAAACCAGGTCTAGACCAGAACTAAACCAGGTCTAAACCTGGACTGGACCTGGACTAAACCAGGATTATCCCGGGACATGGCAGTGCCGTTGGAGGAGCGCGGTGCTCCTGTCTCCGCGCTAAGAGGCCGAGAAAGACGCTCTTTCAGTGAGGCTCTTTAAGAGCGGGGTGGGGCGGGGTCTGGTTCTATCTGACCTCCAGAGCCTGGGGGCTGACACTGTGAGCTAACAGGCCGAGAAAAGCTCTATCGGCGGGAAAGACCGCGGGGTCTCACTCGGGGGGGGTTCTGGTTCTATGTGACTTCCAGAGCCGCTGACACTGTGAGCTGTGAATCGCGCGGGCGCCGCGGCTCCATCCTGCGCCGTGTCGACGTTGCTTTTTGATCCTTCGATGTCGGCTCTTCCTATCATTGTGAAGCAGAATTCACCAAGCGTTGAGCGTCACTCACTAAGCACGTTCGGCGCTATATTGAGCCGTGTCCCCCCCACGCTTCACTATCAACACATTCCATTGAAAATCTATGAAAGTTCGAGTGTTCAAACGAGAGAGAAATGCGAAAAAAGCCCAACTCCAGTCTGAGAAAAGCGTAGAATGTGTGTGGTGAGGCATTTACAGCCCTAAAAGATGTAGAACAATTGCAAAATACAAAGTTGTCCTACCTCATGGACCTCTCCCACCGCGGGCCACCTCTGGAACCTAACCCCCTGTGTGTTGATAAAGTGTATTTACGTTTCGGGGCATCCATCTGAGCGTGCATCCGAGCGTGCATTAATTGAATTTATGAGATTTCGCGTTTCGTAACTTGAATTTTCTTTCGTATCTAGAGACCAAAATATGACGTGAAGGTGTTTCGTAACTTGGATTTTTCGTATGTAGGGTCTTTCGTAAGGTGAGGTACCACTGTATTATTTTATTTTTTCATGTATTATTTATTTACTTATGTATTTTATTTATATATTTTTGATTTTTTTATGTATTTTATTTATATATTTTTGATTTTTATGCATTATTAATGTTTATATATTTATGATTATTTTTTAATCATAGTGCAGCCACAAACTAGAGTCTATCTCAAAACTTAAAAGATAGACTGGTTAATTTAATGTCCACTATAAAGGACACAAATGAATGGGCGGGTCTCAGGAGGATATAATTGTGTCTCATCTGACACAGGTCTATTGCTCTTCTTTGTTGCTTTTCAATCTATTTTTCTCTTTATTCTTTTACCCTCTGTTTTATATTGTACATTATATTTGATGAGTGAGCTACTGTACCCAAAACAGTTTCCCTTGTGGAAGTTTGTCTAAGCCTAAGTCTAAGTTAACAACCTAATAAAAACAATTTGTTTTGATGACCAACATCTCTGACAAGCTTCTACAGTCACCTCAAAAAGTTTTTAGACTCCATTTTAATGAATGTATTTATTTTTAGTCATAGTGCAGCCACAAACTAGAGTCTATCTCAAAACTTAAAAGATAGACTGGTTAATTTAATGTCCACTATAAAGGACACAAATGAACGGGCCGGGTCTCAGGATTCCGTGGTGTTGGGCCCTACGTTCCGGTACCTTCCCCCGTCGATAGAATATGGGGGACCCTCATGGCTACGCTGGTTTAATGTTTAATATTTAATTACCTTAATCCTTCATTTTGATATTTGTTAACCAATGCACATAAAAGTGTTCAAAGAAACAAATACGAAAGAACAAAAAAGACGATAAGGCCACGTCTCCAAACAGCTCCTTCCTCTCAAACCAGAAATGAATGGAAAATTTTAAAAAAGCCCCAAAGCAGCGGCCTGATACAGTTCCTCCCCTGCGCGAAATTGCATACGGCAATGTATTAAGTTACCTTTGCACACCCAAACAGCAGTCGCAGCAGCACTTTGATGCTGCACTCACGTCCTCCTCAGGAACTCGGCATCGTAATAATAAAAAAAAAAAAATCACAGAGCCACAAAGATCTGTCCTTGTTAACTTTACAAATCTGTTGCTCTTGATGATAAGATAGCTGAATGTAATATGGGCCCTTTAAGATAATCAAGGGACAAAAGTTACATCTGGTCATCGTTTGTGGAAAACTACTGAAAAGAAACGTGCACAAACTTGACCTTTGTATAACTGACATATGACTGGGCACTGTTTGCCGACAATTTGTTTAAAGACAAATAAAATGGACTTTTAAAACTGTGCAACCAAGTTATAACGGTTCAATTTATTGGGTTTATACTGTATTTATCTGCATTTTTGTTCACCTATCCCGTATCCCTGCCCACTGCTCTGTATTTACCCTGAATCAAATCATTCAAAACATGAATTTTAACAATATAAAAATATACATTAAAGGAATATTAACGTTTTTTTTACAATCTGAACCTTATTTCGGTAATAAAACAAGTTGTTTTACTCACCCATAGCACTTTGGTGTCATTTGGAGCAGATTGGTAGATGTTGTAGTTTAGCGATATCTGTTAACGTGAGTGCTTGGGGCAGCTGATTGCAGTCACCAAATAACACAAACTTTATCACTTTTCAAATTACAGAAGCTCAATGTCTTAGTCTACACTTTCATTTGAGTCAAAAGTGGCCTCTAATCCTGAGATTTATCCATAGTTTCGAGTAGATAAGGACGCCAGTGTGCATGTGCGGAGTCACGGCTGATTTTGCTCTCAGCTCTTGGGACCCAAACATGAAACGCAAAGCTGTAAATTATGGATAAATCTCGGATTAGAGGCCACTTTTGACTCAAACGAAAGTGTAGACTAAGACATCGAGCTTCTATGGTTTGAAAAGTGCTAAAGTTTGTGTTATTTGGAGACCGCAAACATATGCCCCGAGAACTCACGTTACGGATATCGCTAAACTAAAACATCTCCGGAAATGCTCCATATGACACCAAAGTGCTGTGGGTGAGTAAAACAACTTGTTTTATTACCGAAATAAGGCTCAGATTGTAAAAAACATGAATTCTCCTTTAAAGGTAAAAAAAAAAAAAATGCATCGCATATTCAGATGGCCGATGTCCAAAGCTTTTTGACAAAAAGCCTTTGCCAGATTATCTCTTTTCTTTCTCACTGTGGTCCAAAGCAAGAAAGAACCTGATGAAGGCTTTTTGCTTAAACGTAATCTAAAAATGAAAGGTTTTGGACATTGGCCATGAGTGTGCTCTTCTTTTATGTTGCTGCTTCTTGCACTTGCTCCTCTACGGGCACTCTGGTGTGTTTTTTCTGCTTCATTTCACCTCTATTATTAAGTTTTCAGGTCAATATTGCAGCGAACAAAATGTAAAGTAATGATCTATGCAAGATATACTGTAGGATTGTCAAAAATACTGAAAATCAGATACTTATTGATAATAAAAATTAGTATCAAAACTAGATACTAATTTGAGCAGGTATCAATATTAAAAAAGTCACATTCACGGGAAAGAAATTAATCTTTCCTGAAGCTTTAGAACGATCTGGAGCTGAACCAGAACAAGTGTAAGAGCTCATAGACGAGAATACGCCCGTGGAGCACAGTGGAACCTACAAGATTCAAATTTTAGTATCGCGACAACACAAGTAAGTTCAACACTAAATCACCTAAAACAGGAGAATACGTCTTCATAAAGTTCTGTGAGGCGACTGCTGTAATTCAGACTCTACAAAATAAAGTGAAATTAAACAAAAGCATATTTATTTACAAATCTCTACATGGAAATTAACCTTTAAACAGAAACAGCAAAGTTTAAACATGAGTCGTGAGGGTCCATCTGTGACAGCTCTTTACATGTCTTAAGTTTCTCCCACCAGGACTGAACCAGACAAGGACTAAAGAGGGTCTGAAACAGGACTGAACCAGGTCTGAACCAGGACTGAACCAGGTCTGAACCAGGACTGAACCAGTTCTAAAGCCAAGAACTGATGCCTTTCCAGATTTTTTTCTTGAGCTTTGTATTTCAGCTCGTCTTCATTCCTCTGCTGCAGTCTCTTCACAATTTAGTTTGAAACTGAAAAGTCACTGGAGCTTCGGCAACTCAAAATATACAGTTTGTGTGAGTGAAACAAAACACAACTCCAGGTACGTTTTTGATGAGGAAACAGGATTATAACATAGAAAACAGGTCCTTTTGGTTAAAAAGGTGCCAGGTGGGACACGGTGCATTACTTGGTGGTGGCGTTGCCGTGCTGTTGTGTCGGTTGTTGCTGTGGCGCCTGCTCGGCGAGGGCCTGCTGGAGCCTGGTCCTCTTCCTCGAGTAGTGCTGCCAGTGTAGAAGCTGCTGCTCGTCGATGAACTTGGCGCATTGAGCGTTCACCAGCTCCTTCCTGAAGTGTTCGTACTGAAGCAGCTCCAGCATGTGCAGACAGTGAGGGTATCTGAGGAAAACCAGGGTTAGACCGGCCTAAAGAGGGACTAAACCAGGACTAAACCAGGACTAAACCAGGACTGAACCAGGACTGAACCAGGACTGAACCAGGACTAAATAAAAACCCTGGAGTGGATTAATATGAACATTTTAAGACCAGAGTGACGAGCCTGACAGCAGCACTTACAGACAGAGGGGCAATGGTTTTTCAATAAAGTGAAAGTGAAGTGGAGCTGGTAGAGCTGAAAAGCACCTGTGCTATGTCCCTATTTACACAGTGTGTGAATGTGAAGATGGACAGGACTCACTTTAGAAACTTGGCATATTCTGGTTCTTTCCAGTACAACAGGTACTTCAGGTAGTTGATGAACGGCCGCTCCCTCAGGTAGTTCCTCTGAGCCAGGACTGAAACACAATCAACACACAACGATTTTACAAGACAACACTTTATGTCACCCTCATCTGTTTTTCAATCAATCACTCGATCAATCAAGCTTTATTTCAGACTCCAGTGGGTCCATGTAGAACATTTAAACAGACAGAATACAAACAAAACAGTAAGAATAGTCTGTATAAGCAGTTCCTCCAAGGCAGGGGTCTCCAATGAGCTACTTTTACAAAACGAAAATGCTAAATATCTCCTTTTTAAGCTGTCCCAAGAAACTGAGTATATATAACCATTATCAACACAGACGGGAGAGCCCGAGTGGACCTCAGTCTGCTGTACATCTCCACCTAAAGGACCTCAGTCTGCCGTACATCTCCACCATTATTATTATTATTATTATTATTATTATTATTAGGGACCGAGCCCGAAGGGGGACGAAGGTCCCTATTGTTGTTGCTTTGTTTCCGTATTATTATTATTATTCTTGTTCATACACGCTGGGGCAATTTTGAGCATGTTCCCATGCTTCAAAACAAACGAAACTTTGCACGGGCATCACAAAGTGCTGCCAGTACGACCACACAAAGTCTCGTCCCTGGGGGACCTGGGGGTCCCTGGGAGACCCCCACTGGGGGACCCCCAGTGGGGGGTCTCCTAGACCGTACCTCAGATGGGCATAAATTTTGGTAAGCATAATCTTAAGACGTTGGAGATGTTAAATTGCGAAGGATTTTCAAATAGGCGGTAATATGACGATACGGCGGATCGATAAAGTTAGGTATGGAATTTGAAACACTTCTCCTACACCGTACCTCAGATAGGCTTAAATTTTGGTGAACATAATCTTAAGACGTTGGAGATGTTAAATTGCGAAGGATTTTCAAATAGGCGGTAATATGACGATACGGCGGATCGATAAAATTAGGTATTTATTGAATGGGAGTTATGAGTTATGAATGGGAGGTATTTGTTGCTAGGCAACGTCCTGATCAAAGGTCTTTGATCTTTGTACCTTTGATCTGATATAGCTGCAAGCAGCAATGTGGGGACAAGCATCGAAGGTTCATGTAGGCCTCAGCATGTAGGCCACATGCAGGGTCTGACAGGGTCTGACAGAGTCTGACAGGGTCTGACAGGGTCTGACAGGGTCTGACAGGGTCTGACAGGGTCTGTTCTGACAGGGTATCTACAATGTCATGGCCACGCCCAACAGGAAGTGAGATAATTGTGCCAGGCACACGAAATTTGGTATGGGTGTGCGTCTCAGTAAGACGAACAAACGCAGGTGCGAGGTCCCGACCAACGCCGCTTGCGGCTTTAATTAGGGACCGAGCCCGAAGAGGACGGGAGGTCCCTATTGTTGTTGCTTCGTTTCCGTATTATTATTATTATTCTTGTTCATACACGCTGGGGCAATTTTGAGCATGTTCCCATGCTTCAAAACAAACGAAACTTTGCACGGGCATCACAAAGTGCTGCCAGTACGACCACACAAAGTCTCGTCCCTGGGGGACCTGGGGGTCCCTGGGAGACCCCGCACTGGGGGACCCCCAGTGGGGGGTCTCCTAGACCGTACCTCAGATGGGCATAAATTTTGGTAAGCATAATCTTAAGACGTTGGAGATGTTAAATTGCGAAGGATTTTCAAATAGGCGGTAATATGACGATACGGCGGATCGATAAAGTTAGGTATGGAATTTGAAACACTTCTCCTACACCGTACCTCAGATAGGCTTAAATTTTGGTGAACATAATCTTAAGACGTTGGAGATGTTAAATTGCGAAGGATTTTCAAATAGGCGGTAATATGACGACACGGCGGATCGATAAATTTAGGTATTTATTGAATGGGAGTGATGAGTTATGAATGGGAGGTATTTGTTGCTAGGCAACTCCCTGATCAAAGGTCTTTGATCTTTGTACCTTTGATCTGATATAGCTGCAAGCAGCAATGTGGGGACAAGCATCGAAGGTTAAGCTTAAGCTTAAGCTTAAGTCTTTATTGGTCTCACACACAATGACACACAGTGACACACGGGAGAAATTTGACTTCTGCATTTGACCCATCCTTTTTTTCAGGAGCAGTGAGCAGCCATCTTTTTCGGCGCCCGGGGGGCAGTACCGTGAAGGGTCTTGCCCAAGGACCCACACTGGTTAGCTCATTGCCCGGGGGGGCAACAGGTTCATGTAGGCCTCAGCATGGAGGCCACATGCAGGGTCTGACAGGGTCTAACAGAGTCTGACAGGGTCTGACAGGGTCTGACAGGGTCTGACAGGGTCTAACAGAGTCTGACAGGGTCTGACAGGGTCTGTTCTGACAGGGTATCTACAATGTCATGGCCACGCCCAACAGGAAGTGAGATAATTGGGGCAATTTTGAGCATGTTCCCATGCTTCAAAACAAAACTTTGCACGGGCATCACAAAGTGCTGCCAGTACGACCACACAAAGTCCCGTCCCCCAGTGACCCCCAGGAGCTCGATAGCGCCCCCTAGCGCGTTGTCTTTCGGGGCTGGCATACCGTTTAAGATAGGCGCACGAAATTCGGTAGGGACGTGTATCTCAATAAGACGAACAAATGCGTACATTCAGTACGACCACACAAAGTCCCGATATGGCTTACCATTTTTGCCAGGCACACGAAATTCAGTATGGGTGTGCGTCTCAGTAAGACGAACAAACGCAGGGGCGAGTCCCGACCAACGCCGCTTGCGGCTTTAATTATTATTATTCTTGTTCTTGTTCACACTCGCTGGGGCAATTTTGAGCATGTTCCCATGCTTCAAAACGAACGAAACTTTGCACGGGCATCACAAAGTGCTGCCAGTACGACCACACAAAGTCCCGTCCCCCAGTGACCCCCAGGAGCTCGATAGCGCCCCCTAGCGCGTTGTCTTTCGGGGCTGGCATACCGTTTAAGATAGGCGCACGAAATTCGGTAGGGACGTGTATCTCAATAAGACGAACAAACGCCTCACTGCAATGTCATGGCCACGCCCAACAGGAAGTGAGATAATTGGGCTTTTGTGTGATTTTTGGGTATTGGACATAGAATGGAATTTGAAACACTTCTCCTACACCGTACCTCAGATGGGCTTAAATTTTGGTGAACATAATCTTAAGACGTTGGAGATGTTAAATTGCGAAGGATTTTCAAATAGGCGGTAATATAACGATACGGCGGATCGATAAAGTTAGGTATGGAATTTGAAACACTTCTCCTACACCGTACCTCAGATAGGCTTAAATTTTGGTGAACATAATCTTAAGACGTTGGAGATGTTAAATTGCGAAGGATTTTCAAATAGGCGGTAATATGACGATACGGCGGATCGATAAAATTAGGTATTTATTGAATGGGAGTGATGAGTTATGAATGGGAGGTATTTGTTGCTAGGCAACGCCCTGATCAAAGGTCTTTGATCTTTGTACCTTTGATCTGATATAGCTGCAAGCAGCAATGTGGGGACAAGCATCGAAGGTTCATGTAGGCCTCAGCATGTAGGCCACATGCAGGGTCTGACAGGGTCTGACAGAGTCTGACAGGGTCTAACAGAGTCTGACAGGGTCTGACAGGGTCTGACAGGGTCTGACAGGGTCTGTTCTGACAGGGTATCTACAATGTCATGGCCACGCCCAACAGGAAGTGAGATAATTGTGCCAGGCACACGAAATTCGGTATGGGTGTGCGTCTCAGTAAGACGAACAAACGCAGGTGCGAGGTCCCGACCAACGCCGCTTGCGGCTTTAATTATTATTATTATTATTATGGCTGTCAGTTTAACATGTTAATTAGATGAATTAATTACACTGCAAATTATAAAAATAGCAAGGCCAGATAGGTCGCCCGGACTGGCGTCACCGGGGCCCCACCCTGGAGCCAGACCTGGGGTGGGTACGCGCCAGCGAGCGTCTGGTGGCCGGGCCTTTCCCCACGGGGCCCGGCCGGGCGAAGCCCGAAGAAGCGACGTGGGGCCGTCCTCCTGTGGACCCACCACCCGCAGGAGGATCCATAGGGGCTGGGTGCAGAGAGATCTGGGCGGCAGTCGAAGGCGGGGGCCTCGACAGCCGGATCTCCGGGCATGGAGACTAGCTCTGGGGACATGGAATGCGGGAGGTGCGGGAGGTTGAGCGTTACCGACTAGATATAGTCGGCCTCACCTCCACGCACAGCTTGGGCTCTGGAACCCAACTCCTTGAGGGGGGCTGGACCCTCCATTTCTCTGGCGTTGCCCGTGGGGAATGGCGGCGGGCTGGTGTGGGCCTGCTCATTGCCCCACAGCTCAGCCGCCGAGTGTTGGAGTTCACCCCGGTGAACGAGAGGGTCGCGTCCCTGCGCCTTCGGGTCGGGGACAGATATCTCACTGTTGTGTCGGCCTAATGGCCGAACAGCAGTGCAGAGTACCCGGCCTTCTTGGAGTGCCTGGGAGGGGTACTGAACAGTGCAACGACCGGGGACTCCCTTGTTCTCCTGGGGGACTTCAACGCCCACGTGGGCAACGACAGTGACACCTGGAGAGGGGTGATTGGGAGGAACGGCCTCCCTGATCTGAACCCGAGCGGTGTTCTCTTATTGGACTTCTGTGCCAGCCACAGTTTGTCTATAACGAACACCATGTTCGAGCACAAGGGTGTCCATCAGTGCACGTGGCACCAGGACACCCTAGGACGGAGGTCGATGATTGATTTTGTTGTCGTGTCATCTGACCTCCGGCCGCGTGTCTTGGACACTCGGGTGAAGAGAGGGGCAGAGCTGTCAACCGATCACTACCTGGTTGTGAGTTGGGTCCGCTGGCAGGGGAGGAAGCCGGAGAGACCTGGCAGGCCCAAGCGTATCGTGAAGGTCTGTTGGGAATGTCTGGCAGAGCCCTCTGTCAGGGGCACCTTCAACTCACACCTCCGGGAGAGCTTCTCCCGGATTCCGGGGGAGGCTGGGGACATAGAATCCGAATGGGCTCTTTTCTCGGCCTCTATTGTCGATGCGGCCGCCCGTAGCTGTGGTCGTAAGGTCTGTGGTGCCTGTCGTGGCGGCAATCCCCGAACCCGGTGGTGGACACAGGAAGTAAGGGATGCCGTCAGGCTGAAGAAGGAGTCCTATCGGGCCTTGTTGGCTCATGGGACTCCTGAGGCAGCTGCCGGGTACCGGCGGGCCAAGCGTGCTGCAGCCCGGGTGGTCGCAGAGGCAAAAACTCGGGTTTGGGAGGAGTTCGGTGAGGCCATGGAGGAGGACTGTCGGACGGCCTCAAAGAAATTCTGGCAAACCGTTCGGCGCCTCAGGAGGGAGAAGCAGTGCTTCACCAACACTGTTTACGGTGGAGGTGGGAAGCTGTTGACCTCGACTGGGGATGTTATCGGACGGTGGAAGGAATACTTTGAGGATCTCCTCAATCCCGCCGTCATGTCTTCCGAGGAGGAAGCAGAGGCTGGAGACTTGGAGGCGGACTCGTCCATCACCCTGGCCGAAGTCACTGAGGTGGTTGGAAAGCTCCTCGGTGGCAAGGCCCCGGGGGTGAATGAGATCCATCCTGAGTATCTCAAGTCGCTGGATGTTGTAGGGCTGTCTTGGCTGACACGTCTCTGCAACATCGCGTGGCGGTCGGGGACAGTACCTCTGGACTGGCAGACCGGGGTGGTGGTCCCTCTGTTTAAGAAGGGGGACCGGAGGGTCTGTTCCAACTATCGGGGAATCACACTCCTCAGCCTTCCCGGTAAGGTCTATTCCAGGGTGCTGGAGAGGAGAATTCGACCGATAGTCAAACCTCGGATTCAGGAGGAGCAGTGTGGTTTTCGGCCCGGCCGGGGAACACTGGACCAGCTCTATACTCTCCATCGGGTGCTCGAGGGTGCATGGGAGTTTGCCCAACCAGTCTACATGTGCTTTGTGGATCTGGAGAAGGCATTCAACCGTGTCCCTCGTGGGGTCCTGTGGAGAGTGCTCTGGGAGTACGGGGTTCGGGGCCCTTCGGTCCCTGTATGACTGGAGCAGGAGCTGTGTTCGATGGCTTCATCGAACCGGGACCTCCAATGTTTGCAGCCGAGTGTGAAGCGGCTGGGATGAGGATCAGCTCCTCCAAATCCAAGGCCATGGTTCTCGACCGGAAAAAGGTGGCTTGCCCTCTCCGGGTGGGTGGGGAGTCTTTGCCTCAAGTGGAGGAGTTCAAGTATCTCGGGGTCTTGTTCACGAGTGAGGGGAGGATGGAGCGTGAGATTGACAGGCGGATCGGTGCAGCGTCGGCAGTGATGCGGTCGTTGTACCGGACCGTTGTGGTGAAGAGAGAGCTGAGCCGAAAGGCAAAGCTCTCAATTTACCGGTCAATCTACGTTCCTACTCTCACCTATGGTCATGAGCTTTGGGTAATGACCGAAAGGACGAGATCAGGCATCAGTGATGGCTCGGGCATCAGTTTCGGATGCCTCCTGGACGCCTCCCTCGGGAGGTGTTCCGGGCATGTCCCACCGGGAGGAGGCCCCGGGGAAGACCCAGGACGCGCTGGTGGGACTATGTGTCCCGGCTGGCCTGGGAACGCCTTGGGGTCCCCCCGGAGGAGCTGGACGAAGTGTCCGGGGTGAAGGAGGTCTGGGCGTCCCTGCTTAGACTGTTGCCCCCGCGACCCGGCCCCGGATAAGCAGAAGAAAATGGATGGATGGATGGATGGATTATAAAAATTAACGTTAACTGTGGCCATACCTGCCTGTCAAAGCCTGATCCTGTCAGATCTCAGAAGCTCAGCAATGCAGGGCCTGGTTAGTACTTGGATGGGAGACCACTGGGAATTCCAGGAGCCACAGGGGGGCGCCAGTCACAAAAAAAAAAAAAAAAAACTGTCGTTGTGTCCTTAGGCAAGACACTTCTCCCACATTGCCTAGTATGAAAGTGGAGTGTGTGTGAGTGTTGGAGGTGGTCGGAGGAGCCGATGACGCAGATTGGCAGCCTCGCTTCTGTCAGTCTGCCCCAGGGCAACTGTGGCTACAGAAAGTAGTTTACCACCACCAAGTGTGGAGTGAATGAATAATGAACTGTAAAGCGCTTTGGGTGTCATGAAAGGCGCTATATAAATGCTATGAATTATTATTAACGCAATTAATTATGAGCGGCAATTAAATGCGCACATTTTAAATTTGGCGTACGGCGAGCGAATCACTGCCAGGGCTTTTGAACGGCGAATTTATTTATAAAAAGAACGCTGTGATTTGGAGCTTTTGTCAAAAAGAATTTTTCGATCACCAAAGCTGCTTCAGCCTGACGGATCATTTGAACGACAAACACGTCCGGACAAGTTCCATCGTTACCGGTGATAGAGCGAGCGTGAGCGCACATCAACAAACCACCAAACCACCAAATCACGCTCGCAGAATTTGGGAAACGAAAGCGACCACAGAAAAGCTGACAAACTCAATCGCAAAGTGGGTTGCCCCTCTCTCTCTCTCTCTCTCACACACACGATTCAAATGCAATAAATTAGATTAATTTTTTTAATCGCCTGACAGCTCTAATTATTATTATTAGTAGTATTATCATTATTATTTATATTACACTGTATACGTGTTGATTGCCTTTGGATATTGATTATGTCGTTTTGGGTGCACTGTTCCTTTACGACCGGTCACCCTTGGGTGCTTGCCACACCCTATTTAAGATGTCCACCTGAGCTCTCCGTCTATTTCATCTGATGAAGGCCGAGTGCCGAAACGTTGTGTCCTAATAAATCTTACATTTTGCAAGTAAGTTTTTTCTCAAATCAAACAAAACCAAACACCAGGTCTGTTTTTTAGGAAGTAACAGCATTATAACAAGAGTGACTCACAGTTAGAAGGTTCACGTGTGTTTAAATGAGGTGCTACTCACAGTTGAGGTAGTTGGGATTTGCCAAACACTGAATGAACTCGAGCTCAGCCTGAAAACGACTCCGGGCCTGTTCCTCTGTGAAACAGAAACAAGTCAATAATAATAATAACAATAACAATAACAATAATAATAATAACAATAATAATAATAATAATAATAAGTAGGGACAGGGGATACATCGGCTGCAGTATCAGTATCGGACAATATCAGTGTTTAATACAGATATTTTTCCCCACGTCAGGATTTAATAAACTTTGAAGAGTGTACACACTGTTAATAGTTTAATTTCTCTCTAAATTCCATATTATTGACTGAATCAAACTTTAACAGCTCCTCTTGTTGCAGCTGAAACTTTTCCACAGCTGTCACATTCTGATAAGGAACTCTGTGATAAACTCTTCACTAAATAAAAGGAGCCATAAATAAATTAAGTCTAATGAGTCTGAATGACTCTCCAAGAATTCTATAAATGATTTTCAAAGACGAAAATCATTTATAGAATTCTTGGAGAGTCGGAGATTCTTGGAGATCGGGTGAACTCTTTAACCCTGGGTTTAATTACACTTTATTAGACTGAAGACAAATACAGACACACGATCACTACAGAACTGGAGCCTTTAAATCCATATATATATATATATATATATATATATATATATATATATATATATATATATATATATATATATATATATATATATATATATAAAACAAAAAACAAAACTCTACAAAGTCAGCAGAATTATGTTCAAACAAAAAGGACTAATAGAATCAATAGATAAAACAATAATAATGATAAATATAGCTGCAAGCAGCAATGTGGGGGCCAAGCACCGTTTGACAGGGTCTAACAAGGTCTGACAGGATCTAACAGAGTCTGACAGGGTAACCCTGTCAGAACAGACACATCAAAGACAGATCAAAGGTTGCTAGGTGCGTTGCTAGGCAATTGACAAATTTCTGTAACTTTGACCTGCTGGTGCCGCTAGACAGTTGGGGCTGGGGACCTATAAATCACTGTGGGTAATGAGGAGACTGGCTGGAATGTGCATGTAAAATTTCACAACTTTTTACCAGACGGTTCTAGGGGTTGCCATAGACTCCCATGTGGAGAAGAATATAGAATAAGAATCAGGAGACCAGAACATCAAAGGAAAGATCAAAGGGTTGCTAGGCAACTTGCTAGGCAACTTGCTAGGCAACGCAAAGCAATTCCTATAGGGTGCCTAAGCACCTTCGGTGCTTGGCCCCCCAATAAATAAAGGCAGTACTAAAATAATAATAAAGATGACAGAACACTATGGTAAATATAATGCAATAAAAACGCACACTGAAATCTGATTATTCTCATTTCTAAAAAAAATTTAAAAAAATACTTGAATGCAAACTGCAAAATCTCAAGAAAGAAATCAGCAGGAGCATTAAAAAAAAAAAAACATCAGCTGATTTTGTGACCTGCAAAGGTGAACACTTAAATGTTTCTGTTTTCATGTTTTAAACACTGTGAGCTGCTACTGTGCAGTGTGATGTAGTGACACGGGATGTGGTTTTATTGGACATTTCACTGAACGTGTTGATACCATACTCCCCACAACTGTACAACTCACCTTTATGGAACAGATAATACTCCCTACAACTGTAACTCCCAACCACATATGTATATGGTCAATACTGTATATCTCTGTGTTATAGATCATCCGGTGCATATCTTGTACATATTGTTCATACATATCATATTTATTCACTTAAATACTTATAGCACACCTGTATACTTGTTCATGTCTCGTCATATATATTAACAGCTCTTCTGTACACTTGTTTATAATGTTTATATCCCCTACATAGACTAACAACAAAGTACGTTCATATTGCACATAATTCTACAATCATACTGTATATATTCTGTATATTGTACTGTATATATTGTATATAATCACACTTGCTGCTCCTTGCACTTCTGAGTAGATGCAAAACCTCATTTCGTTACCTGTATTTATACATGTGTAATGACAATAAAGCTGAATCTAATCTAATCTAGCTGTGATTGGATATTTTATTTGATATTTTATTATTTATTTTTCTATTTTATTCTAATTTGTACATATACATTTATTATTATTTTTAATTTTTATAATTATGTCTCATTTAACACCGGTCTCTTGCTCTTTTTTTGCTATTCCATCTATTTTTTGTTACCCTCTGTTATTGATGAGTGAGCTGCTGTACCCAAAACAATTTCCCTTGTGGATCAATGAAGTTTGTCTAAGCCTAAATCACTAATAAATAAACACATAAACATATTTCACTGAAAGTCTCTAATCTCTCCTTTTATAAACATATTTCACTGAAAGTCTCTAATCTCTCCTTTTATAAACATATTTCACTGAAAGTCTCTAATCTCTCCTTTTATAAACAAAGCCAGAGGCTAAAGCTAATTGCGCTAACTAGCTTTAGCTTCTGGTCAGAATTAACCTGTTTCCATGGCGACGACACCGAGCCGAACCGGGCCACGAACCGCACAGAACCAGCGCTGTGTGTGAAGGTAAACAGGTCAGAGTTTTGGAGGATATTTTAGGGGGATATTCCGGGTTTTATATCGACTTTAGTTCAGTTGTCAGATCCGGATGCAGCGCAGCGCCGCCATGTTTGTGAGCGCACGCGTTTGCGACACTTCACAGCGCTTTACGGCCGCTGCAGTTCCTGTCTGAGGACAGCAGAGGGCGCCCCTCACCGCAAAAATAAAACTGCGCAACAAACATTTATAAAACAAACATTTATAAAACATTTATCAAACAAACATTTATAAAACATTTATAAAACAAACATTTATAAAACAAACATTTATAAAACAAACGTTTATAAAACAAACATTTATAAAACATTTATAAAACAAACATTTAGTTATAAATGATAAATTGGTTTGTCCAGCTTTATGGTTTGTATCTATAAGAACTAACAACTTACATGGTTTATAGTTAAGGTGGTGACTTTTTTTAATTTCGTTTATTCTCAGATTTAGTTCATTACATTAGTGTGATTTAATTTTTTTTTTTTTAATTATCCTTTATTTATTCCTGTAGAGAAATAACTTCTCTGCATTTGACCCATCCTTCAGGAGCAGTGGGCAGCACATCTTCCAGGCGCCCGGGGACCATCTCCATGATCTTGTTGCTTGGTCAGGACCTCAGCTGGAGGTCTATGTTTTTTGTGGAATTTCTGATCTACAAGAATAAAACTGGGAAGTTGTCTTGAATCAAAGAGTTGATTTAATAAAGCGATTGTGCCTGACAGAGGCATCTGCCCCTAGACTCGTGATCATGACAAAGCATACAGACTATTTAGATTCAAGATTCAAGATTGTTTATTTGTCATATGCAGGATCAACACAGGGTCAACAATGCAATGAAATGTTTAGGATCAGAAGAACCGTTGACTCGCTAAGATAGTCAGAAGTACTAATAACAGCAATAATAGTACATGGTAAAAAAGTGTTGCAAAAATATGTAATAAAATGTAATAAAAATACAAAGTACAATGCGCAAAGGTGCTGGTAGGATTAAATAAGAGTATTTCACAGATTGCACATAATATAGTATAGTATAAGTATTGCACAGATTATTGCACAGGTAACAGTAGTTTACAGTGAGGTAGTGACAAACATGATACATTCATATAGAGCAGCAGCAGTAAACATATTATGCATAATGAAAAGTAGTTTAGTGCAGTATTATTGAGAGTTCAGTATTATTTAGAGTATTATCCAGAGTTCAGTAGTCTGACAGCTTGGGGGTAATAGCTAAAATATAATATCTATATAATAATAATAATAATAATAATAATAATAGATTTTATTTATAAAGCACTTTACATTGAAAAACAATCTCAAAGTGCTACAGAGCATTTAAAAACAGGGTAAAAACACAGACAGAATACAAACATAGCAAGATAAAAACACAACATATTATGGAGCCAATTAGCCATAGGCTCTTGTGAAGTGAGTCTTTAGTGCACTTTTAAAAGCATCCACCGACTGTGGGGCCCTAAGGTGGTCGGGAAGGGTATTCCACAGACGGGGAGCTGCGGCTTGAAAGGCCCTGTCACCCATGGTCTTTAGCCGTGTCCTGGGTGGAATCAGACAGTGCTGCTGGCCTGACCGGGTCCTGGTAGAGGTCTGAGGTGTGAGTAGTTCGGTGAGGTAGGTGGGGGCCGCACCATGCAGACAGTGATGGGTGTGCAGGAGGATCTTGTATTCAATACGGAGGTGAACGGGAAGCCAGTGCAGGGTGTGAAGGATGGGGGTGATGTGCTCATGTTTCTGCATCCTCATCAGGACCCTGGCAGCGCTGTTTTGGATGTATTGGAGCTTTTGAAGGCTCCTGCCAGAGATCCTGATGAGGAGTGCATTACAGTAGTCCAACCTGGAGGAGACAAAGACATGGACGAGCTTCTCTGCAGCTGGGAGAGAGAGGGAGGGGCGTAATTTGGAAATATTGCGGAGGTGAAAAAAGGAGGTTTTGGAAATCTGATTAATGTGGTTATTGAATGTAAGCTGAGGGTAAATTTTGACCCCCAGGTTGGTAACTGAGGGAGAGAGGGAAATGGTTTGGCCAGCAAATGAAACATAGGTGATGGGGGAGGAACGGAGTTGATGTGGGGTGCCAATCTGAATGGCTTCAGTTTTGAGACTGTTCAGCTGCAGGAAGTTTTGGCTCATCCATGCCTTTATCTCCTCCAGGCAGGAACTGAGGCGGGTGACGGAGGGGGTGCAGGATGGAGTGACCTGGATGTACAGTTGTGTGTCATCGGCATAGCAGTGGTATTGAACCCCATGCTTGCCGATGACACAACTGAGGGGGAGCATGTAAATAGTGAACAGGGTTGGACCGAGTACGGAGCCCTGGGGGACCCCACAAGTAACAGTGTGGGATCGTGATTTAGCTCCCCCCAGGGCTACACACTCGGTGCGTTCAGTGAGGTAGGAGTGAAACCAGTGGAGGACAGTGCCAGAGAGACCGATGTAATGTTGAAGACGGTGGAGGAGGATGTGGTGGTCGACTGTGTCAAATGCAGCAGAGAGGTCGAGAAGGATGAGAAGGGATGTGAAACCGGAGTCTGAGGCCATCATGAGGTCATTGGTGACTCTCATGAGGGCTGTCTCAGTGTTATGGGATGGACGAAAACCAGACTGGAATTTTTCGTAAAGGCTGAATGATTTGAGGTGGTTGTGAAAACGAGCAGAACAGGTCATTCTGAGGCTGGATAATCAGCAGTAGAATATCGAGTCAAAAAACAAGTTGCGTCCGGTGGAGAGATATCACAGAGATCTACTACAGAACACCTCCTCACAGATAACTAAATCTGAAACTGATTAACAACCTCATTTCATTAGAAATCACAAAGTTAACTTATGATTTTTATATGAATAACTATGTAAAAATTTCCACTACAATTCCTCCCTTTTGATAATAATAAAATCACATTTTACTCTTAATCAACCAAACAACAAATTTTACGCAAACACAGTTGAGAAACAGACGCAGGTGTTTTTGTGGGCGATAGCACCCGAGAATTTTGCTAAAGCTGAAAGCTAGGAATAAAAAAAAAAATTTGGAACCAAAATAGAAAACAAATCATATGAGTACAGTAATCCCTCGTTTATCGTGGGGGTTAGGTTCCAGAAATAACCCGCAATAAGTGAAATCCGCGAAGTAGGACAACTTTATATTTTACAATTATTCTACATGTTTTAAGGCTGTAAACGCCTCACCACACACATTCTACACTTTTCTCAGACTGGAATTAACATTTTCTCACATTTCTCTCTCGTTTAAATGCTCAAACTTTCATAGATTTTCAACAAACGCGCGAGGGGAGTGGAGACATGAGTCACTGGATCTGCAGGAAGCACCGCGCTCATCCAACGGCACTGCCACGTCCCGGGACGCGACACGCACCAACCCCTTGGAGAAGTGCGCGACACGTCTACCCCTCATCGTGGTCAAATCCGTGACAGAGCAGCACGACCGGCACGAGGCCGTGCATACACCGGGGCTGCGAGCACGAGATCGAACCGCGGCGCCCGGACCATGCCTCCCCCTTAGGACCGTGTCCTCGCAGCCCGAGCCACAAACTGAACATGCACAAACAAACGCAAGAGCCGCACGAAACCAGCAAAGAGCCGCACGGGGTGATTTAATCGTGGTTTAGACCTGGTCTAGTCCTGGTTTAGTCCAGGTCTAGACCTGGTCCAGTCCTGGTTTAGTCCAGGTTTAGACCTGGTCCAGTCCTGGCTTAGTCCAGGACCAGTCTAAGTTTAGACCTGGTTTGGACCTGGTCTAGACCTGGTTTAGTTCTGGTCTAGACCTGGTTCAGTCCACGTTTAGTCCTGGTCTAGTTATAGTCTGGTCCCGGTCGTCCCCGCGTCCCCCATCTATCAATTGGCAAAGGTCTACAGTCTCTTAGCCAATCAGGACGCAGAACACAATTTTACACTATAAAAAAATGTTACACTCCAAAAAAAAAAAAAAAAAAAAAAAAATCCGCGAAACAACAAGGCCACAAAAAGTTAACCACGATAGAGCGTGACCACTGTATAATGAAAAACATTTAAGGAACACTTCTTAGGGAAAATTTAAAGGTGCCAAGTTCACACCTTACTAAGTTTGAATGTGAGCTGGTGGACATATTCATCGTCATTAGAATCAGGAATATAGTCGGGATTTTGGGTTGTTTTGGGTTTTGATATTTCAAATTAATTGACTGATTTACTCTGTGCTAATTTGCATATATTTCTAACTTATTTTTGTTATTTCGAATATGTCTTTTCTGTATTAAAGCCCCACTATGTAACTTTTTCACAAAGAAATGGAATCATCCTGGTGACACGTTCACCTCCGTGTGATTTAATATAATTTTGGGAACTCGGCCTGTCCACATGAGACATCTTCTCTTCCAACATGAATAAACTAAGATGAAATGATTTTGAACAATCCCTAAGACGTGAAACTAGGCTGATCGTCAGGGAAAGTCGGTCTCTAAAACGTCTTTCATGGAATAATACACTTGAACAAAAGTCACAAGTAGGAACGTGCTCTGGAGATATGGTGCAACACAAAGCAATCAATCACTTTAGCCAGTAACCAAGGACTAAACAAGGATTAGACAAGGACAAAATCAGGAATACACCAAGGACTAAACCCAGATTAAACTAGGGCTGAACAGGGTCTAAACCAGGTCTAAGCCAGGATAAACCAGGGACTAAACCAGGACTGAACCAAAAGTAAACCCTAGGCCAGGACTACACCAGAACTAAACACTGTTTAAACCAGGACTAAATCAGAAGTAAACCCACGACAGAACCAGAACTAAATCCAGACCAAATCAAGACTAGACCAGGACTAAACACTGCTTAAACTGGGACAAAACCATGGAGGGACATGGAGGAGGAAACAGTCAGGACTACAAACATGGAGGAGGAAACAGTCAGGACTACAAACATGGAGGAGGAAACAATCAGGACTATAACCATGGAGGAAGAAACAGGACTACAAACATGGAGAAGGAAACAGTCAGGACTACAAACATAGAGGAGGAAACAGTCAGGACTACAAACATGGAGAAGGAAACAGTCAGGACTACAAACATGGAGGAGGAAACAGTCAGGACTACAAACAAGGAGGAGGAAATAGTCAGGACTACAAACATGGAGAAGGAAACAGGACTACAAACATGGAGGAGGAAACAGTCAGGACTACAAACATGGAGGACTAAACCAGGACTAAACACTGCTTAAACTGGGACAAAATCAGGACTGAACCAGAAATAAACCATAGATCTGATTTTGGTGTGTGTGCGTAAACATGTCCAGTAACAACAAAATCACAAGTTTATTGAAGTATTTTTTATTAAGTCTGTATTAAATGGTGCACAAATCTGTACATGTCACACTTAAATAAAACCAAGTATTTTCTACGCATATTTAAAGTGCCTACGACAGGTTAGTCTGCTTTAAGAATTTACAATTTTACAAAGTTTTACAATTTCATTCCCAGTTTGGCAACCATCATGCACACCAAAACTCCTCTAATGTACACAGATTATTGTTATTTGACAAATATAAGAAAAATACTTTATGTATATATAAGAAAACACCTGTATTTTGTCGAAATAATATTAGCTTAATATATATAGCTTTTCTTCACAAAGCAATTCTTGATTGGTGTAAAATGATAATTTATATTTACAGCAGGTATTATCTGCTCAAATTAGGTCAAAATCTGAAAATAATCAAAACCTCATGATCTGTATAAGTCAGCTCTAAATGTTATTTACAAAACACTTAAATAAAACCTAGTATTTCCTACAAATATTTAACATTGTATTTCATTGGTGTCATAAGTGCTACAGATATTAACAATTTTATTTATTATAATTCAATAAAAAACTTTTTAATTATGACATTTTAAGCAATATTTTATTTTATTTTATTTTATTTAAGTTTAACTTCAACACTTTAATTGTCCCTTTTAGCCCCAGTTTGGTCTGTACACACTGTCCGGTACTACAGGAGCTCCAGAGGTAGTAGTAGTAGTAGCAGTAGTAGTAGTCGTCATAGTAGTAGCAGTAGTAGTAGTTCTGTAAGATCTGCTGCTTAACACTTCACAAACGTCTCCTGTGTGTGAGGAGAGGCCGATCTGATCTAATATACTTATTGTAGTATCAGTAGTATAATTAGTATCATATTACAAATAGTAGATGTACTACTACAAATAGTAGTAAGAGTAGTAGTAATAATTATAGTAGTACTACTATGAGTCGGGAGCAGTAGTCAAGCACACGCAGTTGTACTAGGCCCTGTAGCAGTTGTAGCAGGAGTACTAGAACTACTAGTACTAGTACTACTACTCCTACTAGTACTCCTGTTAGTACTAGTACTAGTACGACTGTATAATCTAAGTGGACTAAAGGAGTGTGACATTACCCAAAGCGTACGGTTGCACTGCAACCAAATGAAAGTTATTGTGGCAGCAGAAATCCAAAAGCCCATCAGGAGTGAGGCTGGAGGTACTCGCAGGCGGCGGCTCAGGAGCTCTGTCCATACAGTCTATGAGTAGTAGTAGCAGCAGTAGTAGTAGTAGTACTAAAGGGTGCATATTACTCTTTTCATTCACACATGTTTAACGCACAAACCCTTTATGTTTAGGCGCAGTTCTTCTCACAAACAGAAAATAATACAGGTGCTCCACTGTGTTTTTAAACTCCACACACCTTCAATAGAATCATTTGGATAATTTCAGTCGTGGAACTGCTCTACTGAGCAAAAGGTAAAAGAAGCTGTTAACTTGCAAACTACCACTTCATGACATCACAAGGTTGGACAGAGCATTTTGAGCTTTGGAGATGTGACAGTTACTCAAACATGTGAATCAAACAAAACACAACCGCAGGTTTGTTTTTGAAGAGGTAACAACAGTTGAACATGGCCTAAAGCTCTTAAAGGGATAGTGCGTTTTTTTTAATGGGAATCTGTATGTTCACTTGTAAGTGGATGTTTACAAGTGAACAGGCTAATAATAATGATAGACGCGCAGTGATACGACTCGAAAGAAAATAGTACCAAGCGAGTCCGACTGCTGAATTTTTCATGGATAACTGTTTTGTGACGAAAATATATCACTTTTTGGACAAATATTGTTTTGAGAAGAAAAACAGGCTTTATAGTTAATAAAGCCTGTTTTGCCTGTCCCAGCTAACTTACCGGAACTTACTTTCATGAGCTCCAGAACCGAGGCAGAACTCGGCTCAGAGGACACTGTCAGGGGTAAGTCAGTGTTAATGCACGACACCGCTGAAGGGGACGCCATACAGATTCACATTAAAAAAAAGCACTATCCCTACCCCACTATATAAGAGTCAATTTTGTAATATTGTATATTTGTAATATATCACCTTTACTATTAGTAGTAGTAGTAGTAGTAGTAGTAGTAGTAGTAGTAAAAGTATTTTAAAGTGGTGTTGCAGTAGCATTGGCCCACTCAGGAAAAGAGTCCAGTTCAAACAAAACTCGACCCCAGCTGTTCACGGCCAAACTGATACAGAGGATCCCAATGATGTTCATCACCACCCCAGTGCGAGCCTGGAACAGAAAGAACCAGATCAAGACCGGAGACCAGGACTAAAACCAGACCAGAGTCCAGACCAGAGACCAGGGTCTGAGCACAGGTTCAGTGTGAGCCTGGAACAGACAAGACCAGAGACCAGGACTAAAACCAGCCCAGAGACCAGAGTCTGAGAGGGAATTTACCTGCATTTTGCCAGAACAGGACCATGTGTGAACAGAGCCAGAACTGATTTCCTGCATTTTTGATCTGGCGATTTCCTGGTTAAATTACGAGGAATTTGTAGTTGTCTTGTGTGTGAATAAAGACAGAAAAAATAGTACTTTACCTGTTTTTGTTTTTTTTTAATCTAAACCAGGACTAAACAAAGACTAAACCAGAACTAAAATAACCAGGTCTAAACCAAGACTCACCATGTCAGAGACTTTGAGGTAGCCATAGGAGAAGACGATGGCATTGGGGGGCGTGGCCACAGGCAGCATGAAGGCGAAGGAAGCGCTGAGCGTACACGGGATCATCACGTACAGAGGGTTCAGCAACATGGACTGGGACTACAAACATGGAGGAAACAGTCAGGACTATAAACAAGGAGGAAGAAACAGTCAGGACTACAAACATGCAGGAGGAAACAGTCAGGACTACAAACATGGAGAAGGAAACACTCAGAACTACAAACATGGAGAAGGAAACAATCAGGACTATAACCACGGAGGAAGAAACAGTCAGGACTACAAACATGGAGGAAGAAACAGTCAGGACTACAAACATGGATAAGGAAACAGTCAAAACTACAAACATGGAGAAGGAAACAGTCAGGACTACAAACATGGAGAAGGAAACAGTCAGGACTACAAACATGGAGAAGGAAACAATCAGGACTACAACCATGGAGGAAGAAACAGTCAGGACTACAACCATGGAGGAAGAAACAGTCAGGACTACAAACATGGAGGAGGAGGAAACAGTCAGGACTACAAACATGGAGAAGGAAACAGTCAGGACTACAAACATGGAGGAGGAAACAGTCAGGTCTACAAACATGGAGGAGGAGGAAACAGTCAGGACTACAAACATGGAGGAGGAGGAAACAGTCAGGACTACAAACATGGAGAAGGAAACAGTCAGGATTACAAACATGGAGAAGGAAACAGTCAGGATTACAAACATGGAGAAGGAAACAGTCAGGACTACAAACATGGAGGAGGAAACAGTCAGGACTACAAACATGGAGGAGGAAACAATCAAAACTACAAACATGGAGAAGGAAACAGTCAGGACTACAAACATGGAGAAGGAAACAGTCAGGACTACAAACATGGAGGAGGAAACAGTCAGGACTACAACCATGGAAAAGGAAACAATCAGGACTACAACCATGGAGGAAGAAACAGTCAGGACTACAAACATGGAGAAGGAAACAGTCAAAACTACAAACATGGAGAAGGAAACAGTCAGGACTACAAACATGGAGGAGGAAACAGTCAGGACTACAAACATGGAGAAGGAAACAATCAGGACTACAACCATGGAGGAAGAAACAGTCAGGACTACAAACATGGAGGAGGAGGAAACAGTCAGGACTACAAACATGGAGGAGGAGGAAATAGTCAGGACTACAAACATGGAGGAGGAAACAGTCAGGACTACAAACATGGAGGAGGAAACAGTCAGGACTACAAACATGGAGGAGGAGGAAACAGTCAGGACTACAAACATGGAGAAGGAAACAGTCAGGATTACAAACATGGAGGAGGAAACAGTCAGGACTACAAACATGGAGGAGGAAACAGTCAGGACTACAAACATGGAGAAGGAAACAGTCAGGACTACAAACATGGAAAAGGAAACAATCAGGACTACAAACATGGAAAAGGAAACAATCAGGACTACAACCATGGAGGAAGAAACAGTCAGGACTACAAACATGGAAGAGGAAACAGTCAGGACTACAAACATGGAGGAGGAAACAGTCAGGACTACAAACATGGAGGAGGAGGAAACAGTCAGGACTACAAACATGGAGAAAGAAACAGTCAGGACTACAAACATGCAGAAGGAAACAGTCAGGACTACAAACATGGAGGAGGAAACAGTCAGGACTACAAACATGGAGAAGGAAACAGTCAGGACACAAAGGGGCGCTTTGTGTTACAATTTTGTATGAAAAGCGCCTTATAAATATTGTTTGATTGATTGATTGATTGATTGATTGACTACAAACATGGAGAACACCCCTCCATGTTTGGTTTACACCAAACCATATTACAAGTGATATATGGTCTGGGAGCCACCTTCGAAATATCTCGTAGCGGAGGTGTGGTTTATGTAGCCCATAGCCAATCATGTCAGTTGTCAGTTCAAACTACAAGTTTCCGTTTGTCGCGTAGTACATGTCACCGTCTTTCCACCCCTCCCCACTCTCTGATTGGCTCCCAGAATCAGGAGAGCTCGCTTATCCTAGTTGCCAGGCTGTCTTTCAGATCGGAACGAACAAAATCAGCCTGGGATTTCCCAGGTTACTACAAAGTATCAATGCAAAATATCAATACTCTGTAGGCTGTGCATTACCATGGAGGCGAGGATGGGCAGGAAAAGCGTTGCTGTAGCAACGTTGCTGGCACACTCAGTAAACGTGGCGACAAGGAGGCAGATCACCACGGCAATGGCCCAAGGCGGGACCGACTGAAGAGGAGTCATCTGCTCCCCGAGCCACCGCGATAAACCCGACTCCTGCAGAGAGACATGAGACACAACTGACACAGGGAGGGCATCTGACACACGGGGAGGGCATCTGACACACAGGGAGGGCATCTTGACACACGGGGAGGGCATCTGACACACGGGGAGGGCATTTGACGCACGGGGAGGGCATCTGACACACAGGGAGGGCATCTGATGCACGGGGAGGGCATCTGACACACAGGGAGGGCATTTGAGGCACGGGGAGAGCATCTGGAGTACCTCGCTGCCTTTGGCCAGGGCAAATCCACCTCCGAGCAGCAGGACGATGTTCCAAGGCATCTTCTTCTGAGCTACTCCCCATGTGAGCAGAGGGGGGGCGGGGCCAGCGGGCACCATGGACTCTGATTGGACAGGACACACAGAGGAGGCGGGGTTAGGACACTTTTAGAAACCAAACCACACAACCAATCAGAAGCAGCCAGGGTCACGACAACTCTACCGCCGTTTCCCAATTCACCGACGGCACGCTTGTGAGTGTGCACTCGGGCTGTCGTCGAGACGGCGCACACTCGCTCTGTCCTTAGTGCACTACGTTTCTCACATGGGCGTCTGCGAAATGGAACAAGTCAGCTCAATGAGCCGGGTGGTCTGCTCCTTGTTCCCTAAAGACAAAAATATTATTCTATTGCGACTAGTAATACTTGGAAATGGCCAATGTTCCCCCTAATTTTTAATGTGTCTGAGCAAACACACACTAACTCCACATCCGAAATGTACCCCCCGCGCAGCTCGCACTTTGCAGATATAAAAAAAATGACTCCGCGGCTGAATAAAAAGTGGAGATCCGCTAAAAAGCCCTTTCGTCCCTGATTTACAGTGCGCTGCATAAGTTTTCTTGTGCGCTGAGAATGTGCGAACAGTGCGCAGCTTGGAGTAAACGTTGGACATGGCTACACTGTACAATATCCAGCATTACAACAGCAAAGGAAATATAGAAGTGTAAGGGGAAAAGCATGTGAAAGGTAATACAGGTGCCGTGATCTATGCCGTTACGGCTACCGTCACACATGTTTAGCGTAGTTTATGAAGAGTTTCATGTAGCATAGTTGTAGGTGAGGTGAACCAGTACGTATATTTTATAGTGACGTCGCAACTCTCACTTGTGGATGTCGCTGGCGAGTCGGTCTTTGTAGTCCCGCGCTGTGCATGCTGGGGCTTTTAAGTGTGCGAAGCGTGCATGTTTGCACGCTTGGTCCACGCCCCGATTTCCATGGAAACGACGGCGCTGTACAGGGCTCGTCTCGACGGTGCAGGGGGAAAAAACAAATGGAACGGCGCTTGTCGCGCCGGATATGACGCATATCCCGTTCCAAGGACAAGTGTGCCGTCGCTGAATTGGGAAACGGCCTACAGTGTTAAATAGGGAGTACATGGAGTTAAATGGAAGGGGCGGGATTACCTGATGGGCGGGGTTACCTGAGAGGCGGGGTTACATGCAGTTAAATAGAAGGGCGGGGTTACCTGGAGTTAAATTGAAGAGGCGGGGTTACCTGAGGGGGCGGGGTTACATGCAGTTAAATAGATGGGGCGGGGTTATCTGAGGGGACGGGGTTACCTGAGGGGGCGGTCCTCCAGAAGAACAGGTGAGTAGGAGGTTTAGATGGAAAAATGAACAAAAGCACAGCCACGAACAGAGACACAGTCGCGTCCGTTACATACCTGAAACATAAACAGATTAATTAGCAGAAAAGTTACACAGTGCAGCTTTAAAGCACTGATTCTGCAAACTTGACATTTCAGAGCATTTAACCATGTTATAGTCGTTTCCTTCTCTTTGACCCTCTGAGGTTGTATTTAGTTCGACCTCCTGGTCGTTAACCACATTATTGTGTGGCTAAACATAAATCGCACTCCCTCCCTCCAAAATTGAACCCATGACCTCGATGCACTCTGGAGCTACAGACGAACCAGCTCAACTATATCAGCTCCAGTCACCTTTAACCTCTCACCCATTTTCACACAGGCTTCCCCTTTAACCCACTTCTACTGAGGATACAGAGCAGACCGCTCTCCTCACGCTGCTTAAAACGACTGGAACTGATTCCGTTATTTAAGACATTTTAATAAACCGGTTAGAACGACGTGGGGAGGCAGGGGGTACAAACAGTTTGTAAAGTTTGGCTTTTTATAGTGCTGTCCCACAGGGGACAGTGTTGGGCCCCAAATCATTAATCCCGTAAAGAAGACAGATTGTGCTTGTGTCTGCTCTATAGTTATAATTATATATTCTAATTATAATCCATGACACTTCTGGCTCATTCTCTTATAATTTGGAGATTTTAAATTGCAATATTCATCTAAAATTATATATTATATAATAAAAGAAACAAGCTCGCTGACTTCTGCGTTAGAAAACGGCGGTGCCCAGTGGGAGCTGATGCCACCGTAAACATCGTCACAACAAAGTGCTGCTCCTGTGGACAGCAGCACAACACCAAATCCTGTGTGTATCCTGATTACTGAAACATGTGTGAATGATACAAACACATCTCCTGGGATATTTCTGAGAAGGACTGGGTTAATGCCCCACTGTGGAACATTTCATCAGAGTAGAACAGGGTTAGAGCACTTCAAAGAGACATTTCCTCCGATGTTTGGACATTTGTTGACTCTTTGTTCCACACGTCACTGCTGATAGCAGCGAAATGGAGTAAACATGTTTTTGTGAATGAACGACTCTAAACAAACGTCAGTGTTCCTCTCATGAAGTGCCAAAGTTCACATGGTAATATGACTGAATCATGTGTCATGTTGGATTCACTTCAGATTCACGGTTCCCAAAACAAACATAATTTGAGAATGAGATGTTAAAGTGCAGGTTAAAACACTCACCTCACTAAAATACGCTCACTGCGAGCACATAGTAGGATCAGATTGGATTTCTCCAAATCCGATCCCGTTACTTGGCGGGTGGTCTGTCCTTAGATCCCAGTGCACATGAAACCCGTGTAATTGGATAACGGTCAGTGACCTGGCCGGCTCCACTACACTATGTGGCGCTGTCGTCCAACTACTTCCGGGTGATGGCTACTCAATAAAAACACAACAAACTATGTGGCAGTATACAAAGATGGCGCTTGAGGAGTTTGACGGAGCAGCATTGGTGTACGTGTTATGCGTTCTTTCTTCGCAGCCATGATTTTGTCTGACTTTTCTGGCAACACTCGCTACTTATATCGGCGTGGGCGCCTCCTGCCACTTCCAGGTGAAATCCCTGGTGAAAACTCCCGCACATGCGCAATACGCCAATCCGATCCGATATCGTGCACAAGGCGGCACCAAGTGGATTACTATCGGCCTAAACCAGGGGTTCTAATCGGATTCGGGAAACCAATCCCTAGGCCCTAAAGGGCATATTTTCTGATCTACGTTTTGTTGTTATGTCGTTTCCTCGTCACAAACAGACATGAGGGGTATTCCACGAACGTGGCTAAACTTAGCGGCGACTAAGTGCTAAGTTCTCGCCTGGCTGAGACACAACTTAGACAAAAGCCTGAACCCGTTCCACAAACGCATTTCAGCTGCGCCTAATCAGAGCTAAGCTCAGTCTGGCCTAATCAGGCCGGGCCTCCGCGCGTGCATGGGGTAAATAAGAAGCCCTGAACAAGCGACTGTCGAAAACGCGATCATGTCGAAGATACGGGCCGATTATTTCAGCGCATCAGAACAGAAGATGCTTTTGGAACTCTACAACGCACTTGCAATAACCAAGGCCAGAGACATGGCGTGGCAGAAGATCGCCGAGCGCTTAAATACGTAAGTGAAGTCCTATAACAGTGCTGGAGGTTGAGTTTTTTAAGTATGTTTTTCACCATTGATGTCAATGCTGATCTGTGGCACGGGGGAAAAGTTACCATCTGGGGTCCGGGAGATTGTGAGTTCGATCCTTATCTCATGGTGGGCAGTTGATGGCATAATTATTATATATTTGTATAGGAGTCTTGTCAGTTGTAATTTATTTTTACTCCGTAAAAGTATTTGCTCCAACTAATACGTTAAATTGTGTTATCTTGTCTTTGAGCAGGAATAATGTGAAGAGGACTGTTTTGCTGGTAAAGACAAAGCATAAAAACAGTTTGCAGAGTGGTAAGTAGGCTAATACAGTGAACCCTCGTTTATCGCGGGGGTTAGGTTCCAGAAATAGCCCGCAATAAGTGAAATCCGCGAAGTAGGACAATTTTATATTTTACAATTATTCTACATGTTTTAAGGCTGAAAATGCTTCACCAGACACATTATACACCTTTCTGAGACTGGTATTAACATTTTCTCACATTTTTCTCTTGTTTAAACACTCAAACTTTTGTAGATTTTCATTAAAATATATTAATAGTGGGGCGGGGGCACGTGACACGCGGGCACGTGCGCGCGGGCACGTGTGCGCGGACACGTGCGCGCGGACACGTGCGTTTGTTTTGGTACCACATATCCATGCCATGTGCGAAAGTCGAGTGGAAAGCGACCTGGATATCATTTTGGGCAAGACTCAAGCCACTGCTAACAGTGCCAAACCGCTAACAGACGCCTCTGAGCACCACAAGACCAGGTAAGACTAACCTGCGCTCACAAGAGTTGGTTGCATTTCACCCCGGCTCCAAAATCAGTCCGCTATCAATGCGTCGCCAATACTCCACAGCTCTCTAGGACGGGGTCGGGGTCGTCCTCTCGTCCTCTCACGGGGAAGAGCCACTGTCTCCACAGTGCGCGCGAGTGTCCTCTCCCCGCTGCGGCTCCCCCGGACGCCGCAGCGGGCCCGTCCATGTTGATTCTTGGAAGAGTCCATGTTGATTCTTGGCTCTTCCATGGTCCGGCTCGCACTCTCTTCCATGGCTCGTGCAAGTAAACAAAGGCCACACCCCCTGTCACCCAGGCGCTCTCGTGAAGGAAATCTGAGACTCTGTCCCTACCATCCCTGGTCTAGACCTGGTTTAGTCCTGGTTTAGACCTGGTTTAGTCCTGGTTTAGACCTGCTTTAGACCTGGTTTAGTCCTGGTCTAGTCTCTTAGCTAATCAGGGCGCAGGACAGAATGTTACACTGTAAAAAAAAGTTACACTATAAAAAAAATTGAAAAAAAAAAAAAAAAAAAATTGGAAAAAAAAATCCGCGAAACAGCGAGGCCGCGAAGAGTGAACCGCGATACAGCGAGGGTTCACTGTATTAATATTATTATTCAGTGAAATTAGTAATACTGTTGAAATGGTACCTTAATTTAATTTAAAATGAACAGTAGCTACCAAGCCACAGGAGGTGGGAGCCCCCCTCAAAACCTTTCACCTGCAGAGGAGCTGGCACTGGCCCTAAACCGGGGTCACCCACTGGTGGAGGTAATTGAAGGAGGGACCCCATCAAAGATCCTTCCTGCGAGTTCTTGTGAAGAGTATATTCAACGTATTCTCTAGACTAATGCTTGCCTCAGCTGTGATTCAAGCATTTGTATATTTTAATAGTATGCTTGTGTTCTAGTTACTGAAGATGGCGTACACTTGGACCCTCCTCAGCAGTCCTCCAGCAGTGCCTTGCCTGACCCTCAGCAGTCCTCCAGCAGTGGCCTCACATCAGAATGTCATACCTAATGTCTTTTATTGTTTTATGCCTGTTGATGGAAATTGATAAATAGGATTTCATTAAAGAGACTTGCACAGCATCTCTGAAGCAAATTTGTTGAATCATTGAAATGTTGCATCATGGAGTGTGCCTGTTATTTGGCTACATTTTGTTTTAAAAGTAAAGGTTTACCTGTAACTGTATTCTTTGATAGAGATGTCACATAAAATATAAAGTGTCAATGTCGCCAAGTGAGAGTGATGTTAGGCCCAACTGATATAAGGTAAGTGATGATAACAATAATTGTAGGTTAAATTCATTTCCATTTCTGTAATATGTTGCAAATATAAATGCGTGAAAACTTAACTCAACTTTGACATCAATAGGGGGAATTGAACCCCGCCCGCCCATATGAGAGTTAAAGCACATAACCACTTGACCAAAGCCTTTCTCTGAGATACTTCTGGAATTGTTCTATATGTTAATGTTGTAAAGGCAGCGGTTCAAAAGCATATGTTTAGATTACCGGAGAATTGTCAAGAACCAAGAACGTAAGGTAATTTCTTTTTTTGCTGATATTGTTTTCGGACAACACAGATAGTCATGCGGGAGGTGTGCGGAACTGTTTGTTTGACACTCTGTTTACGTCAGGTACGTATTCTCTGCGACACGGCCTGACTAAGCCACAACTTTAGCCTGCCCGCGACCAGACTATCTGCTAAGACCATGTTGCCCCAGTAACTCAGCGGGAACTAAGTTTAGCGAGTGTCGTGGAACCGAACTCTCACTTAAACTAGCGCCAACTGACGAATAAAGCCGGGCTTTGCGCTTAGTAGCTTTCGTGGAATACCCCTCTGGAGTTGTGTTTTGTTTCATTCACATTCAAGTTTAACACAAGCTCTGCGTATGAAGGAGTTCCCCTCACCAACAGAAAACTCTCTGTTTTTTGAACTTCACACAGTTTCACTGCTCCTGAAAAGGATGGGTCAAATGCAGAAGTCAAATTTCTCCTGTGTGTCACTGTGTGTCATTGTGTGAGACTAAACAAAGACTTAAATCTTAAATCTTAAATCTTTCACGAGAATCATTTGGGTTATTTCAGCCCTGGAATTCCCAATCTCTAGTTTGTACCAACACAGACGGGAGAAAAGCCACGGGCCACTCCTTTGAGGACAGTGAGGTCCAGATCTTGGCCAGAGAAAAAAAACTGGTTTGAGAGGGGAGTTAAAGAGGCTATTTTTGTCAACAAAGAGAATCCTTCCTTGAACAGAAATGGAGGTCTCAGACATCATTTGTCTCCATCTATAACTCTATCCTCAAACCTAAATCAAAACAAACAAAGAAAACAATAGGGCAGCAGGTCCGGTCCAGAGGTGTGAAAACACCATTATGGTCCTGAATGGTTCTGCTAACAATCAATCAAACATTTATAAAGTGAGAAAAAAAAAAAAAAAAAAAAACAACTTTAAGTGAAGGAACATGTGACCAGAGATGGTATTTAGTCACACCTGGCAAACGCGTTGTTCACTCTAAGCCCATTAAAGGAATTAGAGTAAAGTCAAGCGAGTGTGCGATAAATTTCTTCTTCTCTGGAATTATTCAATGTTCCTGTTGTTACCAGCACCTGAAAGCTGTGCATGGAGTTTTGAACTTTTGAATTATTTATAAAGCGCTTTTCATACAAAAAATGCAACACAAAGCGTCTTACAGTGATTAAGGATTAGAAGATTAGAAAATTGACTTTTTATTGATCTCACACAGGAGAAATCGTTTTCTGCATTTGACCTGGGGACCATCCCCATGATTTTGTTGTTTAGGTTTGGTCAGGACCCAAGAGGATTTTACCTGGAGCATGTTTTGGGTTCCAATCCAATCCAACTTTATTTCTATAGCACATTTTATAAACAGAAACAGTTTCCAAAGTGCTGCACATAAAATCAATAAAACGTAATAAAAACATTACTAAAATAGCAATAAATAAAGTGATAATAATAAAATAACTAAAAACAAAAGCAATTATAAAACACAGAGGAGCGCACAACTCACGCGGTATTAAAAGCCAGAGAATAAAAGTGGGTCTTAAGACGAGACTCTCCAGTGTGGGGGCTGTTTTGACATGAGGGGGCAGAGCATTCCATAACTTGGGGCCAACCACAGAGAAAGCCCTGGGTCCCCGAGTTTTAAGTCTAGTCTTAGGGCCCACGAGCTGGAGCTGGCCCTCTGACCTCAGAGCTCGCACCGGTCTTTTGGGTTGGTGGGGGAAACCGGAGTGCCTGAAGGAAACCCACCCAGACACGGGGAGGACATGCAAACTCCACACAGAAAGGCCGGGGCGATCCGAACCTTCTTGCTGTGAAGCATGAGTGCTATCCACTCAGCCACCGTGCCGCCAACAATCAAAACAACAAGACCCACACTCCACTCCCATTGCAGATCTAATAGGCCAATCTAACTAACACAAACTGTAAACAAGTAGGTGTGGTAGTCTCAGATTAATTTAATTATAGTTTGCGCCCCCTTCAGGCAGATATAGGCAGTGTCCACCAGCGTCTGACCAGACCTGAAGAAGCAGCTTGGATTCGACCAAATAAACTTTTGTCCAGTTGACAAATTGGATTTCTCCTTTTGCTGTGGATTCTACCTGGACGACTGAGGCATTCTACACACAAATCTCTAATGAACTAAAGCTAAAAGGAGCTGTTAACTTGAAAACTGCCACTTCATGACATCACAGTGTGGAATAGAGCATGTAGACAGACTAATAATAAAGGAAGGATTACTCAAACATGAAGCTCACAGGAGTGTTTGTGTAATATCGGACGTTTAACATCATCAAATCTTGCCTGATTTTGCATAAACATAAATCGTTCTTCTGTAACTGAAGAAATACATACAAGAATAAGGTTAACGCTTTAATTTGAATAAGATTTTAGTTTTTCCTTGAGGGAATTTTTTAATGTTGGACCGGCCTGAACCCGGAGCAGAGCCAAAGACCTTCTAAAGTCCATCTTCAGTCCAGGTTAAGTCCAGGTTTAGTCCATTATGATGTTGTCAGTGTTTGCCCAGCGCCTCAGTTTCCTGTTTGTTCTGGAACAGGTTCAAGTGAAACCATAGTCCGGACTTTATCAAGACTCAAGCTCGTGTCACAATACGAGTCTCCGGGTGCAAGCCAAACGGGGCTGAACTGGGTTAGTCAAACTCAAACCCTCGAACCCTAGATTTCCTGTATCACAAAGGTTAGATCGCTATGGTAACAGAGCGGCAGAGCTAAGGTTAAGAACCTGATTAGACTTCGATCGGATCTCATTGAACGAGTCTGTCTGCACATATTATAGATGAGTGCTGTGATGGACCCTCTCTGTCGCGTCACGTTGGAAACGCCGGTGTGCAGACAGAGGTTTGACGCAGAGGTGCAAAGGTGCAGTGTTCACCAGAGGGGGGCGCTCACAGCTCAGACGTCCTGTTACAGAGTCTGTCTCACCATCTCTGAGGTTCTGCCTGGACTAAACCAGGACTAAACCAGGACTGAACCAGGACTGAACCAGGACTAGACCAGGACTAGACCAGGACTGAACCTGGATTAGACCAGGACTAGACCAGGACTAGACCAGGACTGAACCAGGTCTAAACCAGGACTAAACCAGGACTGAACCTGGACTAGACCAGGACTAAACCAGGACTAAACCAGGACTAGACCAGGACTGAACCAGGATTACACTAGGCCTAAGCCAAGTCTAAACCAGGACTGAACCAGGACTAAACTAGCCCTAAACTAGGCCTAAACCAGGTCTAAACCAGGAACAAACCAGGACTAAACCAGGCCTAAACCAGGTCTAAACTAGGCCTAAACGAGCACTAAACCAGGACTAAACCAGGACTGAACCAGGAACAAACCAGGTCTAAACTAGGACTGAACCAGGACTAAACCAGGACTAAACCAGGTCTAAACTAGGCCTAAACGAGCACTAAACCAGGACTGAACCAGGACTGAACCAGGACTGAACCAGGACTTAACCAGGACTGAACCAGGACTGAACCAGGACTCACTCTTTGTTGCTGTTGAAGAGGTGCGTGGCCCATCCGTCCATGAAGCGTGGGTCTCGGGTGAACCACAGCGCCACCATGAGGCAGAAGAGCAGCAGGACGCTGCACTGGGCGAAGCTGACGGGCCCCAGGCTCCGGTGCTGCTCCTGGATCAGTCGAAACGCTGAGTCCTCCTCCTGAGACCGAGAAGATCCACAACTCCACGTCTTGAACACACTGAGGAGACAAGACCAAGACTGAACCAGGATTGGACCAGGACTGAACCAGGACTTAACCAGGGCTGGACCAGGACTGAACCAGGGCTGGACCAGGGCTGAACCAGGACTGAACCAGGACTGAACCAGGTCTGAACCAGGACTGAACCAGGACTGAATCAGGGCTGAACCAGGACTAAACCAGGGCTGGACCAGGACTGATCCAGGCCTGAACCAGGACTGAACCAGGTCTGAACCGGGGCTGGATGCAGACTGAACCAGGGCTAAACCAGAACTAAAACAGTGATAAACCAGGACTGAAACAGGAATAAAGTGGACTAAACCAGGACTAAACTGGGACTGAACCAGGATTAAACTAGGACTAAAGCAGGATTGAACCAGAGCTAAACCAGGATTAAAGAGGACTAAACCAAGATTGTATGAGAACTTTAACCAGGATTAAACCATGACTAAACTGGGCCTGAACCAGGATTAAACCAGGATTGAACCAGGATTAAACCAGGACTGAACCAAGATTAAACCAGTACTAGACCATTACTGAATCAGAACTAAACTAGGACTGAACCAGAACTGAACCAGGACTAAATCCGGACTAAAGCAGGTCCCAGGCTCTCTGCAGGAGAGTGGGAGGGGCGAGACACACACATCTGTGCTGTGATTGGTCAAAAGTCAGAGGCAGCGTGAGTAAAAACAAACTTTAAAAACACGTGAACCCAAAATAACAAAAACAAGAGAAACGTGCTGTTCCTTTGACCGCTTCATGTTTCAGGGTCATGTCTCCGTCCTCTGAACTAAAAAATACTACGCTTTATAAAACAGGATTAAATAGGGAGCATTACACGTCTGTTACCGTTCAGTTTTGTATGTTTTTGTATTGTGTGTTTTCACGTGACGTCATAATCCGGAAGTCGGCCATGTCGGAGATACTCGAAACAAAACAAACGTTGCACTTATGCCGTCAAGTTTAAAAAAAGGAAAATGGTCAAACTATTGTCGGGTCCTCGGCGTCACAATAGATCGGACAGAGAAAAACACCTGCAGCCCTGGTGCTTTGGAGTGTCTATCCGCTCCAGGTATCGAAGCAAGTTCCTAATGTTGTGAACCTGTTCACTCATATGGCAATAAAAACCTTCCTGATTCCTGATTCTATCGTTTACCTTAAGTAGTGACCAACCAGGGTGAACAGACAGAGCGATTATCAAAGGAAAGGAGACGACAGAGGCGGAAAGACAATGTTCATATTTTAATCTTTGCAAAACGTGAATAATAAAAAGCAATATACTTGTACTTAAATATGTTACACGTGTAATACAAGTATTACACGTGGCGATGGCAAAACGTGTGATGGCAAAGGTCGGCCCCTTGCCATCACAATATGCTTGTCTCCAATTTTCCGCACTTAACGCTCTCGAACCAGCCACAAACTGGTCGTTGCCTCCAGACCTTTAGATCAGTGTTCCCCAACCTTTTTGTCTTGTGTACCCCTTGAGCCTTTTTGTCATACCTCGAGTATCTCCTCACTCATACGTGTTGATAATTCTCCAAAAGTAGAACGTGACACAACAGATTCATTCATTCATTCATCTTCTTCCGCTTTTTCCATTTCTGGATCACAGGGGCAGCAGTCCAAGCAGATCTGCTGCCCAGAACACAATACACCAGCCCCCATGAATCCTCCCATGGGTGGTGTGTCCACAGGAGGACGGCTCACGTCACAAAAGACCTTAATGCACTTCTGTCATGGAGGCTACCAGACAGTCCGCAGACACTGGGAGCAAGGTGGGGTTAAGTGTCTTGCCCAAAGACACAACGGCAGCGCTCATATGGGGTTACACACGGTCAACCCGTCAAGAGCGGGATTCAAACTGCCAACTTTGACTTTGGTCGAGTGGTTAAGTACTGCGTCTTTCACGTGGGAGTCCCGGGTTTGATTCCTGTTACTGACGTATTCATGCGCAAGTCAATTAAGTTACACAACAGAATATTAAATGAAAATCATTTTATTTCATCTCCTTAATTTGAAAATTTAATTCTCAGGCATTTTCTCTCTTTTCTTTAACTCAAATTTACTCAAAAAGGAATTTAAAAATTCAAAAAATCTCCCTCTGCGCCTGGCAGCGACACTGCCAAGTACCCCCTGCAGTATGCTCGCGTACCCCTAGGGGTAATTGTACCCCTGGTTGGGAAACACTGTTTTAGAACTCTGAAGAGCTTGAGGAGAAGACCAGGTCGTTGACAATATCGGGATCACTTACAGCAGCAGAATCGACAAATCGCCACTGTCACTGAACAAACTTGAATCCATCTCATACGGATCTTCTCGCCCAATTAATTTGAGTTTGTTCATATAACGCTCCTTTTCTTTGGCGTCCAACTTATCTCTGTACAATTGGTCAACTGTATCAGAAGTTTTGGATTCTGACGTGGAAGGTTTATTGTGAAATTTAGACATTTTTTTTCTGCACGGTTGCTGTGCAGTGTGTTTACTTTGAGTGAGCGATATCTCCACCATGGCTGCACATCCTCGTCATGGTCAGATTTTTCGAGTCCGTGAAAACACTATATTTATGCAGAATCGTTGTGTGGTGGACGTAGGCTTCTACAGGCTCATACTGCTAAGCATGAGGAGGATTTGGAAAATTGACTTTTTTCTCTCTTTAATTTAGTAAAGTAAATAATTATAAACCCTGCATGTTGTGCTAAAGTACAGATGATGTACAGATGTTCATACTTCCAGCCGATGTAAAGCATCTGCAGCCAGAGCCAGGCCAGCGTCAGCATCAGCACCATCGTGGGGAAGGCGAAGGCGAACCACGACGCAAAGTTTATCACGTCTCCATTCTGAGGAAACAGTCTGAAACAAGAACAAAAGAACACAGAAATATGAAGTAAATATTGATAATTTGCAGTGATATCAAACAGTACGTTTTCAGGAATCTGTGATCAATATGAGTACCCACGGTTTGGAAAAACTATTGGCTAATGCTGACGATACTGTGACTGTATAAAAGCACAAATCTCCTGCCTCCCCTGCCTCTCGTCGCAGAGAAAAAAACAGAAGTAAAGTGAAAAAATAAATGGTTATATTTATCCAGTGATTTGTACTATAAAGTTATTTTCTATTTAACTTTGCAATTTTAATTCTTTTGTTTACTCAAAATCACAGAATTTTCACTTTTACTGTTTAATTAGTGGTCTTCGGCATGCCTCACATGGACTGACTGTGCTGTAGCTCAGCAGTGACAGATTCTGCGCTAAAGTGGCGGTGAAAAGGCGCCGGGTTAAAGCGGCAGTGAAAAGGCGCCGGGTTAAAGCAGCGGTGAAAAGGCGGTGAGGCTCGTAGTTACCTGGCCTCATGGCACTCGTGAGCCCAGGGATTCTTCTGCAACTCCTGGGGCAGCAGATTAGAATAAGTAGCACAAGATACAATTTAGAGTTAGCAAGTCAAGTTTATCCGTAAGGCCCGAGTGCAAAGAGATCTGGGCGGCAGTCGAAGGCAGGGGCCGGATCTCCGGACATGGAGACGAGCTCTGGGGACATGGAATGTCACCTCGCTGGGGGGAAGGAGCCTGAGCTTGTGCGGGAGGTTGAGCCTTACCGACTAGATATAGTTGGCCTCACCTCCACTCATATCTTGCGCTCTGGGACCCAACTCCTTGAGGTGGGCTGGACCCTCCAGTTCTCTGGCGTTGCCCGTGGGGAGCGGCGGCGGGCTGGTCTGGGCCTGCTCATTGCCCCACAGCTCAGCCGCTGCATGTTGGAGTTCACCCCGATGAATGAGAGGGTCGCGTCCCTGCGCCTTCGGGTCGGGGACAGGTCTCTCACTGTTGTGTCGGTCTACGGGCCGAACAGCAGTGCAGAGTACCCGGCCTTCTTGGAGTGCCTGGGAGGGGTACTAGACAGTGCACCGACCGGGGACTCCATTGTTCTACTGGGGGACTTCAACGCCCATGTGGGCAACAACAGTGACACCTGGAAAGGGGTGATTGGGAGGAACGGCCTCCCTGAACTGAACCCGAGCAGTGTTCTGTTATTGGACTTCTGTGCTAGCCACAGTTTGTCCATAACGAACAACATGTTCGAGCACAAGGGTGTCCATCAGTGCACGTGGCACCAGGACACCCTAGGACGGAGGTCGATGATTGACTTTGTTGTTGTGTCTTCTGACCTCCGGCCGCGTGTCTTGGACACTTGGGTGAAGAGAAGGGCAGAGCTGTCAACTGATCACCACCTGTTTGTGAGTTTGGTCCGCTGGCGGGGGAGGAAGCCGGAGAGACCTGGCAGGCCCAAGTGTATCGTGAAGGTCTGTTGGGAACGTCTGGCAGAGCCCTCTGTCAGGGGCACCTTCAACTTACACCTCGGGGAGAGCTTCTTCCAGATTCCGGGGGAGGCTGGGGACATAGAGTCCGAGTGGGCTTTGTTCTCGGCATCTATTGTCGATGCGGCCGCCCGTAGCTCTTGTCGTCAGGTCTGTGGTGCCTGTCGTGGCAGCAATCCCCGAACCCGGTGGTGGACACCGGAAGTAAGGGATGCCGTCAGGCTGAAGAAGGAGTCCTATCGGGCCTTGTTGGCTCATGGGACTCCTGAAGCAGCTGACGGGTACCGGCGGGCTAAGCGTGCTGCAGCCTGGGTGGTAGCAGAGGCAAAAACTCGGGTTTGGGAGGAGTTCGGAGAGGCCATGGAGGAGGACTATCGGACGGCCTCAAAGAAATTCTGGCAAACCGTTCGGCGCCTCAGGAGGGGGAAGCAGTGCTTCACCAACACTGTTTACGGTGCGGGTGGGGGCTGGGGACTTGGAGGTGGACTCGTTCATCACCCTTGCTGAAGTTACTGAGGTGGTTGGAAAGCTCCTCGGTGGCAAGGCCCCAGGGGTGGATGAGATCCGTCCTGAGTATCTTAAGTCTCTGGATGTTGTAGGGCTGTCTTGGCCGACAGGTCTCTGCAACGTTGCGTGGCGGTCGGGGACAGTACCTCTGGACTGGCAGACTGGGGTGGTGGTCCCTCTGTTTAAGAAGGGGGACTGGAGGGTGTGTTCCAACTATCCGGGAATCACACTCCTCAGCCTTCCCGGTAAGGTCTATTCCAAGGTGCTGGAGAGGAGAATTCGACCGATAGTCGAACCTCAGATTGAGGAGGATTAGTGTGGTTTTCGTCCCGGCCGGGGAACACTGGACCAGCTCTACACTCTCCATCAGGTGCTCGAGGGTGCATGGGAGTTTGCCCAACCAGTCCACATGTGCTTTGTGGATCTGGAGAAAGCATTCGACCATGTCCCTTGTGGGGTCCTGTGGAGAGTGCTCTGGGAGTACGGGGTTCGGGGCCCTTTGCTAAGGGCTGTTTGGTCCCTGTATGACCAGAGCAGGAGCTGTGTTCGCATTGCTGGTAGTAAGTCAGATCTGTTCCCAGTGCATGTTGGACTCCGCCAGGGCTGCTCTTTGTCACTGGTTCTGTTCATTATATTTAAGGACAGAATTTCTAGGCGCAGTCAGGGGCTGGAGGGGATCCAGTCAGGATCTCATCTCTGCTGTTTGCAGATGATGTTGTCCTGAGGGCTTCATCGAACTGGGACCTCAAGCATGCATTGGGGTGGTTTGCAGCCAAGTGTGAAGCGGCTGGGATGAGGATCAGCTCTTCCAAATCCGAGGCCATGGTTCTCGACCGGAAAAAGGTGGCTTGCCCTCTCTGGGTGTGTGGGGAGTCCTTGCCTCAGGTGGAGGAGTTCAAGTATCTCGGGGTCTTGTTCACGAGTGAGGGGAGGATGGAGCGTGAGATTGACAGGCGGATCGGTGCAGCGTCGGCAGTGATGCGGTCGCTGTACCGGACCGTTGTGGTGAAGAGGGAGCTGAGCCAAAAGGCAAAGCTCTCAATTTACCGATCAATCTACATTCCTACCCTCACCTATGGTCATGAGCTCTGGGTAATGACAGAAAGGACAAGATCGCGGATACAAGCGACCGAAATGAGTTTCCTCCACAGAGTGGCTGGACGCTCCCTTAGAGATAGGGTGAGGAGCTCAGTCACACGGGAGGAGCTCGGAGTAGAGCCGCTGCTTCTCCACGTCGAGAGGAGCCAGCTGAGGTGGCTCGGGCATCAGTTTCGGATGCCTCCTGGACGCCTCCCTCGGGAGGTGTTCTGGGCATGTCCCACCGGGAGGAGGCCCCGGGGAAGACCCAGGACACACTGGAGGGACTATGTCTCCCGGCTGGCCTGGGAACACCTTGGTGTCCCCCGGAGGAGCTGGAGGAAGTGTCTGGGGTGAATGAAGTCTGGGCATCCCTGCTTAGACCCCCGCGACCCGGCCCTGGATAAGAGGAACAAAATGGATGGATGGATGAATGGAAGTCAAGTTTAGCAATCCATTCCCTTTTTTTCTTCTTGTCTGGCCCGACTTTTTAAATGGAGGAAGATTTCATATTAAAGTTCCAGTCCAGTTCCAGTCCAGTTTTCTAAACTGGACTTTGGGTCGAAGCAGGAAGTTATAATTAAAGGAAGACCAACGCTGGAGCTAAAGGATTTGCTCCAGACTACGGGACGAAAGACTTGCTGTTTTCAAACAGCGTGGTAAGAAATCGTCTTTTCTACTTTTCCTTCTTTTCTCGGCCTGCTGTGACGATGTCTGGACTCAGATATTGTGAACTGAAAAATTTGCAAAGAAGCCTCGTTAAACATGAACGGTCCACCGCTCACATTCAGAGCCAGATCGAGCTAAAAACGTCTCTATTTTAATGTATGACGCTACTCGGTGTGTTGTGTGTGTTAAACATGTGTTTTGTGTGTGTGTTAAACATGTGTTGTGTGTGTGTGTGTTTGTGTTGTGTGTGTCTGTTGTGTGGTGTGTGTGTGTTGTGTGTTTGTGTGTGTTAAACATGTGTTGTGTCTGTCTGTTGTGTGTTGTGTGTGTTAAACATGTGTTGTGTGTGTTGTGTGTGTGTGTGTTGTGTGTTTTCTCACTGGCTCATTTGTCCGACCAGCACCAGGTTGGGTCCGGTCCCGGTCAAAGTGGCGATTCCTCCGATACTCGCGGCGTAGCAAACACTCAGCAGCAAACCTTTGGACCTCCTCAGCCTCTCCTCCTCCTCATCATCAAGTTCCTCCAACTCCAGAGAGAGGACCACTGAGGAGAGAGAAGAAGAGAGAGAGAGTGAGAGAGAGAGAAAGAGAGGAGGAGGAGAGAGGTGGGGGTCAGAAACACAGTGGGGGAAACGCACAGATGTTTGGGGTCAAAGTTTGAATCTGAAGAAAATGCAAAAATATTGACTCTTGTTTTGTTTTGACCAGGAGGCTGCACAAGTTCAACATTCAGAGGAAGAACCACAGACGAGCAGCGTCACTGTAGTTTAAATAAGGTTTGGAAAATTCATTTTAGGTCTACGCAATGTGATTTCATTGACTTTATAGCAGTAAAATTAAATTATTTTCGTACATTTGCTGTAAAATAGCCAAGAAAAAGAGCCTCAGCGGGGGGTTACCTCGGTGAACGAAGGCACCAGATTGGTCCGTTATTAATGTTTATATCTTGATTTAGGAACAAAATAGTGAAAAAATTAACCGGATCGTGTAGAGCAGGTTAAAACCAACATTTTAAAGTCAGAATGACGAGCCTGACAGCAGCAGTTTTTCAATAAAGTGTCGATGGAGCTGAATCATCACATGTATATGATATTTGATATTTGATAATTGATCGATACAGGATCTACTCTTACCTGAGCTGGGCGGGGCTGGGGGGAGGAGCTTCACTGGAAGAGGCGGGGCAATGTGCTCTGACTGTAACTTCTCTGAGACCACACCTGAGGAGCAGAGGAGAAGGTCAGAGGAGCAGAGGAGAGGGTCAGAGAAGCAGAAGGTCTGAGGAGTAGAGGAGAGGGTCAGAGGAGCAGAGGAGATGGTCAGATGGAGAAGGTCAGAGGAGCAGAGGAGAAGGTCAGAGGAGCAGAGGAGAGGGTCAGAGGAGCAGAGAAGGTCAGAGCAGCAGAGGAGAGGGTCAGAGGAGCAGAAGGTCTGAGGAGTAGAGGAGAGGCTCAGAGGAGCAGAGGAGGTCAGAGGAGCAGAGGAGAAGGTCAGAAGAGCAGAGGAGAAGGTCAGAGGAGCAGAGGAGAAGGTCAGAAGAGCAGAGGAGAAGGTCAGAGGAGCAGAGGAGAAGGTCAGAAGAGCAGAGGAGAAGGTCAGAGGAGCAGAGGAGAAGGTCAGAAGAGCAGAGGAGAAGGTCAGAGGAGCAGAGGAGAAGGTCAAAAGAGCAGAGGAGAAGGTCAGAAGAGCAGAGGAGAAGGTCAGAGGACCAGAGGAGAAGGTCAGAGGGTCTGAGGAGAAGATCAGAAGAGCAGAGGAGAAGGTCAGAGGAGCAGAGGAGAAGGTCAGAGGGTCTGAGGAGAAGGTCAGAGGGTCTGAGGAGCAGAGGAGTGGGTCAGAGGAGCAGAGGAGCCGAAGAGCAGAGGGTTACCGGTTTCAGGGCTGGACTGGAGGACACTGTGGACTTTCTCCCCTGATCCCGGGTCGGTCTTTGGTTCTGGATGGGTCTCAGGTCTGGTCTCAGGTCTAGTCTCAGGTCCGGTCTCAGGTCTGGTCTCAGGTCTAGTCTCAGGTCTGGTCTCAGGTCTGGTCTTGGTCTGGTCCTGGTCAGGTTTGGGTCCATGGAGCTGGTCCAGAACAGCTTGGACGATTGGGACCATCATGGCGGTGGTGGCCGTGTTACTGATCCACATGGAGAGGAACGCCGTGACCGACATGAAGCCCAACATCAGCCTGAAACACAGAACCAGGACTGAACCAGGACTGAGCCAGAACTAAACCAGGACTTTTAAGATTAGGCCTTTATTGGTCTCACACACAATGACACACAGTGACACACGGGAGAAATTTGACTTCTGCATTTGACCCATCCTTTTCAGGAGCAGTGAGCAGCCATCTTTTTCGGCGCCCGGGGGGCAGTACCGTGAAGGGTCTTGCCCAAGGACCCACACTGGTTAGCTCATTGCCCGGGGGGGGTTTGAACCTACAACCCCCAGGGGGAAAGTCCATGACTTACCAGTTGAGCTAACCAGCCGACTTAACCAGGACTGAACCAGGACTGAGCCAGAACTAAACCAGGACTTAACCAGGACTGAACCAGGACTGAGCCAGAACTAAACCAGGACTGAACCAGGACTAAACCAGGACTGAACCAGGACTAAACCAGGACTGAACCAGGACTGAAACAGGACTAAACCAGGACTGAACCAGGACTGAAACAGGACTAAACTAAAGTGATGTCATACTCACAGCGCGGGGCGGACTCCGACCATCAGCAGGACTCTGAGCGCGATGCGTTTGTGAACGTCCCAGTGCTCCACCGCCACCGCCACCAGCAGACCGCCAACAAACAGGAAGTTAGTGTCCTTCAGGTACTGCACACATACCTGAGGAGAACCAGGGCCAGAACCAGGACTGAACCAGGACTGAACCAGGACTGATCCAGTGGTAGCAACAGTAGTAGTATTAGTAGTATTAGTAGTATTAGTAGTATTAGTAGTATTAGTAGTAATAGTAGTAGTAGTAGTAGTAGTGGTAGCAGCCATAGTAGTAGTAACAGTATTAAAATAGCAGTAATAGTACTAGTAGAAGTAATAGTAGTAGTAGTAACATTAGTAGCAGCAGCAGCAGCAGCAGCAGTAGTAGCAGTAGTAGTTGTAGTAATAGTAGTAGTAGCAGCAGTAGTAGTAGTAGCAGTAGTAGTTGTAGTAATAGTAGTAGTAGCAGCAGCAGTAGTAGTGGTAGCATCCATAGTAGTAGTAACAGTATTAAAATAGCAATAATAGTACTAGTAGAAGTTATAGTAATAGTAGTAGTAGTAGTAGTAGCAGCAGCAGCAGCAGCAGCAGTAGTAGTAGTAGTAGTAGTAGTAGTAGTAGTAGTAGCAGTAGTCGTAATAACTGGGAGACGGAGAGAAATGGTATTTCTGTCAGCTCAATCTTTGTTATGTTGGCCTACAACATTAGAGGTATAATACTCCCCACAAAAGGAAAAGGGTGTTATGATGGTAAATAAACTCCTGCTGCCTAAGAACTCCAGTGTCTCAGACTACTACAATGTATTCTAATCTTGTAGCAACTACTAGTAGTAGTACTACTACTACTAGTAGTAGTAGAATAGTACTCACGTCTTTGCTCTCCATGATGCCCAGCAGGGGGAACAGGACAGTGGGCAGTAGAGCGGTGACGGCCAGGGGCAGGGCCTCAGTGCACCAGTACACCGCCATGAGCGCGATCACGTACGCACACGCCGCCTCCTGTACAGATACAGTAAAATCTACAGAATTGTCTGAACTCAAGAAAAATACAACTTTAATTTAAAAACAAAACAAAACACAGTAAGATTAAGTTAAGTTTAGGCTTAAGCCTTTATTTGGTCTCACACACAATGACACACAGTGACACACGGGAGAAATTTGACTTCTGCATTTGACCCATCCTTTTCAGGAGCAGTGAGCAGCCATCTTTTTTCGGCGCCCGGGGGGCAGTACCGTGAAGGGTCTTGCCCAAGGACCCACACTGGTTAGCTCATTGCCCGGGGGGGATTTGAACCCACAACCCCCAGGTGGAAAGTCCATGACTTACCAGTTGAGCTAACCAGCCGGTCAGCGCTAACCAGCCGGTAACAGTGAAATTCTGGGGAATTGTCAACAGGTGGAGGCATAACTCCTTCGAAGAGTCTTGCCTTGGCTCCTCCCCTTTGGTTGGAGCACCGCCTCTTCTCCAGGGTTAGGGTGAGGGGATCTGGTTTTAGCGAGTTTTTCCCTACGGTTGAAAACACTGCATTTAATGCAACTTTTGGGTCTGGTCCAAAGTTTATAGTTCAAAGAGTAATTAAAAGTCATTTAAGCAGCAGTGTCGGTGTCATTTAAGTGTAATTTAAGCAGCAGTCAGTGTCATTTAAGTGTCATTTAAGCAGCAGTGCCAGTATCATTTAAGTGTCATTTAAGCAGCAGTGCCAGTGTCATTAAAGTGTCATTTAAGCAGCAGTGTCAGTTTCATTTACATGTCATTTAAGCAGCAGTGCCAGTGTAATTTAAGTGTCATTTAGGCAGCATTATCAGTATAATTTAAGTGTCATTTAAGCAGCAGTGCTAGTGTCATTTAAGTGCTATTTAAGCAGCAGTGCCAGTGTCATTTAAGTGTCATTTAAGCAGCAGTTTCAGTGTCATTTAAGTGTCATTTAAGCAGCATTATTTAAGTGTCATTTAAGCAGCAGTGCCAGTGTCATTAAAGTGTCATTTAAGTGTCATTTAAGCAGCATTGTCATTTAAGTGTCATTTAAGCAGCAGTGCCAGTGTAATTTAAGTGTCAATTAAGCAGCATTGTCAGTATAATTTAAGTGTCATTTAAGCAGCAGTGCTAGTGTCATTTAACTGTCATTTAAGCAGCAGTGCCAGTGTAATTTAAGTGTAATTTAAGCAGCAGCGTCAGTGTCATTTAAATGTAATTTAAACAGCAGTGCAGTGTCATTTAAGCAGCAGTGCCAGTGTCATTTAAGTGTCATTCAAGCAGCAGTGTCAATGCCATTTAAGTGCAATTTAAGCAGCAGTGTCAGTGTCATTTAAGCAGCAGTGTCAGTGTCATTTAAGTGTCATTTAAGCTGCAGTGTCAGTGTCATTTAAGCAGCAGTGTCAGTGTCATTTAAGCAGCAGTGTCAGTGTCATTTAAGTGTAATTTGAGCAGCAGTGTCAGTGTCATTTAAGTCTAATTTCAGCAGCAGTGTCAGTGTCATTCAAGCAGCAGTGTCAGTGTCATTTAATCTGTCTGTACAGTTAAACAAATAGCGTTAGTGTGTGAACTGGGGGTGAAGAGTGGGGAGGACATTCAGACAGGTTTGTCATGTTCAGTCATGATTTCTTTAGTGGACCAGAATTTGCTCTTTTTTTCTAATTTTTGAAAAGAACCAAAAAATTTTTTGCATTTTTTCACTGATATACTCCTACTATTACACAATGGTGTGTTCTGATTGGTGCTCAGGCACATTCCTCTGATGTAACCCTCGGCACCTGTCGGCTGAACCTGACACCTGCACCTGCCGAGACCTGCTGAGAATCACAATGACCCGCCCCGAGGCATGCTGGGTAATCTATGTGTGCACCAGCAGGAGGGGCGGGGGTGAGGAGGGGGGCATTGTGGGAAAAAGAGCCACACACAGCCACAAGCCAGAGCTGCCTCCAGATCTGGTTATGATCCTGGTCTGGACCATGTTATGAGCCTGGTCTGGTCCCGGTGTGGACAGGGTTAACTTTGATTGAGTCCAAGCTCAGATCAAAGTCCGGTTTATCTGTGACTGATTCAGATTTCAGATGCTCATTCACAAAATCACAAAAACTGAACAGATACCAGGACTGAACCAGGACTAAAACTGAACTAAACCTGGACTTAAACCAGAAGTAAACTAGGACTGAACCAGGACTAAAACTGAACTAAACCTGGACTTAAACCAGAAGTAAACTATGACTGAACCAAGACCAAACCAGGACTGAATCAGGACTAAACCAAGACTGAATCAGGACTAAAACTGAACTAAATCTAGACTTAAACCAGAAGTAAACTAGGACCGAGCCAGGACTAAAACTGAACTAAACCTGGACTTAAACCAGAAGTAAACTAGGACCGAGCCAGGACTAAAACTGAACTAAATCTGGACTTAAACCAGGGCTAAACCAGAATGAAAGGGCCTATTTTCTGTTATTTCCTCATCACAAACAGACCAGGAGTTTTGTTTTGTTTAATTCACACATGTTTAACTCACAAACTCTGCAGATTTAGTTCTTCTCTCAAACTGAAGACACTTTGTTCCACCTTATGATGTCATGTGGTAATACAAGAAGTGCTCCACTGTGTTTTTAAACTCCATACACATCATTGCCAAACTCTCCTCGAATGAAAGATCACTGAAAACCACCAGTACAAAACAAAACAAAATACAACTTTGGGTACGTTTTTGAGAGGAAACAACATTATAACAGGGCTTTAAATTCACCAGAGTCAGTTTAGACTAAAATAGGACCAATAAACCAGAACTAAACCAGGTCTAAGGCAGGATTTACCTTGGTACTGGTTGCCAGTGGTAACAGGAGGAAGGGAGTGAGGACCAGGATGAACGTGGTCTTCAGGGACCAGACCCTCTGCAGGATCCTAACCACGAGCGGGAGGACCGACATCAGGACTAACCCTGGACTAAACCTGGAACTGAACCTGAGACTAAACCTGAACTAAACTAAACCTGGACTAAACCTTTACTAAACCTGGAGCTGAACCTGGACTAAAACTGGGATTAAACCTGGACTAAACCTTTACTAAACCTGGAACTGAACCTGGACTAAAACTGGACAAAAACTGGGACTAAACCTGGACTAAACCTGGGACTAAACCTGGATTAAACCTGTGACTAAACCTAGAACTGAACCTGGACTAAAACTGGACTAAAACTGGGACTAAACCTGGACTAGACCTTTAGTAAACCTGGAACTGAACCTGGGATTAAACCTGGACTAAAACTGGGACTAAACCTAGAACTGAACCTGGACTAAAACTGGACTAAAACTGGGACTAAACCTGGACTAGACCTTTACTAAACCTGGAACTGAACCTGGACAAAAACTGGACTAAACCTGGACAATAAACAGGACTAAACCAGGTGAAATACTAAAGCCAATACTAAATACTAAACCAGGGTTGAATAAGGTCTAAACCTGGACTAAAACTGGAGTAAAATTATCCAAAAATTAAATTGTGAAATAAGAAAGCACAAATAATGGATCTAAACAAATATGAATAATACTGGCCCCAAATGTGAAAAAACAGAACCTCCAACAGCAACAAAAAAAGAAATGTCCAAAAAATACAATATAATAAATAAAAATAACTTTAAATAAATTAAGAGCAAAAATGAAACGGTCCAACAGAAAGCGCTGGGTCAGACCTGCAGCCTTGTGTGGTCAGATTCCAGATGACCACTGCTTTATCTGCTCCAGTCCTGGTCCCACTTAGATTCCTCCTGGTCTGAGCTCTAGTTTCTGGTCAGACTGTCTTTGGTCTCTGGTCTGGACTCTGGGGGAGGTCTTGCCTGGACCTGGATTTGTGTAAACATTAACAGCTCCCCTCTCCCTCTCACATTCACTGAAAAAACATCACACAGATCAGGAACAGGATGAAATCTGGGACTAAATCTGGACTAAATCTGGACTAAATCTGGACTAAATCTGAACTAAACCAGGCCTAAACCAGGACCAAGGTCTAAACCTCCCTGATGGAACTTGTTCTCTGTGATCACTGGACCTAAAGCCATTGACTTGTACCTCTCATGGTCCGGGGTCCAGTCTTCACAACATCTGACAAAGATCAAGCTTTAAAGGGACAGTGTGTAAGATTTTTACCCGTTAATTACCGAAATTGAAGATACCCATTCAAAAAATACAGTGTTTTCCAAGCCTTTTCACTTCCATCATGAAATCAAAGTATTCTGTTGGACTTAGATATACCTGCATAAAAGGGGGATCTTCCCCATGTAGAGGCAGCCATTTTGATTACAAAATGGCTGCCTCTACATGGCCCAAATGGGGCCAAATGTCCTTTGGGCTCCGCCCAAAGGACATTTGGGCTCCGCCTTCGCCGTTTTCTTTATACAGTAGTTGTCAAAGGGCTCGTCGTTTTCACACAACGAGATAGTACGCGTTTGGATAAACAACGACAAGCATGTTGCCGAATCACACTTACTCCGCACGTACATTGCAGGAGCAAGTACCTTCATCTAAGAGGAAAAGAAGAAGGACATAGTACCTACCGTGGCTGGGGCTTTGTCGCAGCGCGGGCCCGCACCCCGGGTTCAGACCGCCCTCCGCCCTCTGCGGTCCGGTTCCCGATTCCCCCCACCCGCGCACAGTGCCGGGTGCGCTTCACGCGTGCACGCGGATCGTGCGCAGCTGCCGGTGAACCCACCTCCGGGTATGCCGAGCTGTCCGCGTTACAGCGTGCCTGGGGGGACCCTCGAAGTCTGCCGTAGCTAGAACCGGAATTGCAATACCCACCATCCACCAATGCGCCACCAATCCTACACACTGGACCTTTAATGTCAATTCTGCCATATGTGTTCAACAATGAATCAAAATTTCGTTTCTCTCTGGCCAAGTAGCGCAAAAAGACAGTGTACAAAATACAATATAAATAAATAAAGAGAAAACAAAACAAAAACTATCTAAGACAAAAATCTAAAATCTAGAGTCTAAAATCTAAAATCTAAAAATAATGTAAAGAATAAATAAATACCTATTTACAAATGTCTAAAAATGTGCAGTGTGCATCAGAAATGTGTAATGAAAGCACTGTTATGTTCTTGTAAATTTGTAAATTTTGTGTCATATTACAGCTTATTGGTAAGGTGGGGGGGTAAGGGGGGTTCAGCTTCCTGACTGGTGGATGGAGCTGTTTGACAGTCTGGTGGATGAAGCTGTTTGACAGTCTGGTGGATGAAGCTGTTTGACAGTCTGGTGGATGGAGCTGTTTGACAGTCTGGTGGATGAAGCTGTTTGACAGTCTGGTGGATGGAGCTTTTTGACAGTCTGTTGGATGAAGCTGTTTGACAGTCTGGTGGATGAAGCTGTTTGACAGTCTGGTGGATGAAGCTGTTTGACAGTCTGGTGGATGAAGCTGTTTGACAGTCTGGTGAATGAAGCTGTTTGACAGTCTGGTGGATGGAGCTGTTTGACAGTCTGGTGGAGTGGGCCCGGAGACTCCGGTACCTTCTCCCTAAGGGCAGGAGGCTGAAGAGGCTGTGTGATGGGTGGCTCGGGTCACCCACAATGCCGGACGCTCTGCGGGTGAGGCGGGTGTTAAAAATGTCCAGGAGGGAGGGGAGAGAGACACCAGCGATCCTCCCAGCTGCATTCACTATGTGCTGCAGGGCTTTCCTGTTCTGTTCAGTGCAGCTCCCGTACCACACATTCACTGCGTGCACATGGACGAGTGGAATCCGATTGCAAACGGATTGGGATCGTATCGAATTCATGTGCACAGGCTAAGGATCGTATAGGGATTGGTTTCCAATTGGAACCCCTGGATTAGGCCGATAATAATCTGCTTGGTGCCGGCTTGTACACGATATCAGATCGGATTGGCGTACTGCGCGTGCACGGGAATTTTCGCCAGGGATTTCACCCGGAAGTGGCAGGAGGCGCCGACGCCATCATAAGTAGAGATTGTTGTCGGTGTACTGTCAGAGTGAGACTTCTGAGCCCTCTTTGCGAATGCTGCAGTGTTCGCTGTCCAGGAGAGGTCCTCACTGATGTGCACCCCCAGGATCTTGGTGCTGCTCACCCTCTCTACAGCAGTACTGTTGGTGGAGTGCTGTGGTGAGAGTGTGGTTCACTCTGGTATCTGAAGTGTTGTCACAATACTAATATTTCAAACTTGATTTTCATACTACTTTTAATACTCAAAACAGAATCTGATACCACAGTAATGATGATAATAATAAACACTCTTTATTTAAACAATAAAATGTGATTTTCAACTTTAAACGGTAGTACTTTCTTTTCTATTCCCATGTGGCCATATCTGTGTGATCCCGCAGTTGTCCAGGTAGGTTCTATAGAGGTCTCTGGTCTCTGGTCTCTGGTCCAGTCTTGGTTCAGGTCTGGTCTACCCTGGGGACTTGGACGGGTCTGAGAACATTTCGTCTCCTTGAAATTGTCTGAGAAAGAGATTTATTTTAAGAGGAAGATGTAGTAGTAGTAGTAGTAGAGTTATAGTGCAGTATTATTAGTTGTAGTAGTAGTAGTAGTAGTAGTAGTAGTAGTAGTAGTAGTAGTAGACTACTACTACTACTACTACTACTACTACTACTAGTAGTAGTAGTAGTAGTAGTAGTAGTAGTAGTAGTAGTAGTATTTTCCCTGCAGAATGTTTACAGAGTAGTGCTGCCCTCTGGTGGACACACATTTGAACTAAACTTTTATCCACACAAATACACAGCTACGGAGGACGCGCAGAGGCCGACGTTACTTTTTCGTGCTGTTCTTGATCTGTGCGTTGCAACACTGGAATTTCCCCACTGAGGGACTAATAAAGGCATATCTTATCTTATCTTATCTTATCTTAAATGGAAATAAAATTATTGTAAAATCACTGATCAAAGTCCAGCTTCAGGGAGGGCATCAGGTCCAGGTTTGGTTCAGGTCTGGTCCAGATCTAGTCCAGGTCTGGTTCAGGTCTTGGTCTGGTCCAGGTCTGGTCCAGATCTGAGTCCAAGTCTGGGTCTCAGACTGGTCCAGCTCTGATCCAGGTTTAGCCCAAGTCTGGTTGAAGTCTGGTCCAGGTTTAATCCAGGTCTGGGTCTTAGTCTGGTCCAAGTTTAGCCCAGGTCTGGGTCTTGGTCTGGTCCAGTTTAGTCCAGGTCTTCGTCTTGAGCTGGTCCAGGTTTAGTCCAGGCGTCGGACTCTGGCGCAGACAGGAAGTGCCACTTCTGAATGTGGGGTGTGATATTTCACAGTAAGAGTCCAGACGGCACCAAAGGAATTTCACAATAAAAGACCAGTCCAGCCAAGTCTGAAGCAGGCCTGAACCAGGACCAAACCAGGACTAAAACAATGTCTAAACCAGGCCTGAACCAGGACTAAACCAGGACTAAAACAATGTCTAAACCAGGACTAAACCAGGACTAAACCATGACTAAGCCAGGTCTAAACCAGGACTAAACCAGGACTAAACCAGGACTAAAATGATGTCTAAACCAGGACTAAACCAGGACTAAACCATGACTAAGCCAGGTCTAAACCAGGACTAAACCAGGACTAAACCAGGACTAAAATAATGTCTAAACCAGGACTAAACCAGGACTAAACCAGGACTAAAACAATGGCTTAACCAGGACTAAACCAGGACTAAACCAGGACTAAAATGATGTCTAAACCAGCACTAAAACATTGTCTAAACCAGGCCTGAGCCAGGACTAAACCAGGACTAAACCAGGAATGAACCAGTGCTAAAACTAGGACTAAACCAAGACTAAACTGGACTAAAACAAGTGAGAGACTACTGTTCCCAAGGACTAAACCAGGACTAAATGATGCTTGAACCAGAACTAAACCAGGACTAATCCAGGTCTCCGGACTGAGACAAATCAGGGACATTTCACCACTGACTCTGAGAATGTAAATGCCATGACCTCAGTCACCTGACCTCTCCGTCACATGACCAGATCTGAGCCAGGATCCTGGTCTGGTCCTGGTCTGGTCCTGGTCTGGACTCAGTCTCTCCAGACCAAACTGTTTAAATCAGATCCAGGATCGTTCCATAAAACTGTCTCCAAAAAGTTCCATACTCAGACCCTCCACCACACCCACTCTGGCTCTCTTCTGCCCCTCTCTCATTTTCCACCCCGTCCTCTCTCTGTTTCTGCCCCACCCCACTCATCCCTCGTTCTCTCTCTCCGTCTCTTTGTGTTTTGTTGGGGTTAAATCTCTTCCAGATGTTTAAAGTTCCACAGACAGACAGAGACAGAGGAGCAGACGCTGGAGCTAAACCAGGTCAGAAGATTTGGACTTTTAGATCAGGATTAAACCAGAACTAAAACCAGGACTAAGCCAGGACCAAAATCAGGACAAAAACCAGGACTAAAACAGGACCAAAACCTGGGCGAAATGAGGTCTAGACAATTAAAGCAGAGCTAAACCAGGACTAAAGCAGGACTAAAGCAGGACTAAAGCAGCACGAAAGCAGGACTAAAGTAGGACTAAAGCAGGACTAAACCAGGACTAAAGCAGGACTAAAGCAGGACTAAACCAGGACTAAAGTAGGACTAAAGCAGGACTAAACCAGGACTAAAGCAGGACTAAAGCAGGACTAAAGCAGGACTAAACCAGGACTAAAGTAGGACTAAAGCAGAACTAAACCAGGACTAAACCAGGACTAAAGCAGGACTAAACCAAGACTAAAGTAGGACTAAAGCAGGTCTAAAGTAGGACTAAAGCAGGGCTAAAGTAGGACTAAAGCAGGGCTAAAGCAGGACTAAAGCAGGACTAAACCAGGACTAAACCAGGACTAAAGTAGGACTAAAGCAGGACTAAAGCAGGATTAAAGCAGGACTAAACCAGAACTAAAGCAGGACTAAAGCAGGATTAAACCAGGACTAAACCTGGTCTCTGGTCTTGCAGGATGAGGGTCCTCTCTTCACTACTCTTCTGTGGAGTGTTCCTGGGGTCGGCTCTGGCTCAGGTAACACACATGTGATAGACGGGAGGGCATCTGGCACATCTGGCTCACTTGGCTGCAGGAGCGTGGGAGGGCATCTGGCTCACTTGGCTGCAGGAGCGTGGGAGGGCATCTGGCTCACTTGGCTGCAGGAGCGTGGGAGGGCATCTGGCTCACTTGGCTGTAGGAGTAGACACAAATCGTTTCCATGTGGTTTGGCTGCTAGATTTGGATGCTCTCCTCGTGATTTCAAAAGAGAAAAATGCAGAACTAAACCAGGATCGAACCAGAACCAGAGTTAAACCAGGATCGAGCCAGGACTAGAACTAAACCAGGACTGAACCAGCACCAGATCTAAACAGGTTGTGTCCACTCTAGCTTGTCAAAGTCTAATCTGTGTTAAGGCGGTGGCTACAAAAGGATCGTATCACTGCGTGTGAAGTGAATGAAGAATACTGTGAAGTGATCTGGTCGTTTTGGGAGGCGCTGTTTAAATCCTGGTGCTAATTAATAATAATTTAAACAGGAGACTCAGCTCAGACTCCTGGTGGCACCGTCCCTCGATCCTCTACAATTTACCTATCAGGCCCCCATGAGCGTGGAGGATGCTGTAATCTGTCTTCTGCAGCGGGCTCACTCTCACCTGGTTCTGTGGGGATATTGTTCTTTGATTTCTCCAGTGTCTTTAACGCAATCCAGCCCTCTCTGATGAGTGAGAAGCTGCTCAGGATGAGTGTCAGCTCCTCCACTGTCTCCTGGATCACTGGCAGGCCTCAGTATGTGCGACTGAGGACCACCCTGTCTGACACTGTGGTCAGTAATGTAGGAGTACCTCAGGGTACAGTCCTGTCTCCGTTCCTGTTCACTCTGTAAACCTCTGATTTCCAGTACAGCTCCGGGTCCTGTCACCTGCAGAAGTTCTCTGATGACTTTGTGGTGGTTGGGTGTATCAGGGATGGACAGGAGCTGGAGGACAGGACTCTGATTGCAAATTTTGTGGAGTGGTCCCAGGCAAACCATCTGCTCCTGAATGTGGACAAGACCAAGGAACTGGTGATTGACTTCAGGAGGAAGACGACACCAGTGGAGCCCATCACCAAGTTCCATGATGTGGAAATAGTGGACTGTAACAAGTACCTCGGCGTCCATGTGAACAACAGGCTGGAGTGGAGAGACAACTGTAATGCTGTGTACAAGAAGGGCATGAGCAGACTTTACTTCCTGAGGAAGCTCAGGTCTTTCAATGTGTGCAGTAAATTACTGGAGACCTTCTCCCAGTTTGTGGTGTCCAGCGCCCTGGACTTTGCTGTGGTCTGTTGGGGGAGCAGCACCATGAAAAGAGAAATTGGGCGGATTGACAAACCGAGCCGCAAAGCTGCTCACGTGATCAGCTGCGAGCTGGAGACATTTGTCACAGTGAGGGACAGGAGGACACTGGACAAACTGCTCTCCATCATGGACACTCCTGCTCACCCGCTGCACCAGACCATAGAGGGACAGATAATACTCCCTACAACTGTACAACAACTCAGTCTTAAGTAACGGACAACCTCATTCTCTGTCAATCATTATATTATTGCACTGCCGTTCTTGTCTCCTGTTGCTGTGATTTGGTATTTTATTTGATATTTTATTACTTATTTTTATATTTTATATTTTGACTTGTACATATATAATTATGTCTCATTTGACACTGGTCTCTCTATCTATTTTCTGTTATATATTATAATGTGATGAGTGAGCTACTGTACCCAAATCATTTCTCTTGTGGATCAATAAAGTTTGTCTAAGTCTAGACAAACTTGGACTAGTGTCCAGACTGTGTGTGTCTGTTATACCACACTCTTCATCACAGACATCGTCCTGTCACTCCTCCCCCAGAGGAGACATACAGAAACACTAAAGACTAAATCATCACATTAGAAGAGGTCTAAAGCTCCACTGCGGGGCATTTCATCACAGTAGATCAAGGTTGCAGAGAGGAAAGACTTGGCGGCACGGTGGCTGAGTGGCTAGCACTCATGCTTCACAGCAAGAAGGTTCTGGGTTCGATCCCCGGGTCGCCCAGGCCTTTCATCATCATGGAGATGGTCCCCGGGCACAGTAATGTGCTGCCCACTGCTCCTAATAACAGGATGGGTTAAATGCAGAGAAGAATTTCTCCATTGTGAGATCAATAAAGTCACTTCTTCTTTTTAACCCTGTGCTGCCCCCTATAGTCAGAGCCGGCTGAGGACACGCCCGTGGAGGAGGAGGAGCATGTGGAGCTGTTCACCACGCCCACCACCAAGCTGGCCGCCGCCGCCTCGGACTTTGGCTTCAACCTTTTCAGATCTCTGTGCGCCCAAGAGACCGGCAACGTGTTCCTGTCTCCTCTGAGCATATCCACTGCCCTCAGCCAGCTGTCCATGGGTAAGGGAGGGCATCTGGGGTAAAAACGCAGCTGTCCATGGGTAAGAGAGGGCATCTGGAGTAAAAACACAGCTGTCCATGGGTAAGGGAGGGCATCTGGGGTAAAAACACAGCTGTCCATGGGTAAGGGAAGGCATCTGGGGTAAAAACACAGCTGTCCATGGGTAAGTGAGGGCATCTAGGGTAAAAACACAGCTGTCCATGGGTAAGGGAGGGCATCTGGGGTAAAAACACAGCTGTCCATGGGTAAGGGAAGGCATCTGGGGTAAAAACACAGCTGTCCATGGGTAAGTGAGGGCATCTAGGGTAAAAACACAGCTGTCCATGGGTAAGGGAAGGCATCTAGGGTAAAAACACAGCTGTCCATGGGTAAGTGAGGGCATCTAGGGTAAAAACACAGCTGTCCATGGGTAAGGGAGGGCATCTGGGGTAAAAACACAGCTGTCCATGGGTAAGAGAGGGCATCTGGAGTAAAAACACAGCTGTCCATGGGTAAGGGAGGGCATCTGGGGTAAAAACACAGCTGTCCATGGGTAAGGGAAGGCATCTGGGGTAAAAACACAGCTGTCCATGGGTAAGTGAGGGCATCTAGGGTAAAAACACAGCTGTCCATGGGTAAGGGAGGGCATCTGGGGTAAAAACACAGCTGTCCATGGGTAAGGGAAGGCATCTGGGGTAAAAACACAGCTGTCCATGGGTAAGTGAGGGCATCTAGGGTAAAAACACAGCTGTCCATGGGTAAGGGAAGGCATCTGGGGTAAAAACACAGCTGTCCATGGGTAAGGGAAGGCATCTAGGGTAAAAACACAGCTGTCCATGGGTAAGGGAGGGCATCTGGGGTAAAAACAAAGCTAAAATAGGTCTAAACCAAGTCTAAACAAGGTCTAAACCAGGTCTAAACAAGGTCCAAACCAGGTCTAAACCAGGTCTAAACCAGGTCTAAACCCGAGCTCGGCAGGACACAGCGGGACCTGGTCTGGCCCCAGTCTAAATGTACCTGTAGTTCTCTGTGTATCCAGGAGTGGGCGTAATACTCTGCAGTACTTTTACGTGTAGAACTCTGTGTACTTTGTGCACTCTTGCGTACTCTATAGTACTTTTTGTTCCCAGGCGGGTCAGCGTACTCTCAGAGGGACCTGACCCGGGCCCTTAGGTACCACACGCTCCAGGACCCGGCGCTCCACACCACCCTGAGGTCCCTCCTGAGCTCCAGCACCGCCACAGGGAAGGGACTGAGCACTGCAGCCAGACTGTACCTCAGCCGCCGTGAGTACTGCAAATACTACTACTGCTACTGCTGCAAATACTATGACTGCAAATACTACTACTACTGCAAATGCTACTACTGTTACTAGTCGGCATAGGCGCACTTCCGGATCCATGGACTTCTGGCCCTAATTCACTTTCTATTCAAAAATGTTGCAGATCTCTCTGTAACTGCTGCCGTCATTCTAACCTTAAAATGTTCTTAACCCGCTCTGGTGTTTTTATTTCACTATATTGCCTGGACAGGGAGTCGTATGAGTGTTATAAGGAGAAGAGAAGTGATGCAAAGAGAGCTGTGCGTGAGGCAAAAGTGGCTGCGGACGAAAGGTGGGGCAGACAGTTGACTGACAATTTTCGGGAGAACAAGAAAATGTTTTGGAAGGAGGTGAAAAGAGTGCGAAAGGAAGTGTCTGGGAGGGAGGAGAAAGTGAAAACAGAGGATGGAAGGATGCTGAATGAGGGGAATGCTGTAAGAAAGAGGTGGGCGGAGTATTTTGAGAGGCTGTTGAATGTGGAGGAAGATCGGGATGCTGTGATTGTGATGGATGGAAGGGAAAGCAGATTGAATGTACTGGGAGAGTTGAATGAAGCGTTGATTACGAGAGAGGAAGTTGAGCAAGCTGTGGGAAAGTTGAAAGCAGGAAAGGCTGCAGGTGTGGATGGGTGTACTGTGGAAAGTTTGAGGTGTGGTGGAGCGAGTGTCACCGAGTGGTGTGTGAGATTGTTGAATGTGTGTTTTGTAAGTGGGCAGGTGCCACTTGACTGGACGAGTGCGTGTGTGGTTTCACTGTACAAGGGTAAGGGTGATAAGTATGAATGTAGTAGTTATAGGGGTATTAGCCTGTTGAGTGTTGTAGGCAAGGTGTATGGAAGAGTGCTGATTAACAGGGTAGTGGAGGGGACTGAGTGTATGATTGGTGAAGAGCAGTGTGGTTTCAGGAGAGGTAGAGGATGTGTGGACCAGGTGTTTGCTGTGAGACAGGTGTGTGAAAAGTATTTGGCTAAGGGGAGGGAGGTGTTTTGGGCGTTTATGGATTTAGAGAAGGCGTATGATAGGATTGATAGAGAGGCGTTGTGGGTTGTGTTGAGTTTGTATGGTATCGATGGTAGATTGTTGGAAGGTGTGAAGAGTTTTTATAGAAACAGTAGAGCGTGTGTGAGAGTGGGAAATAGTACGAGTGAGTGGTTTCCTGTGAGGGTTGGTTTGCGTCAGGGATGTGTGATGTCTCCGTGGTTGTTTAATGTGTATATGGATGGTGTGGTAAAAGAGGTGAATGCAAGAGTGTCAGGTAAGGGTGTGAGCATGGTGAATGTTGATGGCAGCGAATGGAGCATGAATCAGTTGTTGTTTGCAGATGATACTGCACTAGTGGCTGATTCAGAGGAGAGCTTGGCACGTTTGGTTGAGGAGTTTGGAAGGGTGTGTGATAGAAGGAAGCTGAGAGTGAATGTGAATAAGAGTAAGGTGATGAGGTGCACGAGGTCAAAGGATGAACGTAGGTTGAATGTAGCATTAAATGGGGAGTTGTTGGAAGAGGTAGAGTGTTTTCAGTATTTGGGGTCGCATGTTGGTGTGGATGGTGGAATAGGGGGTGAGGTAGAGTTTAGAATGAATGAAGTACGTAAGATATGGGGGGAAATGAAGAGAGTGTTTGAATGTAGGTCACTGGGAATGGTTGCGAAAAGGAGATTGTATGAGGGTGTGGTGGTGCCTGCTGCGTTGTATGGGGCTGAAACGTGGAGTTTGAAAGTTGCGGAGAAGAGGAAGTTGAATGTAGTTGAGATGAGATGTCTGAGGAGTATGTGTGGTGTGACGCGCATGGATCGTGTGAGAAATGAAGATATCCGAGAGAGAACTGGTGTGTTGCGAGAGTTGGCTGAGAGAGCAGAGCAAAAGGCATTGGGATGGTTTGGACATGTTGAGAGGATGGAAAGGGAGCGATTGGTGAAAAAGGTGTATGAATCTGATGTGAGTGGAGTGAGAATGAGAGGAAGACCGCGAATGGGATGGACAGAGGGTGTAAGAAGAGCGTTGAATGCAAGAGGGATGACTGTGGTGCAAGGGAGGGAGGCTGCTCAGGACAGGGATGAATGGAGAGAGTTTGTGTATGAATGAATGGATGGGTGTGGTAGAGGACGGGTCTTGATATGAAGCGGCAGGGGGAAACCAGCTTTGGCTGAGGCCCTGCTGTGGAAGTGCCCACACTGGGCTGTGCAGCTGACCCTGGTGCAGTGTGGTGTGGTTTTAGATCGGTCCTTAGACCTTAAACCAAGGTGTCCTTTCCCCAACATCATCATGCCTCTCCGGTGACGTTTGGGTGGTGCTGGCGTCTGAGTGCTGGTTTGTTCTGAGTGCTGGGTTGTTTGGGGGGGTGCTGGCGGGGGTGGGTGGGATCACCAGGTCTGGTTTCGGGGTGCCGAGGGGGCGGCTGGCTGGTGCTTAGGGGTGTGGTCCGGGTGGCCGCCTGGATCCGGGGTTCTTTGGGGTTCTGTATGGTGGATGGGGGCACCTGGGGGGGGGCGACGTTATCTAGGTGCACCTTTAGTTATTACTGTTACTGATGTTGTAGTGGGATGATTGCGGATGGTCTGGACCTGGACCCTCTCCCAATGTTTTGGATTGTTTTTAATGCATCATTTCTTAGTCAGGGCAAGCTGAATACCTACACCTAGGCTGCAGGACAATGTCCTCCTTCTTTTAATGCATCATTTCTTAGTGAGGGCTGAACACCTACACTTAGGTTTGCAGGACAATGTCCTCCTTCTTTTAATGCATTTAGACACATTATAAATAGCATACACATTATACACAATATAGGGCAACATAGGATATGAAGAAATGTTCGGAGAGGGTGGAGAAGTGGATTTTAAAGTGGGGCGACAGCGGTGATGGTGATGGACGGAAGGTGTGCTTGGGTGCTCGTCCCTCTCTAGGTGCTGTCCCTGTGTGGTCCTCTGGAGGATTCCTGGGTGCTGGCGGTGATCCGGTTTGCGCTCTGGGTCTGGCCGGTCATCCCTTTGTGCCGCCTGGGGCGGGTCCTGGGGTTTTTCCGCTCGGGTTCGCTGGCTGCCTTCTCGGTTGTCCAGTGCATGGATGGGGGGTGGGTGGCCGCCAGCGTGGGAAGAGAGTGGTGATGGTGATGAGGAAAGGTCGCTGGTACAAACGATGCGGAACACCAAAAAAAAAAAAAAAAAAAAAAAAAAAAAAAAGTCATGGAAGGAGGGTTTGGGGAAAGGAAGGAAGGAGGGAAAGGAACAAAAATGTATGCCCTGTCTAGGCTACCCCACTATGGTGGGACACAGCCTTTGTATATAGATAGATAGATATTGCCTGTTAATCATGATATGAAAATTAATAACAGATCAATCAGGTTCTTCTTTCCCTGAAGTTGCTTCTGATAGTGTTAACAACGGGTTTAATTGACAGCACGGCTAAGTGTGCTAAACCTGCATTGTGGGCTTCACCCTCACCCCTGATTGGCTCTTTGTTTGTTATGTTTCTCGCCGTCGAAATTCCAAATATGGAACTTGGCTCCAAATTCGCCCCTGTAACTGCGAGCCTCGATGACCTTCTTTGGAGCCGAACCCGTGACGTCACACTTCCGGAGGCCACTTCTGTATACAGTCTATGTTCTAAAGCCACGTGAGAGGACCTGCTGCTCTGACTGCGCCTTCTGTTTGAGCAGGTCTGCGTCTGAAGCAGGAGTACTTCTCTCTGGTGGAGCAAACGTATGGAACCAGACCCAAGGCTCTTCAAGGAGGAGCCAAGGACCAGAAGGAGATCAATGACTGGGTCTCTCAGCAGACCTCAGGGAAGGTCCAGAAGATCCTGACCAACAACCTGCCCCGAAACCCTGGAGTCACAGCGATCACAGCTGCCTATTTCAAAGGTCCATCCTCTGCTCCGTTTACTCTTCCTCTGCATACTCTGACCCTTCGTTCTGCTTCTCTGACCCTGGTTTCTCTACATAGGAAAGTGGGTGACCCGTTTTGGGCGCTCTGGTTCTATGGGCCAGTTTCAGGTTGATGGTTCTACTTTAGTCCAAGTACCTATAATGCAACAGGACAACTATCCGATAAAGATGGGCATCGACTCGGACCTGAGCTGCACGGTCAGTATCTCAGACAGAGCTTCTGGACAGACATCTGAATGGTCAAAACTTCATGATGACATATCACATTTGCACAAAGACTAGGGTCGTTTTCACACCTGCCTTGTTTGGTTCGTTTAAAACGAGCCAGAGTTCGTTTGCTCCTTTGATTCAGACCCTTTGGGCTGGTGTGGATAAAAACCAAAAACCTCAATCTGGAGCAAACAAGCGAACCGAGACCACCTAAAAAGCTCGGTCTCGGCACTGTTCCATTTGAACACTGGTGCGGTTCGTTTGATTTGAGAATGCAGACTGGACGGAAACATATCGGCGCTACTTGCAACGGGATTGGCGGGATCGCGAGCATGGGAAATTATGGTGATTTATGCACGCCTCCTTTCTTTCCGAAAAACAAGCCAATTGGAATTAAAAATGTATGTTTTTAACGTCACTGTTATCTGAAACATGGAGTGGCTTCTTCATGATCTCAACTAGCACATTCTGCAAAAAAAAGAAAATCACAAATTTTGGAAAAAAAAACAAACAAAAAAAACAAAACTCGATTATCTAGGTTTCATTGATGCCAACATGCCAGGTCTAAATCAAGTTTAGACAAGGTTTAAACCAGATCTAAACCAGGTCTAAATCAAGTTTACACAAGGTCTAAACCAGGTCTAAACCAGGTCTAAATCAAGTTTAGACAAGGTTTAAACCCAGTCTAAACCAGGTCTAAACCAAGTATAAACCAGGTCTAAACCAAGTTTAGACAAGGTTTAAACCAGGTCTAAACCAGGTCTAAACCACTTCTAAACCAGGTCTAAACCAAGTTTAGACAAGGTTTAAACCAGGTTTAAACCAGGTTTAAACCTGATTGGCTCTCTAAACCAGGTTTAAACCAGGTTTAAACCAGGTCTAAACCACGTCTAAAACAGGTCTAAAACAGTCCGGTTTCTGTGTGTTCGGACACATGTGTGGCACTGGCTCTGTGTTTGTCTACAGTGAAAATAACTCACTAAGTGGACTTGAATTCACCGTTTGCACAGGATGGCTAATGTGAGATTTTCCAAACTAAATATCAAAACAGAGCAGAACAGTCTTTCTGAAACATGTGTACCTTTTACCCCTCAGATTGCAGAGCTCCCCCTGCAAGACGGGGTCAGCCTCTTCCTCTTCCTGCCAGACACTGTGACCTCTAACCTCACGGCGATCGAGGATGTGCTGACGGCGGAGTTCGTCCAGGACCTGTCCACGACGCTGCTCCCCGCCCACGTCTCTCTGAGCATGCCCAGTCTGAGGGGAGCCTACAGCAAAAACCTCCTGCCGCTGCTCCCCAGCCTCGGTCTGTGTTTGAGAACATATAAACGCCGTGTTTATATGTTCCTCAAAAACATACCTGGAGTTTTGTTTCATTCACACAAGTTTGAGTAACTCTTTATTATTAGTGCGTCTACATCTCCAAAGCTCAAAATGCTCTGTTCCACTTTGTGATGTCATGTAGTGGTAAGTTAACAGCTACCTATTTCCTTTAGTTCGGTAGAGACTTACAATTCCAGAGCTAAAAATTATCCAAATGATTCTAGTGAAGGTGTATGAAGTTTAGAAACACAGTGGAGCACTTCCTGTATTACCACATGACATCACAAGGTGGAAGTGTTTGCTGTTTGAGAAAAGTAACTAAATATGCAGGGTTTGTGTTAAACATGTGAGTGGAATAAAACACAACTCCTGGTGTGTTTTTGATAAGGAAAATAATGTAATATAATCCTTTTGACACACGCTACGAATGACTTCACTCACAATTCATTTGCTCTGATTGGCTCTTTCCCCTCTTTCCTCTCTGATTGGCTTTTCTCTTCCTTCTCTGATTGGCTCTCTCCCCTCTTTCCTCTCTGATTGGCTTTTCTCTTCCTTCTCTGATTGGCTCTCTCCCCTCTTTCCTCTCTGATTGGCTTTTCTCTTCCTTCTCTGATAGGCTCGCTTCCCTCTCTCCTCTCTGATTGGCTCTTCACTTCCTTCTCTGATTGGCTCTTCTCTTTGCTCTCTGATTGGCTCTCTTCCCTCTCTCTCCTCTCTGATTGGCTCTTCTCTCCCACAGGCCTCTCTGATTGGCTGGCAGACACAGGTTTGGACCAGATTTCGGCGCAGCCCGTCAAACTGAATGCAGTGTTTCATAAGGTGGTTTTAGACTCCGCCCCCGAAGGTCTCCAGTACGCCCCTGACCCCGCCCACGCCTCTGCACTGACCTATCACGTCGACCGACCCTTCATTTTCCTCCTCCGTGACCAATCAACAGGAGCGCTGCTGTTCACCGGGCGTGTCACCAACCCCAAACTTCTCCAGCTCTGAACCAGGACTGAACCAGGTCTAAACCAAGACTCAACCAGGACAGAACACGCTCTAAACCGGGACTGAAACAGGACTAAACCAAGACTTATTCAAGGTTGAATCAGGCCTGAACAAGAAACTTCTCAGTGATGATGATCAGAATGAAACAAAATCCTGTTGGTGATGATGACTTTTTATTGGTATAATTAAAAACACTATTGCAAAAGGTTCAGATTTCAATAAAAGTCCAAAAGGAAAATAAAGTCGTTTTTATATTTCACCACAGTCAATACACAGTCTCCCATGACATCCGCAGAAGCCTGAAGGCAGGGGGAACCAACCGAAAGGAGGGGCGCAGAGGGAGCCTAACCCAGGTCTAACCCAGGTCTAACCCAGGTCTAACCCAGGTCTAAACCAGGTGTATCCCAGGTCTAACCAGGTCTAACACCAGGCCTAACACCAGGCCTAACCAGGTCTAACCCAGGTCTAACCCAGGTCTAACCCAGGTCTAACACCAGGCCTAACCAGGTCTAACCCAGGTGTATCCCAGGTCTAACTCATGTCTAACCCAGGTCTAAACCAGGTCTAACCCAGGTGTATCCCAGGTCTAACTCATGTCTAACCCAGGTGTATCCCAGGTCTATCCCAGGTCTAAACCAGGCCTAACCAGGTCTATCCCAGGTCTAAAGCCAGGCCTAACCAGGTCTATCCCAGGTCTAACACCAGGCCTAACCAGGTCTAACCCAGGTCTAACCCAGGTCTAACTCAGGTCTAACCCAGGTCTAGCCCAGGTGTATCCCAGGTCTAACTCATGTCTAACCCAGGTCTAACCCAGGTCTAACCCAGGTCTAACTCAGGTCTAACCCAGGTCTAACCCAGGTCTAACCCAGGTGTATCCCAGGTCTAACTCATGTCTAACCCAGGTCTAACCCAGGTCTAACCCAGGTCTAACCAGGTCTAACCCAGGTCTAACCCAGGTCTAGCCCAGGTCTAACCCAGGTCTAACACCAGGCCTAACCAGGTCTAACCCAGGTGTATCCCAGGTCTAACTCATGTCTAACCCAGGTCTAACCCAGGTGTATCCCAGGTCTAACTCATGTCTAACCCAGGTCTAACCCAGGTCTAACCCAGGTCTAACCCAGGTGTATCCCAGGTCTAACTCATGTCTAACCCAGGTCTAACCCAGGTCTAACCCAGGTGTATCCCAGGTCTAACTCATGTCTAACCCAGGTCTAACCCAGGTCTAACCCAGGTGTATCCCACGTCTATCCCAGGCCTAACCCAGGCCTAACCAGGTCTATCCCAGGTCTAAAACCAGGCCTAACCAGGTCTATCCCAGGTCTAAGACAGGTCTAACCCAGGTCTAACACCAGGTCTATCCCAGGTCTAACCCAGGTCTAACACAGGTCCAACCAGGTCTAACACCAGGTCTAACCAAGTGTACCCCAGGTCTATCCCAGGTCTAACCCAGGTCTAACACCAGGCCTAACCAGGTCTATCCCAGGTCTAACCCAGGTCTAACCCAGGTCTAACACCAGGCCTAACCAGGTCTATCCCAGGTCTAAGACAGGTCTAACCAGGTCTAACACCAGGCCTAACCAGGTCTAACCCAGGTCTAACCCCTCGGCCTAACCAGGTCTATCCCAGGTCTAACCAGGTCTAACCCAGGTCTATCCCAGGTCTAAGACAGGTCTAACCCAGGTCTAACACCAGGCCTAACCAGGTCTAACCCAGGTCTAACCCAGGTCTATCCCAGGTCTATCCCAGGTCTATCCCAGGTCTAACCCAGGTCTATCCCAGGTCTAACCCAAGTCTAACCCAGGTCTATCCCAGGCCTATCCCAGGTCTAACCCAGGTCTATCCCAGGTCTAACCCAGGTCTCACCTGTATGTGTGATGATTAGTTTTGCTGCATTAGTCTCTGTGGGTTAGAGTTAATTATTTTCATGAGTTTAAAACAGACACAATCTCAGTCTGAGATTTGTCTGTCTGGAGGTACAAACCTCAGAGGCCACAGACTCCTCCACAGACACCACCACAGACACCTCCACAGACACCACCACAGACACTTCCACAGACACCACCACAGACACCACCACAGACACCTCCACAGACACCTCCACAGACACCACCACAGACACCTCCACAGACACCACCACAGACACCCCCACAGACACCTTTACAGACACCACCACAGACACCTCCACAGACACCACCACAGACACCACCACAGACACCTCCACAGACACAACCACAGACACCTCCACAGACACCACCACAGACACCTCCACAGACACCTCCACAGACACCACCACAGACACCTCCACAGACACCACCACAGACACCACCATCACAGACACCTTCACAGACACCACCACAGACACCTCCACAGACACCACCACAGACACCACCACAGACACCTCCACAGACACCACCACAGACACCACCACAGACACCTCCACAGACACAACCACAGACACCTCCACAGACACCACCACTGACACCTCCACAGACACCACCACAGACACCTCCACAGACACCTCCACAGACACCTCACTCTGCCTTATGACCTCTGACCCTACAACTCTGACTTTCATAAGCACAGCAACAATGAGACCAACTCTGCTCAAATTAATAAATACAAATAGGTGTAAAGAGTTTATTTCCCCCTGGAGCTGGGACCACAGAGCCGGACCCAGGCATGGCGTATGTCCCTGCACTGCACTCCGTAGATAATGGGGTTCACCGTCCCGGGCACCATGAACAATACGAGAGCAACCATTTTCCTCTGCTGCGTGTACTGAGGGAAGCGATGCAGAGTAATGACCATGACTCCGGTCAGCAGCAGCAGCAGGTACACCAGCAGATGGGTGGAGCAGGTCTGGAGGGCGCGGCGGTTCACACTGGTACTGCGTCTGCGCAGACACACCAGAGTGATCTTCACGTAGGTCAAGAGGATGGAGCCGATGGAGGAGCCCAGCAGCAGCACCGTGTAGAGCAGCCCGTACACATTGTTAATCAGGGTACTCTCACACGACAGCTTAAAGAGAGACGCGTTATCACAGTACGGGTTTGTGATCAGTGAGCGACAGCGTGACAGACGCACCGACAGACCAATCAGAATGCTCACCATGACAAAGGCCACACCCCACGCTAACGCTGTTAGCTTCATTAGCATGCGTCCACTCATGATGGTGGAGTAGTGCAGCGGGTTACAGATCGCTACATAACGGTCAAACGCCATGATCATGAGAACCGTATGTGAGGTGGTCCCAAACAGATGCGTAACGAAGGCCTGTGTGGCACAAGCACTGTAGGAGATGAGACGCTCCTCGGGTGCTCGCAATAGGTCGGACAGTAAGCCCGGGAAGACGTGTGTGCCCCCAATGATGTCATTGAGGCAGAGGTTACACAGCAGCAGGTACATGGGCTGATGTAGGCTCTTGTCTCTCAGGATCACCACACAGTTCCCCAGGTTCACCAGCATCATGAAGAGATACGCCAGCAGGAAACAGCAGAAGACAGGCAGGACAGAGGAGTGAGACAGGGACAGGCCCTCTATCAGCAGCAGAGCGCCGCTTGCATTCTCCATTCACCTGGGGAGGGTCAGAGTTCAGAGGGATGTAAGTATGTGTCTCTCACACACTGTGGATACCTATATGAGATACATGAGATACTTATAACATAGGTACTGTGTATATCCCCTGTACAGACACATGTGACAGAACATCATACATGTAGACTACAGTTTGTACTGGTGATGTTATGCAGTGTCACAGATACCACACATGCACAGTGAAGATAATAGAACTCATTTAGAACCTCCTGGTTATGTAATTGCCCACCAGGGCAGCAGGCAGTAGGACACATTTTCCTAGTAAGATCTTGGAAAAAGCAGTGGCTGTTCAGCTGCAACATCATCTGTCCAACCATGAGCTCTATAACCCTTTCGATGAGGATACAGACCCTATCATAGGACTGAAATGGCACTGGTCAAGATTACAAGATTACAAACAACCTACTTATAGCTCCAGACTCAGGCAAACTCTCCATAATCATCCTCCTAGATTTATCGGCTGCATTTGATACTGCCTCCTACTCCATCCTCCTCAACTACTTCTCCAAATACTTTGGACTGACTGGTACTGCACTTTACTGGTTTGACTCATATTTTTTTTTCAACAGACAACAGCTGATTTCCCTCAGTGGCTTCCGCTCACCTTCCCCTCTCATCCACCAAGGTTTGCCGATCAGGGTTGCAGTGTCTCCAATTGCAGGTTTCTTCACATCTGCTCCTTCTGCGGCGATGCACATGCCAGGTTCTCTTGCCCACACAATCCAGTCACCGTTGATGAAAAAAGTGCTTCCTACACCGCTACCACCCCCGTGAAGGTAAATGCACTAATTATCGCTCTCCGCGATCAACCTGATCACAAGTTTGTCAATTTCCTGGATGGTTTAGTAAAGGTTTTCACCCTGGCATCGAAGTTCTGCCAGAATCTTCACATTCGTGCAGGAACCTCCAGTCTGCGCTCGAAGATCCCACCACCGTGGACAGCCTCTTGGTGAAGAAAGTCGCTGAAGGGTTCATGATTGGCCCTTTCAAACACCCTCCTTTCGAGTCATTCTGCATCAGCCCCATCGGCATCGCCACGCGCAAGTACTTCGGGAAGAAACGGCTCATCGTCGACCTATCTTCTCACAGTACAGACGTTCCCAGCATCGACAGTCTCATTCCCATCCCAGATTTTTCCATGCAGTACCCCACTACCAATTATTCATGCCATCTCTCTCATTTGTCTCGCAGGACGGGGAGCGTGGCTCTCTAAAGCGGACATCAACAGTGCCTTCAAGGTCCTGCCCATTCACCCTGATTTCTGGCGTTACTTCAGAGTCTTCTGGAAAGGGTCATATTACTTCGCTGTGCGCTTGACCTTCAGCTGCCGCAGCAGTCTTGAAGTTTTCGACTCCTTGTCTGAAGCCTTGTGTTAGATTCTCATCAACAACTTTATACTTCCTCACGTCCTATCTCTCTCTCTCTCTGCTCCTCTCCAACTTCATTCTGGTCACCTCGTGCACCAAGAGACAGCTCCTCGTGCTTCGTGGTCACCTTAACTATGCCATCCACATTATTCCTCAGGGTAAGCCCTTCCTTTCATGTCTTCTCACAAAAGCCACATCCATCCCCTAACTGCACTCAATAATTCCGCTGAACAGCGGAACAGCAACAGCTTGCAAGACCGAAATGCGCCTATAGAAGCATTTCCTAGATTCCTGGAACGGCATCTCCTTCTTTTACGACAAATTCCTGTCTTCTCCCGAAGACATCCATTTCTTCACTGATGCAACTCCTTCAGTCTGTTTTGGAGGGTTTTATCAGGTAAGGTGGTTCGCTTCCGCGTGTTCCCCTGAGCTCCTCACTCTCAAGCCAGCAGACTGTTCTTTCGACTTGTTCGGACTTTACCTCATCATCATCACAGCCATTCTTTGGGGACACGAGTGGTCTACTAGGTGCATCCTTATCCATTCAGACAGCACTGCTGCAGTCCACATCATTAACAAGGGAAGATCTCGTTCCTCCGCAATTGCTCAGTTCCTCCGAAAACTCACTTTAGTGTCCCCTCAGAATCAGTTGTCACTTGCACTGCCCACGTTCCAGGCCACGATAACTCCATCGCTGATTCACGCTCTCATTTCGATTTTCAGATATTCAGAAGCATGGCTCCACACTGAGATGACCAGCCCATTCCAGTTTCTCCATGTTCGGCCACAATCTTCAACTAAGCTACCCTGCTCTGGCCCCTCTCATCTCCGCCTCACAACACGCCATCCTTAGCAGCCTTGCCCCAAGTTCACTTTCCACCTACTTGACCTGGAACAACTTCAAAGCTTTCCTCAATCTTCATCAGCTCCCCCTCAGCTCATTCGAGGTCAACACCATCTGCAGTTTCGTCACCTTCTCGCACCACTCCAGGAACATCCGCCTCGCCACCTTTCAGGCTTACCTCTTAGGAGTTAACCTGATTTACAAGCCGACTTCTGGCGAGAACTGCCAGTCTCTATCACATTGCTACATTTCCATGCTGATTAAAGGGCGTCTAAAAACCTCGTCTTCCTCCTAAATGCTTACCACTTACTTCAGACCTCCTCTACTGTTGCATTCACCCTCTACGCTCCGGCTACCTATCGCCATCCATGGACCTTACCCTCAAATGCATGTTCCTCCTAGCCTTCTTTGGCTTTCTCTGCTGTTTGGAATTCACTTCGACGTCAAGCATTTTCGACCCTAGGCTTTCCGATCTCGCCATACATTCTCACAACTTGCTCCCTTTTACTCTCCACAGGAGTAAAACGGATCAGTTGGGAAACACCTTCCCTATCCACCTCTTTTGCCTCAACTCTCAGCTCAGTCCATACGAACCTTTCGTAAAATATCTTGCTTTCTGACGGGCCTTCATTTCCTCCAACAACGATCCACTCTTCCTTACGGAAACGGGTAAGATGGCTTCCAGATTCTGGTTCACTAAACATTTCAAAGAAATCCTATGCTCTTCCCGCATAGCTCCCCGTCCTTTCTCCATTCATTCTTTCGGCGCCGCCACATCCTCTGCCAGCGCAGGCATACCTGACCGGAAAATTCAACCCCTCCATTGCTGAGCCTCCAGCGCCTACCTCACCTATGTTCGTCACAACCTCAACGATCTCCACCAGGCCCATTCCATCTTATGCTCCTTTTTAAATTTTTTGGGGTCCCGTTCCAGCTGGGCCAGTTGACGATTGAGTTGGAGCCACCACCCTGAGTCTCAACCCAGCCATCACATCACTATCATGCAGAAATCCATCGCTATCCATTAATTTTTTTAATTTTTTAATTTTTTAATTTTGTTTATTTATAGCGGACAGTGCAAGTTGACCAACAGTAACTGTTTAACATGCCAGAATTAGCCAAGAGGCTAGTTTTCATCTGTTGTCCGTTGCCATGGTGTACAGATGGCTCCCTGTAAAAACATTTGCAGGCATGGTTAAAAAGTAGAAAAGCATTACGTCTAAAATAAATTAAAAACTTAAAATCTTACAAATAATTAAAACAGACAGGTAAGAACAGCTTGCAATTAACGACAGTAAAAGATTATGTTAAAAAAAAAAGGCACAAGAAAATAAACAAAGGGGCAATAAAAGATTTGTTAAAACAGAATTACAAAGAAGCACATGCAGAGGACAAACACTAGATGGCAGCAGCAGGAGTTTGGTGTTGACAGGTCTGATTTGTTAAAAGCCAACGTTTAAATTGAGACCTGAAGGAGCTGTATGTGGAGCTCTCCCTGATAATTGTAGGGATGCTGTTCCACCCTTTAGAAGCTCTAACAGAATAGGCTGATTGACCAAATGCTGTCTTTCTGAGAGGGATCTGACAGTCTCCTCTTGAGGCTCCTGTAGTGATGCGGTTTGAGCGTGATCTTAGGCTAACAAAGTCATTTTTATTTTATTATTATTTTTTTTTCCCCTGGCGGCACGGTGGCTGAGTGGCTAGCACTCATGCTTCACAGCAAGAAGGTTCGGGTTGCCCGGGCCTTTCTGTGTGGAGACTGCATGTTCTCCCCGTGTTTGGGTGGGTTTCCTCCGGGCACTCCGGTTTCCCCCACCAACCTAAACATGCGCCATAGGTAAAATCCAGCTTAGGGCCTGACCAAAGCATAAATAACAAAACAAAATCATGGGGATGGTCCCCGGGTCAAATATAGAAACAACTTCTCCTGTGCGAGATCAATAAAGGTCAATCTTCTAATCCTTGACCACTGTAAGGCGCTTTGTGCTACAATTTTGTATGAAAAGCGCCTTATAAATGTTTGATTGATTGATTGATTGAGCGGTGGAGGGGCGAGTCCATGTAAGATTTTGTAAACAAAGCAAGGATCTAATCAGATTCTCCCAACTTAAAATATTATATTTAGATAAAATGCTGCAGTGATGGATGTGGCGTGGTTTTTTTTATCTAGGACTTTGAGTGTCTGTTTATACAGTGTTTGTAGTGGTCTGAGTGTGGTATGGTTGGCCTGGGACAAGCTCGTCAGGCAGTAAGTCAGGTGCGAGAAAATCATGGAGTGCATGTAAATATTGGCTGCTTGGGTAGACATAGAATTTCGGATGAATCTGAAATTTGATAAATTGAAATTGACCCTTTTGATAGTTTGTTTAACATGTGACTTAAAATTAATATATGAATCGATTACGATGCCAAGGTACTTTTATTCTTCAACCAATTGTAGTTTTTCACCAGACACAAATATGTCAGGGTTTGTGGTGGAGTTGACACTTTTAGTGAAGTACATGCCAACTGTTTTTGACACGTTTAGTTGAAGGCAGCACTGATTCAACCATTTGGTGACTTTGATCATAACATATGTAAGTTTGATAGCAACTTCTTTTTTGGAGGATCCTTGAACAAACAGGACTGTGTCATCCGCATACATTTGGATGTTGACTTCAGGGCACACAGTTGGTAGGTCGTTTATATACATACAGAACAAAAGAGGGCCAAGGATTGACCCCTGCGGCACACCAGTTGATAAGCAGAGTGGTTCAGATTGATAACTGTTGATTCGAACTGTTTGTGAGCGATGGGAAGGATATGTTTCAACCCATTTTATGGCATTATCAGAGAAGTTAAAGGAAGAAAGTTTGGACAGTAATATCTTATGGTTAACAGTATCAAATGCTTTTTTTAAATCCAAGAAAATGGCACCTACAACACTGTTATTGTCAAGTAGAGATTTAAGTTTTTCAATAAAATAACAGTTAGCTGATTCTGTTGAGTGATTTGTTCTGAATCCAAATTGTAGCGGATGAAGATAGTGAGTATTATTAAGGTGGTCCCTGATCTGTTCTGATACCCATTTCTCGAGGACTTTAGACATGATTGGCAAAATGCTTATGGATCTGTAGTTAGAAACAGATTGTGGATCTCCTGATTTAAAAATTGGGGCGACTATAGCTGATTTCCACACATTCGGGAACTCATTTTGGTTTATGGACTGATTTATCAGTTTTGTAATGGGCCAGGTTAAGGAAGAGCTAAGATCTTTTAACATTGTTGTGTCCATCCAGAATATATCCTTAGATTTTGAAGACTTAAGTGATTTAATTATGGTTTTAACATTTTGCTCCGATGCGCAAGCAAAGGTTAGGCAAGGCTCTGATAATGGAACTGTGTATCATGGTAAGAATGGTTGAGAAAAGCTCTGTGCGATAGTTGCAACAGAATCAATAAAATGGTTGTTAAATGCTGCAGCAACATCTGTAGGAGCGGTTATATGATTTCCGTGCAGTGAGAGTTCTATAGATTTCCTTTCTTTATGTTCTTCACCCATCAACTTTTTAAACTGTTCCCATATTAATTTAGAATTTCCATTTGCTTTATTTATTACAGTCAAGAAATAGTCTGCCCTGGACTTTCTGAGCATGGTGGTCACTTTATTTCTTAATGTCGTAAAATTATATTTATCTTGAGATAATTTCGTTTTAGTAGCTCTCTTCAGTGCAAGATCACGTTCTTTCATCAATTTTAAGATATCAGCATTAATCCATGGTAAGCTTCTCTTTTTGTTTCCATTTCTAAAAATACAGGTAAAGTCCTTGATTATTTGTTGAACTGTGCCTGAGAGTACTTTACTTCCCTCATGTAATTCTTTCCCTGCAAGCAGAGTGCTCCAGTTTTAAGTTTGCCTAGAAGCACCAAATCTTTTAATTGTCAGTTTCCTTGTCACCAGAACTAGATTATGGTCAGAGAGTCCTGTGATCATATTGAAAGGCTTAGTGATCCTTTCTGGTTTGTTGCTGAATATTAAGTCAATCTGTGTTCTTGTAGTTTGAGTTATTCTAGTTGGACCTTTGATAATCTGTGTTAGATCGAAACGATCACTTATTTGTTTAAGATTTTTCCCGACTGTCTAATAAATATCTTCATCGCATTACGTCGTTGGCGTGGTCCTTGCTAGTGAATACACTTTTGGAAACAAAGCCAACAGCACAGTGGATAGAGGATACACTCTGCTTCAGTTCTCTGGAGAAGGTTAGAGGCTTGTTTTCATTCATTTTGCCCAAATCTGAGGATGGAGCTTCACAGTTAAATGGTGTGTAAGAGAGTTTGTGGGTGAGATGGAGCTCCTCTGGAGTTCTGCCATGTGCACTGTTGGAGCGGCACTGATGCCATGTGTTCATGTTGTGACCAAAGCCTCTTATTGTAGTTCTGCTGATGTTGGTGGTGGTTGTGAAAGGTGGATCAGGTTGTGTTTTTGCATAAACATAGTGTTTGGCAGTTGTGCTCTGATTGTAATAATCAAACAGAGTAGGACAGGTGACTGATGAAATATAAGACAAATTATTTATCAAGATTATTCATTCAAGATATAGTTCAGCCAATAGTGACCAAAATGACTGTCTGTCTCTGGCATTCATAATTATGCAGGTATTACAGCTTGTGGGCTATAATACTATATACTGTATATAGCCTATATATAATGCATATATATTTATAATTTTGACCTAGGCTCAGCTGCCACAGAACTCCAGACACCTTCATTAGAATAATTTGATAAATTTCAGTCCTGGAATTATCAGTTTCTACTGAACTAAAGGTAAAATGTAGCTGTTAACTTGATAACTACCACTACATGACATCACAACTAATAATAAAGGGTTACTCACACATGTGAGAATGAAACAAAACACAACTCCAGGTTTTTGAGGAGGTGACAACATTCTAACAGGAGTCAATTTTGCATAATATAGGACCTTTAAGCTTCTATTTTGACCCAGTTTGGCAGAGTTTACTGTAATTTAACAGAGCTTATTGTTCCAAAGTATATTACAATATCATAGTAATATTGCTTTCGCAATACAAAACATAGTTATCAAATATCACATATTTTTTTCATATTGGCCTGTCCTAGAACAGAAGATCTTTAACATTTGAAACTAGTTGGAACAGGACAGAGCTGCACACTGGACAATGCTGCACGAAATAAAAGTCATTCTTGTTTAACTCATTTTGCTTCTGTTTGAAAAGACATGAATATACTGTAGTAGAAAACAATTGTTATGCCCCTATCAAAGAAATACAACAACAAATAATGAATTTCAAATTTAAGCCTAAAAATGAAACAAATCACCAGGATGCATGCACTAGGCCTGAATATATTGGCACATCACATGACCTAAAACAAGATCTTTGGCCAAAATTAAATTTGAAAGATATAAGGCCAAATGGTAATATAAAAGAAAGCACTACCATTTAATATTTAAAATCACATTCTATTGTCAATAGAAACGGACTATTTTCCTTTTATCTTTTTATCATTGTGGTTGGGAATTGAGTCTATTCGTTAGTATCGAAATGAAGTTTGAAATTTAAGTGTTGTGACAACACTAGCATGAGTATTTTTGGTCCATATATTTAGTTACTTCACTAAATTACACTAAATTACACTTTAATTATGGAGATATTAACCATAAACCAGGGACAAAATCTGGGTTTAATTCCTATTGTAAACCAGATAAAAAGTTATGACAATATTACCATTATTTTCAACATAAACATGAGGACATCTTACGTGGTCTAGATCCTGGTCTGGTCTTGGCTTTGGTCCTGGGTCTGGTCTTGGCTCTGATTTTGGATCTGGTCTATGCTCTGGTCTTGGTTTTGGGTTTGGCTCGAGTTCAGTCTAGTCTTGGTCTGGTCTTGGTCTGGTCTTAGTCTGGTCCTGGTCTGGTTCAGCCTGGACTTGGTTTGCTCTGGATTTTTATAAACCTGTTTGTTCCCTCCTCACCGTCCCGGGTGGATTAAGTCTGTCTAGGCCGTCAGCTAAAAATCTTTCACTTCCGTTCCACTGACAAGGGGGATAAAAATTTTTTGATAATCTAAAATCTTTAGCACATTTTGAAGCTAAAATATTAAATATTACAAAAATATTCACTGCAGTTTGTTCACAATTGATAATTATTATGTGCCCCCATTTTAGTAGTGCAGTAACACTGAGGAGTGATGAGCCAGTGACGTCATTTTCAGCCAATGAGCTTTGAGAAATTGTTACGCGATATGATGTAAGTCGGTCTGTTGACGTCAAGCAGGTGTAGAGGAAGCATGGCTGCCCACATCAGAGTACTTCTACAGTGCATACAGTACTTCTACAGTACATACAGTACTTCTACAGTGTATATACAGTGCTTCGAAATGTCATTTTGTTTTTTTTACAAATTTTTACAAATTTAAATTAAGGTTTATTCAGCTGCTCCATTTTCAAACGTTTTAGATTAAGGGTAATACATATATAGAGAGTTGTCATGATGATCAACTAGTAAGGTTAGTGTACTGTGTAGTTATTGAGTTATTTGACCTCAAAGTTGGTCCCAAATGCTGAAATGTCAGTTTTTCGTAAGATTTTTTGCATTTTAAAGTTGTATTTATTCTGCAGCTGTTCATTTCACATATCTTTAATTTAGGATACTGCATATTTGTGAACTTTTAATGACAATTAACAAACATGAGTACTCTATTTACATTACTTTTTGAGTTATTATTCCTCAAAGTTGGTTGTGGATGCTAAAATGTCCATTTTTAAGCACCTTTTGTCAGCTTTAACATCATGGATCTCAATAACTGCAGAGAATATTTTTGTGGACTTCTCCCACATTGTTCTTTATGATCTTGAGATGAGAAAAAAACACTAAACATGTATACCCCCAGAGATTGGAATGGAATCACATTTTAAGGCATCCCCATGTTTCAGCAGACGGCCTAGTGTACTTGAATTCTAACATGGTGGAGGATGAAGACATGGCTGCTGTCTGGGATCACATGGATTCAAACCATGGAAGTATAATAAGATCTGGAATGGTTCAGAGGATTCACATGTGAACAGCCCTCACCCCCTCGGGGCTAGTGGTGAGCAGGCTGTTTGGTGGGCCCTTTGACCGTGGACTCTCCACAGACCCGTGTCCCAGTGCGTCTCTGGATCCAAATGGTGTTCACGTGTCTTTATTCACACCGGAAAAAAAGTCCGTGGGTATGAATACGCCCAAAGACTCAAGGCCACAGTAAAGTCACTCCTGTGCAGTGTTGCCAGGTTCACAAAAAGGTTTTCTTCTTCTTTCATTATACACAAACCTTATATTACCATAGATTTAACACCAGGTTTATTTTTAATAATAAAACCAGGAAACATGGCTGTAGAATACTTATTACATTTTTTTCCACTTGGAGAGTGGGCCCCAGAGCTGTGCCCAGGCGCGACGTATGTCCCTGCATTGTACCCCATAGATAATGGGGTTCACCGTCCCGGGCACCATGGACAATATAGAAGCCAGTTTCCTCTGCTGTGTGTACTGAGGGAAGCGGTGCAGAGCAATGATAATGACTCCGGTCAGCAGCAGCAGCAGGTACACCAGCAGGTGGGTGGAGCAGGTCTGGAGGGCGCGGCGGTTCACACTGGTACTGCGTCTGCGCAGACACACCAGAGTGATCTTCACGTAGGTCAAGAGGATGGAGCTGATGGAGGAGCCCAGCAGCAGCACCGTGTAGAGCAGCCCGTACACATTGTTAATCAGGGTACTCTCACACGACAGCTTAAAGAGAGACGCGTTATCACAGTACGGGTTTGTGATCAGTGAGCGACAGCGTGACAGACGCACCGACAGACCAATCAGAATGCTCACCATGACAAAGGCCACACCCCACGCTAACGCTGTTAGCTTCATTAGCATGCGTCCACTCATGATGGTGGAGTAGTGCAGCGGGTTACAGATCGCCACGTAACGATCAAACGCCATGATCATCAGGATGGTGTGGGACGCGGTGGCAAAGATATGTGTCACAAAGGCCTGCGTGGCACAAGCGCTGTAGGAGATGAAGCGCTCCTCGGGTGCTCGCAGTAGGTCGGACAGTAAGCCCGGGAAGATGTCTGTGCCCCCGATGATGTCATTGAGGCAGAGGTTACACAGCAGCAGGTACATGGGCTGGTGTAGGCTCTTGTCTCTCAGGATCACCAAACAGTTCCCCAGGTTCACCAGCATCATGAGGAGATACGCCAGCAGGAAGCAGCAGAAGACAGGCAGGACAGAGGAGTGAGACAGGGACAGGCCCTCTATCAGCAGCAGAGTGCCGCTTGCATTCTCCATTCACCTGGGGAGGGTCAGAGTTCGGAGGGATGTAAGTATGTGTCTCTCACACACTGTGGATACCTATATGAGATACATGAGATACTTATAACATAGGTACTGTGTATATCCCCTGTACAGACACATGTGACAGAACATCATACATGTAGACTACAGTTTGTACTGGTGATGTTATGCAGTGTCACAGATACCACACATGCAGAGTGAAGATAATAGAACTAATTTAGAATCTCCTGGTTATGTAATTGTTAATTTACCACAAGGGCAGCAGGCAGTAGGACACACTTTTCCTAGTAAGATTTTGGAAAAAGCAGTGGCTGTTCAGCTGCAACATCATCTGTCCAACCATGACCTCTATAAACAACCTACTAATAGCTCCAGACTCAGACAAACTCTCCATAATCATTCTCCTAGATTTATCGGCTGCATTTGATACTGCCTCCTACTCCATCCTCCTCAACTACTTCTCCAAATACTTTGGACTGACTGGTACTGCACTTTACTGGTTTGACTCATATTTTTTTTCCAACAGACAACAGCTGATTTCCCTCAGTGGCTTCCGCTCATCTTCCCCTCTCATCCACCAAGGTTTACTGCAAGGTTTTGTGCTTTTGTTTATCATTTACATGCTTCCCCTCTGACAAATCATACGTATTCATGGACTCAACTTCCACTCATACGCCTACGATACACAGCTTTACATCTCCACCAAGCCTTCTGCTCATCTCCCCCCTCAGTCTCCCTCCAACTGCCTCATCAATCTTCGGGCCTGGTTATCATCCAACTTCCTCAAATTTAACAAGACAGAGCTCGATGTCATCAATGGCAATGACATCAATTTTGGGGGAAGGGTGATGTAGGTGGGAATGAGTTAGACTTACCTCTATTCACATTCATTTTACCATGGCAATATCCAACATGTGTCAGAAATAACTTGGTTTTGATTAATTGGGATGAAAAATGTTTTTGTCATAGACTTTTGAAATTTGGTGCACCTATTCCACACATCAACCAGAACCAAAAACCCAATAAGGATATACCATCTCGCCTTATTGGTACCAATATACCAATAAGGCGAGATCTCCGTGGTGGCACATATACTGTGGTTGCAAAGAGTGGTGAGGGCCTTTAATGCCACATGCAGCTTTAATTACAATTATTATTATTACCACGTGAGCCAGCGTGGCAGTACGAGACACTACCACCAGTCCTGAGAAAATGTCTTTGAAAATTTCAAAATACTTTAAGCCAATTAAAATTAGTATGTGTAAAATGTGTGAACATTGAGACCTCAAACAAAAGAATAAAAAATGCGAAACCAAACAGCATCAAACTGAAAGAAGATTTACTGAACTGGACACATTTATATGGTTAAAGGTGTATCTTGAGGGCAGTCAGAATGTATTAATGTTCACAAGGTTAAATCCTTTGCGTTATGACATGGGACTACCCCATGGTTCTGAGTTTGGAACACTATTTTTTACTTTATAATAAATCAGCTCAGAGCAGACTGACCTGGGACTGCAGCTAAAAGCTAAAACTAAAGCAACACAATATATCATAAAAATATTGATATCGTAATATTGACTGCCATAATTTATATTGCAAGAAAATAATAATGTCACAGCAATATAAAGTTCTCCATTTTACAGAAATATCCTGTTTCATTCATTCATTCATCTTCGTCCGCTTTTCTGGGTCACGGGGGCAGCAGTCCAAGCAGTGTTCTGCTGCCCAGAACACAAAGCACCAGCCCCCATGAATCCTCCCACGGGTGGTGGGTCCACAGGAGGACGGCTCACGTCACAACAGGCCTTGATGTATCTTCTGCCATGGGGGCTATCAGTGTACGCAGACACTGGGGGCAAGGTGGGGTTAAGTGTTTTGCCGAAGGACACAATGGTGGGAGTTACACATGGTCAACCCATCAAGAGTGGGATTCGAACCGCCAACCCCTGGATCACTAGAGAAACGCTCTACCAACTGAGCTACTGCCGCCCCTCACTTTGGGAAAGTAAAACACTGAGCGGGATCCTCGTTCTCATCCTTCTCGTTCGCTACTTCCCGCTTGTTGCACACCCAGCAGCCGCCCAGAGCTCGGCGCAATCTACGACACTTGTCACGACCACTGCCAAGACAGCCACCACGGAAGTCCCCAAAGCTCACACACACAGCACAGCGCAGTGCACGCCTCGGCACCCGCGCTACCCCATGCAGCTCCCCACGCGCGCACACATCCCCACGGGCGTCCCCTGTTAGGTGGGATATCAGAAGCTGGACCATGGCTGGCCTCCAAAAGGAACTTAAGAAGAAAGGCATCACTTCGAGCCACCAGGATAACAAATCCAAGTTGTACTGTCTCTATTCAGCTTCGGTCTGAGGCTTGCCACCCCTGGCTACCAACCCCTCTCGCTGTTGACCCGGCACGTGCGCAGCTGCAGCCATCAGCGTGCCTCTAGTCTCCCAGTCCGCCTCCTCAGCCCCCCTCAGTGGGGAGCAGGTCATCTCTTCCCCTGTGCCTGCTCCCTCTGTGTTAGATCATCGGGTCGCCTCACTCCTCTCATCCCTATCAGCGCAGGCTGCACAAAATCCCCACGCACACACATCTTTTCCCCCCATTCCTCCTTCATTTTCTCTTATTCCAGCCATCATGAGTCAGATGACCTCTTGTGCTCCACCTGTCGTCTCCAACGCTGCTACTACATCCTCCTCGACGGCACCATAGGCCTCGCAGGCCCAGCAAGCTGCAGAGCACTCTTATCCATTTACATTTTCTGCTCTACCTCCCCCCCCTTCCCCCACCTCTCCTTCCCCAACACCCAAATGTTTTTACTACTGTGTCTCCCATCTACACTCTAGCCACCGCCATACCTCCAGCACAGCCAGTCTCCTCCATCAGTCATCCGTCCCCTGTTTCTCCGTCCATCTGGCAGCAGATTATTAATGGTAATTACATCAATCTCGCCCAATTGATCCAACCCTCTCTCTGCAACACGAATCAGCTGCGGGATCTACTAACCAGCCAGGGCCTCACTTCATTTATGCTCCAAACAGCCCCTCTACCGATCTACCGAATTTGCTCTTGCCTTTTACCGGAACGTCATCTGCTCCGTTTTCCCAACTGGGGAGCCGAATTAGAAAACTATCTGACAATAATCCTCGACCTCATGCTGCGTTTCGGTGGGACCAGGTTTTTCACTTACCATGTACTTTTTGCCACTCAAGCGGCAGACAGGCTCCAGCAATTCATCCAGGGTACCTACTGGGGGGCCCTGGATTCCGAGTTTTACTGCAGGGTCTCCACCGTTGATCCTCCGTCCTTCTTCTTCAACCCACCCTACTGACCTTGTAGCTATCAGTAAAGGCAGCAATTACTGTGGACACCCCATCTTGTATCAGGCCGGAAGGATGATCTGCAATCATTTCAGCGATCGGGGTTGCAGTGTTTCCAATTGCAGGTTTCTTCACGCCTTTGTGCCTTTGTGTCGTCACGTTTGGACTATTGCAATAGTTTGTTTTCTTGTCTGAACAAGAAGGAGCTGTCTCGACTGCAATTAGTCCAAAACTCTGCAGCGAGAATTCTGACTCGTGTAAATAGGAGGACTCACATTTCCCCTATTTTAAGGGCGCTTCATTGGCTGCCAGTGTCCTATAGGATAAATTAAAAAATTTTGGTTTTAACTTTTAGAGCTTTGCATGGCCAGGCTCCCTCATACATCAGGGATATGATCCAGCCTTACTCCCCTGTGAGAGCTCTGAGGTCTGTGGATCAGAATCTACTGATGGTTCCACGCACATGTTTTCGGACCAGAGGAGACCGATCCTTCCAGGCTGTTGCTCCTCAGCTCTGGAATGATCTTCCACTCTCTCTGCGTTCAGTTGAGTCTGTTGACGCTTTTAAAAGCCAACTTAAGACCTTCTTTTTTGTGCAAGCCTTTGGTTAGTGTTTCTGGGCTGCTGTGATTTTATGTTGTCTTGATCTTAATCACTGTCTCCACCTTTTATATTTGTATTTTGTATATTTTGTATTTTAAGTCTTGCTGTGAAGCACCTTGTGGCTCTTGTCTGTGAAAGGTGCTATATAAATAAAATTTTACTTACTTACTTTACACGTCTGCTCCTTCTGCGGTGGTGCCCATGCCAGGTTCTCTTGCCTGCACAATCCAGTCACCGTTGATGAAAAAAGTGCTTCCTACACCGCTACCACCCCCATGAAGGTAAATGCACTAATTATCGCTCTCCGCGATCACCCTGATCACAAGTTTGTAAATTTCCTGGATGGTTTAGTAAAGGTTTTCACCCTGGCATCGAAGTTTTGCCAGAATCTTCACCCTCGTGCAGGAACCTCCAGTCTGCGCTCGAAGATCCCACCACGGTGGACAGCCTCTTGGTGAAAGAAGTCGCTGAAGGGTTCATGATTGGCCCTTTCAAACATCCTCCTTTCGAGTCATTCCGCATCAGCCCCATTGGCATCACAACGAGCAAGTACTTCGGGAAGAAACGGCTTATCGTCAACCTATCTTCTACTCACGGTACAGACGTTCCCAACATCGACAGTCTCATTCCCGCCCCAGATTTTTCCATGCAGTACCCCACTACCAATCATTCATGCCATCTCTCTCATTTGTCTCGCAGGATGTGGAGCGTGGCTCTCAAAAGCGGACATCAACAGTGCCTTCAAGGTCCTGCCCATTCACCCTGACTTCTGGCGTTACTTCGGAGTCTTCTGGAAAGTGTCATATTACTTTGCCGTGTGCTTGACCTTCAGCTGCCGCAGCAGTCCTAAGGTTTTCGACTCCTTGTCTGAAGCCTTGTGTTAGATTCTCATCAACAACTTTAAACTTCCTTACGTCCTACACCTCCTTCCCCCCCTCATCTCAGCCTATTGTCACACGTCAAAGCCTTCTCTGACCTCGGACTTCCTCTGCCCGAGGAAAAGACCCTCCGCCCCCTGTCAAGTTTCTCGACATAACTCTCAACTTGGTCTTATTCCAAGCATCTCTTCCTCCCGAGAAGGTCCAGCAAGTCTCTCTGATCCTCTCCAACTTCAATCTGGCAACCTCGTGCACCAAGAGACAGCTCCTCGTGCTTCTCGTTCACCTTAACTATGCCATCCACATTATTCCTCAGGGTAAGCCCTTCCTTTCATGTCTTCTCACAAAAGCCACATCCATCCCCTAACTGCACTCAATAATTCCGCTGAACAGTGGAACAGCAACAGCCTGCAAGACTGAAATGCGCCTATAGAAGCATTTCCTGGATTCCTGGAACAGCATCTCCTTCTTTTATGACGAATTCCTGTTTTTTCTCGAAGACATCCATTTCTTCACTGATGCAACTCCTTCAGTCTGTTTTGGAGGGTTTTATCAGGGAAGGTGGTTCACTTCCGCGTGCCCCGCGAGCACCTTGCTCTCAAGCCAGCAGACTGTTCTTCCGACTTCTTCGAACTCCACCCCATAATCATCGTAGCCATTCTTTAGGGGCACGAGTGGTCTAGTAGGCGCATCCTTATCCATTCAGACAGCACTGCTGCAATCCACATCATTAACAAGGGAAGATCTCGTTCCTCCGCAATTGCTCGGTTCCTCCGAAAACTCACTTTAGTGTCCCCTCAGAATCAGTTCGTCTCTTGCGCCACCCATCTTCCAGGCCATGATAACTCCATCGCTGATTCACGCTCTCATTTCGATTTTCAGAGATTCAGAAGCTCCACACTCAGATGACCAGCCCATTCCAGTTCCTCCATGTTCGGCCACAATCTTCAACTAAGCTACCCTGCTCTGGCCCCTCTCATCTCCGCATTGCAACACGCCATCCTCAGCAGCTTCCCCCCAAGTTCACTTTCCACCTAACTGACCAGATGGAACAACTTCAAAGCTTTCCTCAATCTTCATCAGCTCCCCCTCAGCTCATTCGAGGTCACCACCACCAGCAGTTTCGTCACCCTCTCGCACCACTCCAAGAACATTTGGGTCGCAACCATTCAGGCTTACCTCTTAGGAGTTAACCTGATTTACAAGCCGACTTCCGGCGAGGACTGCCAGGCTCTATCACATACATTTCCATGCTGATTAAAGGGCTGCTAAAAACCTCGTCTTCCTCCTAAATGCTTACCACTTACTTCAGACCTCCACCATTGCATTCACACTCTGCGCTCCGGCTACCTATCGCCATCCACGGACCTTACCATCGAGTGCATGTTCCTCCTAGCCTTCTTTGGCTTTCTCTGTTGTTCGGAATTCGCTCTGACGTCAAAAAAATTCAAACCCTCCATTGCTGGGCCTCCAGTGCCTACCTCACATATGTTCGTCACAACCTCAACGATCTCCACGAGGCCCATTCCATCTTATGTTCCTTTTTACATTTTTTGGGGTCTCGTTCCGGCTGGCCCAATTGACGATTGAGTTGGAGCCGCCACCCTGAGTCTCAACCCAGCCATCACTACCTCATTCATGCAGAAATCCATCGCTATCCATTAATAAATATCTTCATCGCATTACGTCGTTGGCGTGGTCCTTGCTAGTGAATACACTTTTGGAACCAGAGCCAACAGGACAGTGGATAGAGGATACACTCTGCTTCAGTTCTCTGGAGAAGGTTAGAGGCTTGTTTTCATTCATTTTGCCCAAATGTGAGGATGGAGCTTCACAGTTAAATGGTGTGTAAGAGAGTTTGTGGGTGAGATGGAGCTCCTCTGGAGTTCTGCCATGTGTTCATGTTGTGACCAAAGCCTCTTATTGTAGTTCTGCTGATGTTGGGGGTGGTTGTGAAAGGTGGATCAGGTTGTGTTTTTGCATAAACATAGTGTTTGGCAGTTGTGCTCTGATTGTAATAATCAAACAGAGTAGGACAGGTGACTGATGAAATATAAGACAAATTATTTATATTCATTCAAGATATAGTTCAGCCAATAGTGACCAAAATGACTGTCTGTCTCTGGCATTCATTATTATGCAGGTATTACAGCTTGTGGGCTATAATACTATATACTGTATATAGCCTATATATAATACATACATATTTATAATTTTGACCTAGGCTCAGCTGCCACACAACTCCAGACACCTTCATTAGAATAATTTGATAAATTTCAGTCCTGGAATTATCAGTTTCTACTGAACTAAAGGTAAAATGTAGCTGTTAACTTGATAACTACCACTACATGACATCACAACTAATAATAAAGGGTTACTCACACATGTGAGAATGAAACAAAACACAACTCCAGGTTTTTGAGGAGGTGACAACATTCTAACAGAAGTCAATTTTGCATAATATAGGACCTTTAAGCTTCTATTTTGACCCAGTTTGGCAGAGTTTACTGTAATTTAACAGATCTTATTGTTCCAAAGTATATTACAATATCATAGTAATATTGCTTTCGCAATACAAAACATAGTTATCAAATATCACATATTTTTTTCATATTGGCCAGTCCTAGAACAGAAGATCTTTAACATTTGAAACTAGTTGGAACAGGACAGAGCTGCACACTGGACAATGCTGCACGAAATAAAAGTCATTCTTGTTTAGCTCATTTTACTTTTTGTTCTGTTTGAAAAGACATGAATATACTGTAGTAGAAAACAATTGTTATGCCCCTATCAAAGAAATACAATAATGAATAATGAAATAATGAAATAATGAATTTCAAATTTAAGCCTAAAAATGAAACAAAAGAACCACTAAACAAATCACCAGGATGCATGCACTAGGCCTGAATATATTGGCACATCACATGACCTAAAACAAGATCTTTGGCCAAAATTAAATTTGAAAGATATAACGCCAAATGGTAATATAAAAGAAAGCACTACCATTTAATATTTAAAATCACATTCTATTGTCAATAGAAATGGACTATTTTGCTTTTATCTTTTTACCATTGTGGTTGGGAATTGAGTCTATTCGTTAGTATCGAAATGAAGTTTGAAATTTAAGTGTTGTGACAACACTAGCATGAGTATTTTTGATCCATATATTTAGTTACTTCACTAAATTACACTAAATTACACTTGAATTATCGAGATATTAACCATAAACCAGGGACAAAATCTGGGTTTAATTTCTATTGTAAACCAGATAAAAAGTTATGACAATATTACCATTATTTTCAACATAAACATGAGGACATCTTACGTGGTCTAGATCCTGGTCTGGTCTTGGCTTTGGTCCTGGGTCTGGTCTTGTCTCTGATTTTGGATCTGGTCTATTCTCTGGTCTTGGTTTTGGGCTTGGCTCGAGTTCAGTCTAGTCTTGGTCTGGTCTTGGTCTGGTTTTGGTCTGGTCTTGGTCTGGTCCTGGTCTGGTTCAGCCTGGACTTGGTTTGCTCTGGATTTTTATAAACCTGTTTGTTCCCTCCTCCCCGTCCCGGGTGGAATAAGTCTGTGTACTTGAATTCTAACATGGTGGAGGATGAAGACATGGCTGCTGTCTGGGATCACATGGATTTAAACCATGGAAGTATAATAAGATCTGGAATGGTTCAGAGGATTCACATGTGAACAGCCCTCACCCCCTCGGGGCTAGTGGTGAGCAGGCTGTTTGGTGGGCCCTTTGACCGTGGACTCTCCACAGACCCGTGTCCCAGTGCGTCTCTGGATCCAAATGGTGTTCACGTGTCTTTATTCACACCGGAAAAAAAGTCCAGACTTTTAGGGAAATTGAATATTTTAATCAGACTAAAGCCCGTGGGTATGAATACGCCCAAAGACTCAAGGCCATAGTAAAGTCACTCCTGTGCAGGGTTGCCGGGTTCACACAAAGGTTTTCTTCTTGTTTCATTATACACAAACCTTATATTACCATAGATTTAACACCATGTTTATTTTTTAATAATAAAACCAGTAAACATGGCTGTAGAATACTTAAATTTTCTTCCCCTTGGAGAGTGGGACTCAGAGCTGGGCCCAGGCGCGACGTATGTCCCTGCATTGTACCCCATAGATAATGGGGTTCACCGTCCCAGGCACCATGAACAATACAATTGCAGCCATTTTCCTCTGCTGTGTGTACTGAGGATAGCGGTGCAGAGTAATGACCATGACTCCGGTCAGCAGCAGCAGCAGGTACACCAGCAGGTGGGTGGAGCAGGTCTGGAGGGCGCGGCGGTTCACACTGGTACTGCGTCTGCGCAGACACACCAGAGTGATCTTCACGTAGGTCAGGAGGATGGAGCCGATGGAGGAGCCTAGCAGCAGCATCGTGTAGAGCAGCCCGTACACATCGTTAATCAGGGTACTCTCACACGACAGCTTAAAGAGAGACGCGTTATCACAGTACGGGTTTGTGATCAGTGAGCGACAGCGTGACAGGCGCACCGACAGACCAATCAGAATGCTCACCATGACAAAGGCCACGCCCCACGCTAACGCTGTTAGCTTCACTAGCATGCGTCCACTCATGATGGTGGAGTAGTGCAGCGGGTTACAGATCGCCACATAACGGTCAAACGCCATGATCATCAGGATGGTGTGGGACGCGGTGGCAAAGATATGTGTCACAAAGGCCTGTGTGGCACAAGCGCTGTAGGAGATGAGGCGCTCCCCGGGTGCTCGCAGTAAGTCGGACAGTAAGCCCGGGATGATGTGCGTGCCCCCGATGATGTCATTGAGGCAGAGGTTACACAGCAGCAGGTACATGGGCTGGTGTAGGCTCTTGTCTCTCAGGATCACCACACAGTTCCCCAGGTTCACCAGCATCATGAGGAGATACGCCAGCAGGAAGCAGCAGAAGACAGGCAGGACAGAGGAGTGAGACAGGGACAGGCCCTCTATCAGCAGCAGAGCGCCGCTCGCATTCTCCATTCACCTGGGGGGGGGGGTCAGAGTAATGTAAGTATGCATCTATCACACACTGGACACATACATGAGATACTGTGTGGACCTATAACATATGTTCTCTGCATATGACCCTGTACTGACACATGACAGAACGTGACACACGTACACTAAGATTTGCACTGATGATGCGGTCACAGAATGTGTTATGGTTCACAGGTTCGTATCTGTTGAGATGTGTTGCAGGGTGTGCTGCAGGGTTCCGTGATTGGACCACTGTTATTTGCTTTATAATAAAGAACCATCTAGACCTTTGCAGGTGTCACCTATTACTATGTAGAGGATCACCTCAGACATCCCCTCAGAGCAGACTGACCTGAAACTGCAGACTATTGAGGCACAATAAATCACAAAAATACTGATATCGAAAGAAACTAATAATACTGAAGTTCACAGGTAAAGGGAGAAATTCAATTTGTCAATTGGACAAAGTTTATTTGGTCGAAGACGTTTCGCAGCTCATCCAAACTGCTTCGTCAGTTCTGGTTAGAGTGCTGGTGGACACTGCTTATATCTGCCTGAAGGGAGCAGCTAACTACAATGAAATTACTATGAAACTATCACACCTATTTGTTTTCAGTTTCTGTCTTTTGTTTTCAGTTTCTGTCAGGGGTCTTGTTTAGCATACCCATTCAGTAACCATAATGGGTGTTTTCACACCTCTGGACCTGGCTTGGCTACCCTATTGTTTTCTTTGTTTGTTTTGATTTAGTTTTGAGAATGGAATTATATATGGGAAACAAAATGTGTCTGACTCCTCCAGTCCTGTCCAAAGAAGGATCCTCTTTCTTGACAAAAATAGCCTCTTTAACTCCCCTCTCAAACCAGCTCTTTTCCCTGGCTAAGATCTGGACGTCACTGTCCTCAAAGGAGTGGCCCATGGCTTCTAGGTGGAGATGTATGGCAGACTGAGGTCCTTTTAGGTGTAGATGTACGGCAGACTGAGGTCCTTTTAGGTGTAGATGTACGGCAGACTGAGGTCCTTTTAGGTGTAGATGTACGGCAGACTGAGGTCCTTTTAGGTGGAGATGTACGGCAGACTGAGGTCCACTCTGGCTCTCTCGTCTGTGTTGGTACATCCTCTTGTGAAGTGTCTGTTTTGTTTCTCCAATGTAGCACCCACTGTAGTCTTCACTACACTGAATGGAGTAAACCACATTGCTTTGTTTGTGGCTCGGTGTTTTGGGTGGACCAGTTTCTGTCTTAAAGTGTTTGTGGGTTTGAAATAAACTGGGACTTCATATTGTCTGAAAATCCTCTGTAGTTTTTCAGAAACGCCGGCCAGGTAAGGAATCGCTACCCCTTTCCTCTTGGGTTTGGATTCTCTGTTGTCTTGTTTCTTGTCCTTGTCTCTCTTGGTTTTGTTGACAGCCATTTAGGATATCCACAAACAAAGAGGGCTTCCTGTACATGTAGTTCTTCTTTCTCCTTTCCCTCTGTGCTTGTGGGAACCACTTGGGCCCTGTGTTGTAATGTCCGAATCAGTCTCAGTTTGTGCTGCAGTGGTGGTGTGAATCAAATTTTGGTCAGTATGTGTGGGCTTCCTGAAGACCTCTACTTGGAGCCCCCGGTCTCCTCCTATCATTACTGCACAATCTAAGAATTTCCACTTCAGAGGAAACTTCTACAGGCAAATCCACGGCTGTGGGATGGGCTCACCGGTCTCCCCTATCATGGCTAACTCATACATGGAACAATTTGAACAGTGCTGTGGCCTCATATCCAGGCACTCCACCCGCACATTGGTATCGCTATGTTGATGATCATTTTTCAAAAATCAAAATTCAAGATTTGGAACCTTTTACTGCACATATCAATTCTGTAGATCCGAACATCAAATTCACCCGTGAAGATGCCAAGGACAACACATTGGCGTTCTTAGATTGTGCAATAACGACAGGAGGAGACCGGCGACTCCAAGTACCGGTAGAAGTCTTCAGGAAGCCCACACACAGACCAATACCTGCTTTTTGATTCACACAAACTGGGAGTTATTCAGACATTACAACTGTGAGTTGTTTCGTTTTATAACAGTGTCTTGTTTTGTTTAAGTGAGAGACCTTTCACCTTGTCTCTTTTCTGGTCTTTCTAAGTGTGTGAAACTGCCCATTTTTTCCTGTCCAGTTGTCTTCCATATGTTGTTTATGGAGTTCCCAGGAAGCTAAAACTGTGGGAAGTTAATTGTATCACTGTTTACGGCAAGCAGATGTTTAAGCTAAAAGCCATGTGTTCAGTACATTTGTTTTCTCTTGCCTATATAAGAAGAGGTTCTCTCTGTGTCAAGTTGTGAGTAAGATGAAACCAGTGCCATGTAAACCAACTGAATTGACTTCGAATTAAAACCCTGTGTGTTAGATCTCCGGCTGAAGTCTCCTGAATTCAATTCCCTACAAATTTGGTGGAAGGATGCGGGCAGAATAGGAGCGCAATACAGCTGGGAGGAAACGACAGGAGCTGCTCACCCGAAAGTCACAGAAAACCTACGGCATAAGCGCGCGCCACAAACAGGTACAGACGGATGCCTTTTCTAAAATACTGTCGAAATTGGTCAGATTAAATTTTATTATGACGTAATGAATATGGGACTTTTGAAAAAATTTAACTGTTAAAAAGATTTTTTAGGTTTACGTAAGTGAGCACTGTTTTTTAAGTTATTTGTTGCTTTTGTTGTATGCGCGATGAAATAAGTTTTGGAAATAAGTTTTGGAAATAGGAAATAAGTTTTGGAAATAAGTTTTGGAAATAGGAAATAAGGAATAGGGCCCGGGAGTTTTTTAATAAAATACGTATAAAAACCCTTAAAAAATACATCTTTAATTCGTTTTATACGAGTTAATAGTAGATCTACATGTGTAACTAGAGCGCTCTAAAATTGTGCCTGTTTAAATTGAACAAGAACATTTACGGCTGTAGAATATATTTTTGTGATCAGACGTAAGAATGTGGTATCACAGTATATGCGTGTTGTTTTTTATTCAGTTGAGCTTTGGAGAAGTTAGCAAACAAGTTAGTGTGGATTATTCCCAAACAGAGTATGATATTGTATGCCATTGTAAGATTGCAAAGGGAACAGTATTGCAAATTGGAATTGTTTCTAAGCCCTGTGATGATGAGCAGTTAAAAGAAGGGGTGGAATTAGTATATGAAAAAACGCTGCTACCTGCTAATGCTACTTTGTCTATACGTTATGGAAGATTTTCCAAAATCTGTGAAAAATTGAATGATACTCTGTTATGGGATGTCGATTTAGTAGAAGCCAAACTGTTGTGTAAATGGGTCAACAGACCAAGATTTAAATTTGGATGTAGATGTAATACTGTTTCATATGAAATTGTGGAGATGATGAGTAGTGATGATATTTGTGAAAATATAATAACAGAGGCAAATGTGACCACTACTCAGAAAAAGGTGCCTGCTCTAGTCACAATGCTAAACGATATCTCATTGGACAGAGAAAGTAGCATTCTTATTAATAGATCAATAAGTAATGAATATGAATCTGAGTCTAATATAACTAACAGTAGCTTGTTTGATATTCGATCCATTACGAATAAATTTAATACGTTTGTGAAAAGAGTTACATCTTCAATGGGAATAGCTGCTGAGCAAATTCAGCAAATTCATTTGGACACTGTAATTAAAAAATTTAAAACTGAAATAGTAAAAGAAATAACCAAAAATGTTAACATAACAAAGGCTTTATGTTCATCCAATTCATCCAAGCTGGCTAAAATTTTGCGTGATTTAAAAATGGAATATGAGCTATCAAATTTTAAATTACAAGTTACTCTTGCTACGGTTGTTGTTTTGGGTTTCTTAATTTTATGCATTGTTTTGGTGACGGCTGTGCTGATGTGTATACGTTTTCCAAAATTTCCTGAAGTAGTTCTGCCAGTCTCCGATAATTCTTTGTCTCTGCACAGTTGGGATGATGAATTCAGTGTGGAGGAAAATTCAAGTGTTTAATTGAGATCATTTAATGGCACTGTATGATGGCTCTAATTGTGTTAAAAATGGTTAATGTGAGTGAAATTGAGTGAATGAGTGGCCGTTTTGAACGAGTATGTGAAGTTTTACAATAAGCATTTGATGTACTAATAGGATTTATGCAAGCTATTTTCGTTGTGTTGGAATTACAGAGGATAATTGTGTTGGAAAATAAGTTACAGAAAATATTAGATTGGATTGAAAGAATCGACTAGTATGTCTGGACCTTGTATATAGAATGTTAAAAGTTAAATTCCTGAAATAGCTTGTATGAATGCTGTTATAAAAAGTAAAGCTGCAGAAGACAGACAAATGATTGGAGATATTGTGACATTTTTTAAATAAAATAAATACATTACACTTACAAAAATTAGGTCATTATTTACAAAACATCATTTGAAAATCCTTATTTATGACAGTATGCAGTCCGTCTGTAGTTCGGGCTAGGTTTTTGCAGGAAAATTTGTAGTTAAAAACACTGGAGTTAAATGTTGCACCACGCTTATCGTAAAACATGTTGCAGCATATCTATGGTGGTAGTGCACGATTATCTTTCATTTCGGCTTTTCATATGATTTACAGTTCAAAACGTGATTAAAAGTATTGATTGTTTGATCTTGAACAAATAGATATTTTTTATCCAGTAAATGCTGCTCACTTCGCTTTGTGGTCCTGCGTGTTTCTGCTTTATTACGCTGTTTCCCTAAGGTTGTAATAGTTCTTGAGCGAATCTCATAGTAGATATTTGTTCGTTTAAGGCCGATGTAAAAACCCAGAAAGCTCCGTGTAATAGATGTAGTGATGTTTTTTAAATAGACTCGGTTTCTGTAGGAGTAATGTTATGTTGGCTCGTGCAGTACGTCTCGCTAATTATTTCGTGTAAAACGCGTGGGAGCGCATTGGTTCCGCTCGCATGTGAAGTATAATTTAAAAAATCAATCTTTAATTAAGATACATTGTTTTGAACTGTAAATTTAAATTAATTGATTTAATTGATTATTCTTGTATATCTAGTTTCTAGATTGGGTCAAATTTTAAAATTATATAGAGTAGAATTCTAGAATTGATTAGTCTTTTAAAATTTTAAGTATAAATAAATTATTACCGCTTATGATGCGTGAAAAGTCCCTCAGTCGTCCAGGTAGAATCCATGATAACAGGAGAAGTTCAATTTGTCAACTGGACCAAGTTTGTTTGGTTGAAAACGTTTCGCCGCTCATCCGAGAGGCTTCGTCAGCTCTAATAAGAATACTGGTAAGACACTTGCTTATATCTTGCTGTAGGGAGGAGCTACCTAGCTAACTACTTTCCGGAACTATCTCATTGGTTTCGGTCTTTTGTTTCTCTGGCGTCTAGCTTAACGATCCCTATTCATCCCTACACGCCTGCTTTTTCACACCTCTGGCCCTGACCTGGCTAACCCTATTGTTTCCCTGTTTGTTTGATCTAGGCTTAATAATGGAATTGTAGATGGGATGCAAATTATATCTTACGCCACCATTTCTGTTCAGAGAAGGATTCTCTTTTTTGACAAAAATAGCCTCTTTAACTCCCCTCTCAAACCAATTCTTTTCCCTGGCTAAGATCTGAACCTCACTGTCCTCAAAAGAATGTCCCGTGGCTTCTAGGTGAAGATATACGGCAGAAGACGGTCCACTCTGGCACGCCCGTCTGTGTTGGTACATCCTCTTGTGAGGTCTCTGAGGTCTCTTGCCAGGTCAGGGCCAGAGGTGTGAAAAAGCAGGCGTGTAGGGATGAATAGGGATCGTTAAGCTAGACGCCAGAGAAACAAAAGACCGAAACCAATGAGATAGTTCCGGAAAGTAGTTAGCTAGGTAGCTCCTCCCTACAGCAAGATATAAGCAAGTGTCTTACCAGTATTCTTATTAGAGCTGACGAAGCCTCTCGGATGAGCGGCGAAACGTTTTCAACCAAACAAACTTGGTCCAGTTGACAAATTGAACTTCTCCTGTTATCATATTACCGCTTATATTTTGCTTATAAATTACTCGTTATTTTAGATAATTTGTGTGAGTTAAAAATTTATTTGGTTTCATTCTCCTCTCTCCCGGAGTATGTGGGTGCTCGTGAAATTAAGTCAGCTGGCCTTTTGTATGTGTGCTTGTGTGCGTGTGTGACACTAGGGTGCGGTATGAATGTTTGTTATGGTTGTAGGTTTTGTTTGTGGTTTAATAAAGATATATGGGTTATTGTTCAGTGCCATTGGTGATTAACTCTTTCTCTACCAGCCTGTTTTCAAAATCTAAGCCCTTGTCTACCAGAGATTCAGAGCATTTTCACTGATTTTTCAAGACTCACAGAATACTGAGTTCTTTCACTATATAAACGTAGCACACATCAAAATAAAGTGTTGACTCTCATCTTTCACCTGGAAAAAAAATTATGTTTCTAACCTTTTCGGTTCTCAAGTAATTGATAGTAGAACATAGCAAAGTTTCAGCAAAAACACTGTTTTTTGACAACAAATTTGAGAAAATGACCTTTTTGTGAAAGGAGGTATTACAAGCAGATAAGTGACTTTGACATCAATACTTATTGATTTAGTGACACCTCAAACATCTAAAATAACAGAGAAAGATTTTTGATTGCAAATTTTTTTTTTTTAATTTACAAATATAAGAAATAACTATATACAAATTGACAAAGAGAACAATCTTGAGAGAATAACAACAGTTACAATAACAACAGAACAATGTGTGCACGCGCGTGAACAATGTGTGCACGCGCGTGAACAATGTGTGCATGTGCGTGAACAATGTGTGCACGTGCGTGAACAATGTGTGCACGTGCATGTATGCGTGTGTGTGTGTGTGTGTGCGCGCGTGTGTGTGTGTGTTGTTGGCCTTCAGGGAGAGCGGCAAAGTACTGGCGAGCATAAAGGTTTGTCTGCTCAGTAATGTGTGCCAGCAGCTCATTCGTGATGAGGAGCTCAAAGAAGTCTGCTGGCACGTCAGACTTCAGCTCCGCTGCAGCGCTCCGGAGTCCAGGGGTGGCCGTGAAGGGAATCATGTTGGGTTCCCAACATTTTGTTGCCACTCCACACTTTGTGTGGCAGATGCACCACCTGTAAAATGACAGAAATGTACAACATTACCTAATGTAATTTTTTTGTATTGCTGCAATGTAATGGGGAGAATATATATTTTTTTTACCTTTCTTCTCCGCTTTGCGAGCAGAGGTCCCCACCCCTGCTCGCAAAGTAGGTCCTCTGCTGGATGAAGGCTCTGTAAATGGGAAATTCCTTCACATCAATAGTGGCATTTTACATATACAATTTTACATATACACACACACATACCCAAGCATAAACCTTTACATACACACACACACACACACACGCATAAACCTTTATACACATAGCTACGCACGCGCACACACGCACGCGCACGCACGCACGCACAGACACGCACACACACACACGCACGCCTGCATTCATTCACACAGTAGCTCCCGGACATTTGGACAAGAGGGAAAAAGTGCATGCAGGCAGGGAGGAGATAAAGTAAGTTCATTCATTGATTCACCACACAGCACGTAAACTTAGTTCTTACCCATCTCTTCCTCTGGAGAGGGGGATCTGCTTCTCCCAGAGGATCCCGACGGCAGCCGCTCATCGGGCGGCTCGGGGTCTGGCTCGCTGGACTCAAATTCGCTGTCCTCCGGGTCTGAGACCCGAATAGACATGGCCCCTGCCTCGGACAGACGAGATCTCTTTTTTGCCGTCCTTGCCTGATCCGGCGTGTCTCCGCGGTCCTGTGGTCCGGGACCTTGGGTCCCAAGACCACTCCGACCGCTCGGATCACTCCGTAAAAAACGATCGATTGTTAGCTGCCGCTAGGCAGCTAACGCCATATTGCTCCACTACTCAGTACACACGGGTGAGCGCTTCTGGGCTCTCCGCCCCCGATCGCCAAACTAACACACACACGATCACCACCTAGGGGTTAGATGTGTGAATTACACCTTGAACTATGAATTACAAGTTGCTCCCGGACGTATCCTAGCAACCCCCGCTGAAAAACGGCTCTGACGTCAATCGACGTCTCGGTAGACTACGTCTGGAATCGCTCTGACGTCAAACGACGTCTCCGGTAGAGAAAGAGTTAAAATATTAACTAATTAATTATACAAATGAATTTGGAAAATAGTAAATGCATATTAGATTGTTAAAACTATTTTGGAAAATGATTTCAAATATATGTACAGCTTGGATGAGTTGAATTTACAGTATTTAGATTTGCGGGCTAATATGTTAATTTTGGTAAAAAATAAAAAATTCCAATCTGTAATAAGAGGTTCTTGCTTTGTTTAATGTAATATCAAAAAACATAAAACTAATTAAAACATTGTTTAAATTTCTTTTATTTTTGCAGAATCTCAAACTTAAAGCTACAACTGGGAATATTCTGCGGGAAGCGAAATATGACTGAAGTTCACGCATTCTAAAATTTCGACAAAAGCTGTAGGTGACTACAGTTGATTAAACAGGTGATTAAAATTAATTACCTAAGTTCAAAGAATTTGAACCTTACTAATATTTTTTGATGTTTATATTGATAAAATATACTCTAAATTTAAATGCATTTAAATTTGAATTACTTCAGCAAAGTGTAATAAAATATTGTATTTTGATGGGGTAATTTTGGTTTCAAATACTATCTAAGTTCAATTTTTTCTTTTTTTCTAGAGATCAGGCTAAGGACAGAGAGTGACAGCGGGGGATCAGTCTTCCTAAAAAATCTACAGGTAGATAGAGAATAATTAGTAATTTCTTAAATAGTGACCTACTTTATCAATATAATTGGTTAGGCGTTTTAAAAAACAACATTCAATTGGTAATAACTAATTAATAGATAAAGAAAATTATACCAAAATGTCCCAGTTCATTACGTTAGATCAATTGCGGCAGTATTGGAAAACAAAGGTGTTGGAAGAGGAGCCAAACCCAAGAAGAGCCCAAGCAAACCAAGCACTCATTCTAGACATAATCAAAAAATATGTCAAAAAAGGAATGCTTCATCCTGGGAAGGACGCTATAGCGCCTACGGAGGCACAATGGAGAAATATTAAAAACTATTATAAGGAAAAGATAAACCAGTGCAATTTGGAGTCCGAACATAGTACTATGCTAAGAAAAATAAACCAAGTAAAGATACAGAAGCACAAGAATGAGATGAAACGCCAATTAAAAATACAGAAGTATGAAGAAGAGATGAAATTGATTAAAAAAATGCATCAGTGGGCGAAGGAGATGATGGAAATGCAGGAAATGAGAGATTTGTCTTCTGTTCTGGTTCTTAAGCCAAAGGAGAAAAAGGTGGTCCTAGAAGAAGACCTTCTGAAGGAAGTTCCAAGAGAACCTTCTGTGGGAATATATCCAAATCTTGACAAATATGTGGCAGCACACAGATATCCCACACGCTCTAAATCTGAAAATTCTGGAGAAGAGTCGGAAGAAGAAGAGAAAGAAATGAGGAGTAGTAAACAACCAAGAAAGAAAGCAATTAAAAAAGCAATTCAAAAGTCATTAAATCAGAATGAAGCAGATAATTCAGATGTTCCTCTACTTGAGACTAAATCACACTGTCCTGTAGATGCACCGGAAAAAGAAAAAGATGGCAGCCTGAGATGTTAAGAGAACTTGCTCCTCCGCCATATTCAGGTGATATCCGTGAAGATCCAGGGGCAGTAACACCCTCTGCTTCTCTAAACACATGGGAACAAGCTTCGTGCGTGACACCAAGAATGACACACAAGATACTTGGAGGAGAGTTAGCGCTTATGTCTGTGGAGCCACAACCAAGAGAACTTGAAGAGAAAATGGAATTGATTCAAACTCAGGTGTCGGCATTGACTCGGATGATGGAGATTGATAAAAGATCCAAGCAAAGTAATGAAGAGGAACATATGAGAAGATTAGAACAAGAGCTTAACCAAGAGGGAATACCGGGATCCAGTAAAAGTTGGACGCCAAAGTCAACAAAGAGTCAAGAAGAAGAGGACTTGGAAAAGGTGTCAGTGGAGCATGAAGATGAATCCTTTGCAGTTGAAGGATATTTTAATGGAAATGTTGAACAAACTGAATATAAAGAGGCATATATTAATGGCATAGTTAATCCCATACCACAGGAATCAAAGAAGTCTAGAGGTGTCTTCCCAATAAGGTTAGATGGTCAACAGGTGGTCTATCAACCCTTCTCATTAAAGGATTGGAGTGCTCTAATGCTTAATCTCCCAAAAATAAGTAAAGGTGGTGTCCCGTGGCTAAGAGCTTTGTTTAAAGAAACCGCTGGTGATCGCTTGTGTTGGGGAGATATTCAAGCTGCTCTGATTAAAGTTGCTGATGAAACTGTCGCCGAAAACATCAAAAGAGCCATAGAAGGAAAATTGGGAGGAAGGCTACATAATAACCATGCTATTCATATTTTCCGTGAAGCCCTAGAGGGAGAACTTAAAGAACGATATCCTACTATGGTCACAGAGGAATTGTTGAGTATGCAAATGAAGGACAATGAACATTATTACAGCTACAAGCAACGTGCTACAAATCTATATCACGACACAACTGGAGAACGAATTGAGGTCGGCACTGGAATGTCATTTATGTTCCGCTCTACTCTGGTGAAAGGTATGCCTACTGTGGTTCAAGAAGCACTTCAAAATGTGATGGGCCTCTACAACAAAACAGAAGATGAATTTGATGCTCATTGTAATCATCATATAAATAAATGGCTAAAAGACAAAAAAGCTACTGAAGAAAAGAAGCAAGAATTGGAACTTGCCACAATAAAATTACAATTGGCAAAATACCAGGGTGAACTTAAAGACAAGAAAAAAGATAAAAATGCAAAAATAATGAGCATACAAGCGGACTCTGATCAAGAAGATATGTTATCTGCTACAAAACAACTAACAGCTGCAATCAAGTTGATGATGAATACACAACAACCGCAAGAAACAATGACACTTAATGCTCAGCCAAATCAATCTATGTCAACGCCAAATGTGCCAGTTATGATCTATAATGGCCCTCAACCAAGAAATCGAGAAGGTTACAGAAACTGGAAGTAACAGAGGAAGGGGGCAGAGAGATGCACAAACCTGAAGGCTTGTACAATGAAGATGCACCGTTTATAGAGTGGGATAAACGACACCACTCGTATGTTCAACAGTTACAAAAAATTGTGAAGCAACTGCATAAATGCAGGCGGAGAACATATGGCCTACAAGATGTAGCTGATCCGGACATTGAAGTTCTTCCAGGATCTTGGGTGTATGTAAAGGTCCATAAGCGAAATAATTGGACTCAACCATATCAAACTGGGCCATATCAAGTTCTGCAGTGCACGGGAAGATCGGTTCAAGTGCAAAGAGAAGATTCAAAAGTGTGGTATCACTTATCACACTGTTTTAAAGCATCAGTAGACCCAAGTGAGCGACATTCTCCAAACCCAATTGACAATGCCACTGAATCTACTATTCAGGATGAAGAGAGCCAATCGACTCCAGAAATTGATGATGCCAAGGAACCTAAAAACCACTCTCGTCCACCTTCTGCTGCTGGGGATCCAGGAGAGGAGGAGGAGAAAAGGGGGAGAAGACAAAGAAAAAGGGAAAGGACAGTATGAGTCTTCTTTTTGGAAATATTCTCGATGTTTATTTCTAATTATGCTAATGATGCTATTCTTTGTTGTTTTAGTGTGGGGTTACATTCTACTTATCCATGAAAGTTTTGAAACTGACCTCGGACAAAGCAGCTCACAACAGCCAACAGTCAAAACTGCAGTCTACGCTACATCTGAGTTGGCAAAAGCTAATACAGGTAAGAAACAATGGGCACTAAAAAGAGACAAAAGACAATGGGCATTAAAAAGTGAGAACAGGGTAACACCAAAATTGGTAAAATATTGTTATGAGGGACAAACTTGTAATTTACTTTTTGACATATGTGAAGTGCTAGATTGTATGCTAGGAGTACCTGCTATTGATCATGCATTAAATGTCCAGATTATCTGCAAAGACACTTGTCTGACAAAAGCAAATAATTTTGATGCGTTTGTGGATAATGCCAGGGTTATAACTAGTACCAGTGTACAACATAATCAAGAAGGAAATGCTTCTCAGATTGACTTTGAGCAAAGAGTTACTTTAACAAAAATTAGAAAGGATGAAGCATCTTATCAGATGGGTCTAAGTAGATGTAGAGAGCGCAAAGCAATCACTAACCGATGTAATCCTCTAATATTGTCGATTAAAAATCCAACCTTCAAAGACTCTGGAATATATTCCATAAGTTTCCAGTGTTTGGAAATTATTTCTGTACCATGTAATAGAAAAATGAAAGTGAATTTTGAAGGTTATATTCAAGTGACAATTTTAAAGGCCAATAAGCCAGCTCTGGAGAATGATTTAATTTCTCTAACTGAAGCAATAAAAATTGAAACAGGTCATGAGATTAATGAAAATACATGGTTAAAATGGGTACAGTACACTGCCCATACTTTGACTTCAGAAGACTGCATTGTGTGCTCTACAGCTAGACCACAACTGACTACCACATCTATACCATATTCTAATGAGAGAGATTTGACCTGTATACTTAAACTCTTTACTAGAAAGTCATTTGATCAAACTGATGAATGCTATTCCCTTCACAACAAATTACCTGCAGTAACTTCAAAAGATACACCTACATCTTGGGTTATAGGTACTGCTAAGTATACTTGTTTCCTTCAGGATACTGTCATACATACAGATACAGAAAGTAGTGATAGAAATGCGATAGAAAGTTTCATTACTAATTTTTGTAATCAGACTTTCTCTTCAGATAATTATGAGGAGTTTGCACTTTTGACAAGTCACACTACTGCCAGAGCTGACATTTGGTGGTTATGTGCTGATTTACGCATGTATGCTATCCTGTCAAAAACATGGTCAGGTGTTTGCACGCCAATTATGTTGATTACTCCATTCACTATAGGTTCAGCAAATTTGTTAGACTTGAAACAAATTCAAGTATCATACAGGGGTAGCTCGAGGGATAAACATATCCATAAGAGATCATTGTCATACCCATCTCAACCTAAGCTAGCAGGGTCGTTTAATGAGGATATTTATCTTAGTGCGGTTAATACACCAGTTGGGGTTCCAGATCAGTTTAAAGCACAGAATGAAATTGCAGTTGGATTTACTTCAGTTTTGTTTGCAGGAGCAACTGCTACTAAAAATGCCATTTGGATAAATTATCTCTATTACAATCAGCAAAGGTTTATAAATCATACTATTGAAGCAATAGAGGGTATTGTGGAGCAACTTGGTCCAACCTCACTTATGGCTTGGCAAAATCGAATTGCCCTTGATATGTTGCTGGCCAAAGAATCATCAGTGTGCAGCATGTTTGGAGCAGAATGTTGTACTTTTATACCCAATAATACTTCACCTGATGGAAGCATTGCTAAGGCTCTAAACAAACTTAAATCATTATCTGCTGAAATTGCTAAAAATTCTGGTATCTCTGAAGACTCCTGGACAAACTGGTTTTATAAACTGTTTGGACCATGGGGGGCTACAATATTATCTATTGCTACTACAATGCTGACTGTGATCACTATTTTGATTATAATTGGATGCTGTATCATTCCTTGTCTTCGATCATTAGTAGAACGACTGATAGCTACTGCTTTAAAACAAAGATCTCCTACTTCCCAAATTTTGCTACTTTCTGTAGAATCTTCGGAATTTGTGGATTAAGTTTAGCTATGATTGCCCAGATTAAACTATCACTGAAATAAGGTCTAATTATGGTCTCATATGGTGCTCCTTGTTTCTTATTCTGAAGTGTCCGAGAGTCATATATTAATTTGTGTGGTGATGTGAAATTTAAAAAGCTAAAGCTAAAATTAATATTTACTCTTTTGTTTTTGATTTTGTTGAAGCGATCACATGTTGCTATGTGATCGAAAGGGGGAATTGTGAGTTGTTTCGTTTTATAACAGTGTCTTGTTTTGTTTAAGTGAGAGACCTTTCACCTTGTCTCTTTTCTGGTCTTTCTAAGTGTGTGAAACTGCCCATTTTTTCCTGTCCAGTTGTCTTCCATATGTTGTTTATGGAGTTCCCAGGAAGCTAAAACTGTGGGAAGTTAATTTTATCACTGTTTACGGCAAGCAGATGTTTAAGCTAAAAGCCATGTGTTCAGTACATTTGTTTTCTCTTGCCTATATAAGAAGAGGTTCTCTCTGTGTCAAGTTGTGAGTAAGATGAAACCAGTGCCATGTAAACCAACTGAATTGACTTCGAATTAAAACCCTGTGTGTTAGATCTCCGGCTGAAGTCTCCTGAATTCAATTCCCTACACAACACAGGGCCCAAGTGGTTCCCACAAGCACAGAGGGTAAGGAGAAAGAAGAACAACATGTGCAGAAAGCCCTCTCTGTTTGTGGAGATCCTAAATGGGCTTTCAACAAAACTAAGAGAGACAAGGACAAAAAACAAGACAACAGAGAATCCAAACCCAAGAGGAAAGGGGTAGCGATTCCTTACCTGGCCGGCGTTTCTGAAAAACTACAGAGGATTTTCAGACAATATGAAATCCCAGTCTATTACAAACCCACAAACACTTTAAGACAGAAACTGGTCCACCCAAAGGACAAAACACCGAGCTACAAACAAAGCAATGTGGTCTACTCCATTCAGTGTAGTGAAGACTGCAGTGAGCGCTACACTGGAGAAACAAAACAGCCACTTCACAAGAGGATGTACCAACACAGACGGGAGAGCCAGAGTGGACCTCAGTCTGCTGTACATCTCCACCTAGAAGCCACGGGCCACTCCTTTGAGGACAGTGAGGTTCAGATCTTAGCCAGGGAAAAGAACTGGTTTGAGAGGGGAGTTAAAGAGGCTATTTTTGTCAAAAAAGAGAATCCTTATTTGAACAGGAATGGAGGGGTCGGAACCATTTTGTCTCCCATATATACACTCAACAAAAATATAAACGCAGCACTTTTGTTTTTGCTCCCATTTTTCCTGAGATGGACCCAAAGATCCAAAATTCACTCCAGATACACAACACTACCATTTCTCTCAAACATTGTTCACAAATCTGTCTAAATGTGTGACAGCAAGCACCTCTGCCCCACCGAGACAATCCACCCCACCTCACAGGTGCGCCACATCAAGATGCCGATCCGACATCATGACCAGTGCACAGGTGTGCCCCAGACTGCCCACAATAAAAGGCCACCCCGAAATGTGCATTTTTTTTTTTTTTGTTGCTTTATTGGGGGTCTGGGGACTCAGAACCAGTCAGTATCTGGTGTGACCACCATTTGCCTCATGCAGTGCAACACATCTTCTTCGCATAGAGTTTATCAGATTGTCAAATGTGGCCTGTGGAATGTTGGTCCACTCCTCTTCAATGGCTGTTATGGGCAAAGAACACAGGTGCATTTTATTGATGGCATTTTGAATGCACAGAGATACCGTGTTGAGATCCTGAGGCCCATTGTTGTGCCATACATCCATGAACATCGACTCATGTTTCAGCAAGATAATGCACGGCCCCATATTGCAAGGATCTGTACACAATTCTTGGAAGCTGAAAATGTCCCAGTTCTTGCATGGCCAGCATACTCACCGGACATGGGTGACATGTTGAGCATGTTTGGGATGTGCTTGACCGGCGTATACGACAGCGTGTACCAGCTCCCACTAATATCCAGCAACTTCGCACAGTCATTGAAAAGGAGTGGACCAACATTCCACAGGCCGCAATTGACAATCTGATAAACTCTATGCAAAGAAGATGTGTTGCACTGCATGAGGCAAATGGTGGTCACACCAGATACTGACTGGTTCTGAGTCCCCAGACCCCCAATAAAGCAAAAAAAAAAAAACCCGCACATTTCGGAGTGGCCTTTTATTGTGGGCAGTCTGGGGTGCACCTGTGCACTGATCATGATGTCGGATCGGCATCTTGATGTGGCGCACCTGTGAGGTGGGGTGGATTGTCTCGGCCGGGCAGAGGTGCTCACTGTCACACATTTGGACAGATTTGTGAACAATGTTTGAGAGAAATGGTAGTGTTGTGTATCTGGAGTGAATTTTGGATCTTTGGGTCCATCTCAGGAAAAATGGGAGCAAAAACAAAAGTGTTGCGTTTTATTTTTGTTGAGTATAATTCCATTCTCAAACCTAAATCAAAACAAACAAAGGAAACAATAGGGCAGCAAGTCAGGTCCAGAGGTGTGAAAACACCCATTATGGTCCTGAATGGATATGCTAAACAAGACCCCAGACAGAAACTTAAAACAAAAGACAGAAACTGAAAACAAAGAGGTGGGATAGTTTCAGAGTAATTTCAGTGTAGTTAGCTCCTCCCTTCAGGCAGATATAAGCAGTGTCCACCAGCACTCTAACCAGAACTGACGAAGCAGTTTGGATGAGCTGCGAAATGTCTTCGACCAAATAAACTTTGTCCAGTTGACCAATTGAATTTCTCCCTTTACCGTGGATTCTACCTGGACGACTGAGGAATTCTTCACACACTGAAGTTCACCATTCACCAGAAATGTTCTGTTTAATCTCTTAAGCTTTTATTTTGACCCAGTTTGACTAAAGAAAATAGTGAATAGAAAATAGTGAAAATAGAAAATAAAGGTAATTCTTGTTTAGCACATGTTACTTGTTTTGTTCTGTTTGAAAAGACATGAATATACTGTAGTATAAACAATAGTTATGCCCATATCAAAGAAACACAACATAAAATAATTAATTTCAAATTTGAACCTAAAAATTAAACAAAGGAACCATTAAACATAAAATCATTAGGATGTACACACTAGGCCTGAATATACTGACACATCATATAAAGCAGACCAAACTCTGACCGGCCTGCGAAAGGTTGCTTGGAATTAAGAAAATAAAACCTACTTTCAAAATTGTAAATAATGCATTTGTACTGATGCATTTGTACTGATGATCCTCTGTCGGACTTCACATCTCCACCTCAAACATGAACCTGACTTTGATGCACTTGTTTAAGCTCAACAGAAGCGAGATTTCTCTCACTGATCAAGAAAAAATAAATAAAAAAAAACACTAAACATGCTAACTTTGACTTTTCTACACAGTTTGGCAGTTGGACAAAAATGTTGTGACATATCTTGTATTATATTATTTGGCAAACAAAGACATTGTGGTGTCTTAATACAAAGTTAAGAAAGTTAAACTCAGAAAACATTGTGGGGTTAATGTGGCTGAAAAAGAGTTACAAATGTTTCACGCTTACCATTGTTTTGAATTTTTTCACCGAATAAATTCAGTCACTCTCTCATCAGTGTTGGGAGTAACTCGTTACAAAAATAATTAATTACTGTAATGCATTACTTTTTGGTGTAACGCAATAATGTAACGCATTACAGGGAAGAAAATCTGTAATATATTACTCGTTACAATGCCAGTAACGCACATTACAATGCATTTTTAACCTGCTTTGTTTTTGTGGGTTTTGCGTTTTCTTCATACAAAGTTCGCGGATCACCGCGAGATCAGCTACTGAATCTGATAAGTCCGCGCAGAACATTACATTTCATACAAAGTTCCGCGAGATCAGCTTGTGATATAAAAGTCTGCACAGACCATTCCATTTCCTTTTACTTCATCTCGAACTGGCAGACTGACAAAGGATGACAGAACCAGAAGAATCGGATAGTGCTAGCTCCTTTTCAAGATGGGCATACGCCCACTACTTTCACTTCGTTCAAAATAAGGACTCCAAGATAGGTATTGTAAGCGGGTAAGAGAATGCTGGCGCGTTTTTGGCAGCCGCTGACATCCCGTGTTTTTCGGTGTAATAATGCCTGTGGACTCTGCATTTGTGGTTTATTAGTGGTTGGCACACTACTCTTATAATCTCACCACAACACATAAACTGTCTAAGCTAACTGATTAAGCGTGTGTCGAGCTACCTTTTGCTTACCTGTTGTGCGTCACCTAGCAACAGCCTAGCTCTCAACACCTCCACGCAGAAGTCGCAGCCCTTTATCAACGATGTGGATTAACTATGTGTGGCTGGTACTCCTCTGGTCCATCCTGTCCACTATTCACCGTCCAGCGACAGTCCTGTTCCAGTTTTCCGCCTCAGAGTTTAAACTCCATATACATCCACATTATGCGCCAGCGCCTGCTCTGCTCCATCACCCGGACATTCTCTATGTGCCTCGCCGCAAACCCATCCACCGTGGCTCGTGTCGCACCATCCAGTACAACAACACCAGTTCCATCCCGTCTTTCTGGTCCACTTCTCGCCGCCTAAAGAGAAACACCAGTCGCCGTGCTGAGCGTGCCCTGGCGCGCGTCCCGAGAGCAGCAAACACGGCTTTCAGTGGCAGCACTACGGTCAACTTCGGTCTTCTCAACACCTGCTCTCTCACCAACAAGGGCCATCTCGTCCAGGATCTTGTGGCGGACCGTAAGTTAGACTTTTTGTGCTTGACGCAGACGTGGCAACAGAAAAATGATTTTGCTCATCTCAACGAGGCTACTCCTCCGGGTTTTGTTTACCTTTCCCAACCTCGTGTCACCGGTCGAGGGGGCGGTCTCGCGGTAATTTATCGCGAGAGTTAGAGGGTAGCGCCTGTGACTGTGCCTGTCTATCACTCGTTTGAGGCGACTGCATGTCAGCTCTTTGGTTCTACTCCGACTATTGTTGTGACTATTTGCAGTCCTCCAAAACCAAACAAGGATTTTTTTTAACAGACTTCGCAGCTTTTCTTACACATGTTTCCACACTTTCACCAAATGTCATACTATTAGGGGACCTCAATATTCACTTGGACATTGTCAATAACTCACTCACCAATGATTTCACATCATGTCTGGACAGTTTTGGTTTACATCAGTTTGTTAATTTTCCCACTCACTCCAAAGGACATATTCTGGACTTAATCTGCTGCTCAGGTGTAATACCCATAGACTACCTGGACAACTGAGGGACTTTTCACGTACCCATAGACTGTAAAGCCAACTTCATCCCATTTTCTGATCATATGCTTCTTACATTTAATGCAAATCTTCCTCTTTCCAAACGCAACCCTTCACGCACCATAACGTTACCGTAAAATTAAGGACATAAACTTGGACATTTTATCTTCTCACATTAGTAACCTTCCAAGCACAGACAGTTTCACAACACCAGATCAACTTATCTCACATTACAACACCCAACTGCACAACATTCTCAATTCACTTGCTCCACTCAAATCCAGATCTGTCTCATTCACTCACACTGCACCCTGGTACACCCCCACTCTCAGACAGCTAAAAGCAAAAGGCCGGGAACTTGAAAGGCTCTACAATAAAACTGGACTAACTATTCACAAAGACTTGTACACACAGCACACCCTTCACTACAAAGACTGCATCTCCAAAACCAAATCTTCATATTACTCTAGTTTAATCAGTTCCAACTAAGGAAATTCCAAGACCCTTTTCTCACTCATATCTAACATAACCAATCCTCCTGACTCTCTCCCATCACACTATTCATCTGATTTCTGCAATATCCTGGCCTCACACTTCACCACAAAAATCCAACATATTCACCAACAGCTTACTCCCTCCTCTGCTCTACCCATACCTGCCATTCCATTTCCTCTATCTGACACCCCTTTTTCATCATTTACCCTTCCTTCTGTCAATCAAATCTCCAAACTTATAAATAAATCCAAAACCTCCTCATGTCACTCTCCACCGCCCTTGTCAAAGCCACACTTCCTTCTCTAGCTCCTCTAATCACTAATCTAATTCACGCTTCTCTCATTTCTGGTACTGTCCCCTCTCCTCTGAAAACTGCTGCTGTTACTCCCATCCTCAAAAAACCTGGCTTAGATCCCACTGACCTCAATAATTTCCGTCCCATCTCCAGCCTTCCATTCATCTCAAAAATTCTGGAAAAAAACGTTTCTTCCCAACTCCACGCTCATCTGTCTTCTAATAATCTATATGAACATTTTCAATCTGGCTTCCGTCCCCTCCATAGCACTGAAACGGCCCTTCTCAGAATCACAAATGATCTTCTCCTTTCTGCTGACTCTGGTTTATTATCCATTCTCCTTCTGCTTGATCTTAGTTCGGCCTTCGACACCATTTCTCATCCCATTCTCCTCAATAGACTTTCTTCTATCGGCATCTCTGGCACTGTCCTCACCTGGTTTCATTCCTATCTTTCCGACCGCACTCAGTTCATCCAACTAAAATCCTTTGTGTCTCATTCTGCCTCCATCTCCACAGGTGTTCCCCAGGGTTCTGTCCTCGGTCCCCTCCTTTTCATAATCTATCTTCTCCCCCTCGGCCATATTTTCCGGAAACACCACATCCACTTCCACTGCTACGCGGATGACACCCAGCTCTACCTCTCCACCAAACCAAATGCCACACTCCCACCATCAGCCCTTGTCACCTGTATCAATGAAGTCAAATCCTTGTTCACCTCCAACTTTCTCACACTCAATAGCAATAAAACTGAACTTCTTCTTGTAGGCACCAAATCCACCCTAAGCAAGACCAATCATTTCTCCATTCATATCGACGGCTCCTCCATCTCTCCCTCCCCTCAGGTTAAGAGGGGGCCAAGATGGCGGCGCGTGAAGACGCAGCGGCCCCTCGTCCGGCCGATAGCGTAGTGTTTTCACCGTCTTTGTCTAGTCTATCTTGTCCGTCTTCAGTGTTTTTTAACAAGTACAGTAGGCAGTTTCTGCTGGACATAGGCAGAACTGGCCAGCACAACTCCCTGGACACTGTACTAGAGGAGAAGCTGGCGCGCTTCGGACTACTCCGCCGGCCTGCTGCTAATGCTGCTAACGCTGCTACACCGGACTCGCCTGCCGCCCCCCGCCCGGAGAGGAGACGCCGCAAGCGGTGTGAGAGGACGCAGAAGCGAGGCAAGCGCGGCGGTATCAGAGCTAGGCTAACGGCTAGCCCGCACCGGCCGGCCATTCCATCCATTCTCCTCGCCAACGTGCAGTCTCTGGACAATAAAATGGACTACATCAGACTGAGGGCTGCCCAGCGCGACGTGAGGGAGTGCTGTGTTTTTGTTTTTACGGAAACATGGCTCCATGACAACATCCCGGACTCAGCGATACGCCTGGACGAGCTAACATGCTACCGCTCGGACCGAGCTAGCGGTGTCCCCGGAGTTAAATCCCGCGGAGGGGGTTTAATAATTTTTCTTCGGGACACTTATTGTCGGGACGCTGTGGTGGTATGTAGACACTGTTCACCCCTAGTGGAGTTTATGATTCTGAAGTGCCGGCCTTTTTATCTCCCGCGTGAAATCACGGCAATATTGCTAGTGGTTGTTTATGTCCCCCCATCACCGAACAGCGCTGATAGGAGGGAGGCACTGTATGAGCTGTATAACTCTATTAGCGAGCAACAGACTGCTCACCCGGACGGATTTTTTATCCTTGCCGGGGATTTCAACCATGCAGACCTCAAAACTGTCATGCCACAAATGCATCAGCATGTTGATTTCCCAACCAGGGGAAACAACATTTTGGACATGGTTTACACACCACACAAGGGAGCATACAAGGCTTACCCCCTCCCCCACATAGGCCTCTCTGACCACATCTCTGTTGTGCTCAGACCGGCATACAGACCCCGTGTAAGGGTCTCTAGGCCGGCTCTGAAGCAGATCCAGGTGTGGCCAGAGGGGGCCTCGTCTGCACTACAGCACTGCCTCGGTACAACAGACTGAGCAGTGTTCAAACAGGCCGCCACATACAACAATCACACTGACATTGAGGAGTACGCAGACACTGTGACCTCCTACATCACCAAATGCATTGGTGATGTCACACACACTAAAACCATCACCACCAGGGCTAACCAGAAGCCATGGCTGACAGGGGAGGTTCACAGGCTGTTGAGAGCCAGGAACGCTGCCTTCAGAGCTGGGGATGTCCCCCATCTGAGGGCAGCAAGAGCCAACCTGTCCCGTGGCATCAGGAAAGCCAAACACAGATACACACAGAAAATAACCGGACACTTTAGAGACAGCAGGGACACACGGAGTCTGTGGCAGGGCATCCAGAACATCACGGATTACAAACCCTTGCCACAGACCTGTGACAATAATATCACCCTGCTCAATGACCTCAACAGCTTCTTTGCACAGTTTGAGGCAGGAAATGACACCCGGCCCCAAAAAACTCCACCACCTCCCCACGACCAGCCCCTGTGTGTGTCTGCAGCCAGCGTGAAGAGAACACTCTCCAGGATCAACACCCGCAAGGCTGCAGGCCCGGACAACATTCCTGGTCGTGTGTTGAAAGACTGTGCAGAGGAGCTCAAGGATGTCCTCACAGACATCTTTAATGCTTCTCTGAGCCAGGCTCAGTCGTTCCCTCCTGCTTCAAAACCACTACCATCGTTCCCGTGCCAAAGAAGCCCACTCCGGCCACTTTTAATGACTATCGCCCTGTTGCACTGACCCCCATCATCATGAAGTGCTTTGAACGGCTAGTCATGGCACACATCAAATCCATCCTCCCCCCCACCCTAGACCCATACCAGTTTGCATACCGGGCCAACCGCTCTACCGAGGATGCATTCTGCACTTCACCCGGCTCTCACCCACCTAGACAATAAAGACTCATATGTGAGAATGCTGTTCATAGATTTCAGTTCAGCATTCAACACTATAATCCCTCAGCAGCTCATTATCAAACTAGACCACCTGGGGCTTCAGACCTCACTGTGTGATTGGCTGCTGGACTTCCTCAGTGAGAGGCCACAGGCAGTGCGGGTCGGCAGAAACACCTCAAGCTGCATTAGACTGAGCACAGGAGCCCCCCAGGGCTGTGTGCTCAGTCCGATGCTCTTCACTCTGCTGACCCACGACTGCTCACCAGCGTTCAGCACCAATCACATAGTGAAGTTTGCGGACGATACGACTGTGGTGGGTCTCATCTCTAATAACGATGAGACAAACTACAGGAGTGAGGTGAGCCTTCTGACCCAGTGGTGCAGCAATAACAATCTCCTTCTTAATGTTGAAAAGACCAAGGAGATTGTTATTGACTTCCGGAGAGGCCCCACCCAGCACCCCCCACTGTCCATCAATGGTGCTGCTGTAGAGAGGGTGAGCAGCACCAAATTCCTGGGGGTGCACATCAGTGAGGACCTCTCCTGGACAGTGAATACTGTATCACTGGCAAAGAGGGCTCAGAAGCGCCTCTATTTCCTCCGCAAACTGAGGAGAGCTGGAGCCCCTCCACCCATTATGACCACCGAGGCACCATTGAGAGCGTCCTGACCAGCTGCATCACTGTGTGGTACGGGAGCTGCACTGAACAGAACAGGAAAGCCCTGCAGCGCATAGTGAATGCAGCTGGGAGGATCGCTGGTGTCTCTCTCCCCTCCCTCCTAGACATTTTTAACACCCGGCTCACCCGCAGAGCGTCCAGCATTGTGGGTGACCCGAGCCACCCCGCACATAGCCTGTTCAGCCTCCTGCCCTCGGGGAGAAGGTACCGGAGTCTCCGGGCCCACTCCACCAGGCTTTCAAACAGCTTCATCCACCAGGCTGTCAGGAGGCTGAACTCACACCCGAACTCCCACCTTACCCATCTCCGGCCCTCCACCCCCCATATTGGCATAACCTGTATTCCATAAAAGACATATCACTCTAGACACTTTAAAAAACTGCTGCTAAGGACGACTGTTGCACTGCTGCACATTTACACTTACTACTGGATTTTACTCCTGTTGCACTGTTGTTTACTACTGTTATTGCACACTTACATTTACTACTGGAATTTTTAGTACTGTTGTTTACACCTGTTATTGATTTTTACCCCCGTTGCACTGTTGTTTACTACTGTTATTGCACATTTACTACTGGAATTTTTAGTACTGTTGTTTACTCCTGTTGCACTAGAATTACTACTGTTGCACACTTATTTTTATTTATCTTAACTCCAATGCACATTCTACTGCACATGACCAATTCACTGCTGTATCTTCCATTGCACATTTTGATGCACACTGCACACTTTGGAAATCTGTATATAGTATAGTTTATTTATTATGTTGCACTGTTTTAAGATTTTAGACCGTAGACTTTAGTTTTAACTTAGATCTCTATCTTAGATAGTTTTTGTTGTGTTTTGTCTTCATATTGTATTTTGTACACTGTCTTTTTGCACTACCTGGCCAGAGAGAAACGAAATTTCGATTCACTGTATGTTGAACACATATGGCAGAATTGACAATAAAGCTGACTTTGAACTTTTTTGAACTTTGAAGAGTCTGGGTGTCATCCTCGATAGCACCCTCTCCTTCACCTCTCACATAAACAACATCACCCGCTCTGCCTACTTCCACCTCCGAAACATACATCGTCTCCGGCCCTCCCTTTCTCCTCAGTCCACTGCCGTACTCATACACAGCCTCGTCACTTCCCGCCTGGATTATTGCAACTCTCTCCTGTTTGGTCTCCCGCAAAAAACTCTCCCTAAACTTCAGTTCAGAATTCAGCTGCTCGCATTATCACACATACACCCTCCATCAACCACATCACACCCATCCTACAACAGCTCCACTGGCTCCCCATCACACACCGCATTCAATACAAAATCCTGCTCCACACATTCAAAGTCATCCACAGCCTTGCGCCTCTATATCTCACACCTCCTCCATATCTCCACACCTGCTCGCTCTCTGCGCTCCTCCTCCTCTCTCCAGCTCTCTGTCCCCTCTGCCCGTCTGGTCACTATGGGGAGCAGGGCGTTCAGCCGCTCTGCTCCCCAGCTCTGGAACTCTCTCCCTCCTGACCTCCACCGACACACTCCCAAACTTCAAAACCAAACTCAAAACTCATCTGTTCAGACTGGCCTATTCACCTCAACCATAACTGCACTGTCCTTTTAAATGTTTTAAATGTTTTACTGTTTTTAAAAGTTTTATTGTTTAAATGTTTAACTGTTTGTATTTTAACTGTTGCTTTTAACTGCTTTTAACTGCCTATAATGTATATTGTACTTGTTGGAAGGCGACCTTGAGTGTCCAGAAAGGCGCCTAATAAATAAAATGTATTATTATTATTATTATTATTAAGAAGCAATTACTGAACATGTTGGTTTTCAGTCTGCAGGCTCCCAAAACCTCCTGGATGGCAGGCGAAAGTCATGACACATGAGAGATTTGCACTGTAGATTGCCAAATCCTTATTTCCAGTCATTTTGGCGAGAGTAACTAAAGTAATGCAAAAGTAGTGTAATGCCTTACTTTTTATTTAGAGTAATATTGTAATGTAAGGCATTACTTTAAAATGACAGTAACAAGTAATAAGTAGTGCATTACAGTTTTTGAGTAACTTGCCCAACACTGTCTCTCATTACTTAATAATCACACAGAACTTACCAGCTTCTGTAAACAATGCCATTTACTGATTTCAACATCGAAATAAAATTAATAACTAGAGTAGACTTCAAACTTTTGGCCCGACCCTCCACAATATTTTCTGCTTCTCATTTGGCCCGTGGGGAAAAATAATAGCCCACCCCTGCTATAAAGCCATCTTTTGCCAAAATTAAAATTTTGAAAATACATTTTGGAGTTCAGAGAAAAATGTCATTCTGTTCATTAGTCTGTGATTTAAAGTGTGTACAACAGGTTTTGGAGTATATTTAACATAGTTTACATCATTATATATTTAAAAAAAACTTTTATTAATACCGAATTAGTATTTGAATTCTGAAGTTTTGGCAGCAGATGTGATGTACGTTAGCAACCATAATGTTAACGAAGGGCGAAATATTATTTAAAGTGCACTATAGTTAGGATTAAACTAATAAAAAAACAAATGACAGCACCTTTTATTTAGTTAAATGAAAGTTTAAGATAAGATGTGTGTAAATTGTTGCATTTTGGAAGTTTTCTGTGTTGATGTCATAAGCTGAGGGATTCTGTTTTACAATTTAGCGCTACTTCCTATATATGTTTTTTTACTTTTCTTCTTCACTTTTTACTCACAATTAGTATTCCGAATTAGGATTGTCAGAAGTATCAAAAATCAGATACCAGTCGATACTAAAACGATTGAAACTAGATAATAAAAAAGTCACATTCACGGGACAGAAATGAACCTTTCCTGAAGCTTTAGAATGATCTTGATCTGAATCATAAGTACAGACCACATAGACGAGTATACGCCCGTGGACTCCAAGGGAACCTACCTGGACGACTGAGGTATTACACAGATACAAGACGACATGGTAATATAAAAGAAAGTACTACGATTTGATATTGACAATCACATTCTATTGCCTATTACACATCATGGTATCGGAATCGGTACCGAGTATTGAGTCTATTCATTAGTATCACTATGAATAGACTTATACTATATTATGTGCAATACGAAATCCACATGCACACCATATTATGTGCAAACTGTGAAATAATCTACTTACACCTTATTTAATCCTACCTGTACCTTTGTACATTATACTTTGTATTTTTATTACTTTTTATTATATATTTTTATTATAATGTTTACTTCTTCCCCTGCACTTTTGTAACACTTTTTACCATGTTCTATTATTGCTGTTATTAGTACTTCTTGACTATCTCAGCGAGTCAACTGTTCCTCTGATCCTAAGCATTTCATTGCATTGCTGAGCTTGTGTTGATCCTGCATATGACAAATAAACAATATTGAATCTTGAATCAGACTCAAGCTTGAAATTTTAGTATTGTGACAACACTATTGAGTGTGTATTTTTGGTACATACATGTTGTTACTTCCCAACACTGGTAATTACATATTAACCATAAACTAGGGCAAAATCTGTGTTTAAATCTGTGACATATCTTCCACTGTAACCCAGATAAAATAAATAAATAATTATAACAGTGTTAGAATTATTTTCAAAGTAAATGTGACAAGATCTTACGTGGTTTTGGTCTCGTTCCTGATACAGTTCCTGGTCTTGGCTTTGGTCTTGGTCAAGTTCCTGGTCTGGTCTTGGCTTTGGTTTTTGGTCTAGACTCTTGTCGAGTCTGGTATGGATCTGGTCTTGGGACTGGTTCAGCCTGGACTTTTATAAACCTCTTTGTTCCCTCCGGGGTGGATTCAGTCTCTGTATTATTCAGATTCTAAAATGGTGGAGGATGAAGAACACAACATGGCTGCTGTCTGCGATCACATGAAAATCGTTTTAAGCAGTTAAAGTGCCCATGTTACGTATTTTCTGATCTATGTGATAATGTTGTTTCCTCATCACAAACGTACCAGGGGATGTGTTTTGTTTCATTCGCACAAGCTGTATTTCAAGTGATTTGTGCATGTTTGAGGGATCTTTAGTCACTTATTTTCAAGATGCCATATTGTCGATAAAACTGTTTTCAACTGCTCTTTCTATGTCTAAAAAAATAGTTAGAGCAAAGAATACACATACCATTTCCTTTCTTTTTCAGATCATGTTTGTGGCAAATAGTAAGTTCCATGGTAGAAAAAAAAACAACCTTGGGCACAGATGTGAGTCTGGTCACTGGTGAATTTCCCCATTTCCCCATTTTCAAATGGGCGTAACTGGTAACAGGTGGATTAGCCGATCAGGGACACACATGGTCCATCTATATCAGAAAGAATAAAGGAGAAAAATATCACCGGACTAAAAACACCCCAGATTTTTGCAGCTGTGGAGTCAGAAAAAGCTGAAAGATCAAATAAACACACAGAGGTTTCTAAGCTCAGTCTGTTTCACATTTCACATAGCCAACAACTGCTCAGTCCAATTAAACCAATTTATCTAAAGCTACATTCAGACTACAGCCTGAAGTGACCCAAATCCGATTTTTTCGCCCCTATGCGACCTGTATCTGATCTTCTAATGACAGTCTGAACAACACAGATCCAGTCCACTTGGATATGTGGTCCTAAAACCGATACATATCCGAACTTTTGGTATGCGACTTCAGTCTGAACGGCCAGGTCGCGTTCATCCGACCTGGGCGTGAGACTATTCTAACATCCTGCAAAAAAATTCAAATAGAAACTCTCCACAAACTCACAAGTTCAATGGATGCAAGAATTGTGAAGCTCCTGTCAAATAAGGGGTCCTACAGTCCCCTCTAAAAGAATTGGAGCAGCAAGACAAATTCTTTTATTTTTGTTGGTCACTGAAGACATTTGGGTTCAAGATCAGAAGACGAGTATGAGACAAGAGGTCAGAATGTCAGCTTTTATTCCCTGGTATTTACATCAAATGAGCAAAACTATTGGAACATGTGACTGACAGGTGTTTCTCGCTGACCAGGTGTTGCCTTTAAGGTTGATTGTTCAAGCATTAAATAGCTCTGCATGACTAATCTACTCCTTGGCTGCAAGACTGCATTTCTTGTTAAAGAGCATAAACCAAAATAAAGACCAGAGAGCTGTCGATGGGAGAAAAGCAAGCCATTTAGAAACTGAGAAAAGCAGGAAAATCAGTCAGAGCCACTAAACAAACATTGGACATAGCAAGCACAACAATTTGGAATGTCCTGCAAAAGACAGAAACTACTGGCGTTCTGAGTAAAAGACGTTGAACAGGTCGGCCAAGGAAAACAACAGTAGTTGATGACAGAAATATTGTGCGAGCTGTGAAGAAAAAACGCAAAACAAAAGTCAAATCACCAACGACCTCCACAGCGCAGGGGTGAAGGTATCACAATCCACTGTTCAAAGAAGACTCCGAGAGCAGAAGTATAGAGGCCATACCACAAGATGCATACCACCCATCAGCAGTAAGAATCGGAAGGCCAGATTGGAATTTGTAAAGAAATACAGAGATGAGCCGCACAAGTTCTGGAACACCATCCTATGGACTGATGAGGCCAAGATTAATCTCTACCAAAGTGATGGAAAGGCCAAAGTGTGGAGGAAGAAAGGAACTGCTCATGATCCGAAGCGTACAAGCTCATCTGTGAAGCATGGTGGAGGTATTGTCATGGCTTGGGTATGCATGGCCGCTTCTGGAAGAGGCTCATTCATTTTTATTGATGATATAATTGATGATGGTAGCAGCAAAATGAATTCAGAAGTATACAGAAATATTTTGTCTGCCAATGTACGTAGAAATGCATCCAAACTAATTGGGAGGAATTTTATCATGCAGCGGGACAATGAGGACTTAAAAAAGGACTTAATCGGGGGAAAAGCGTAAGGTTGTAGTCACTTACCTGACCTTAACCCAACAGAACCAGAATTTCACCTCCTGAAGAGGAGACTGAAGGGAGAAACCCCCCGAAACAAACAAGAACTGAAGGAAGGTGCGGTAAAAACCCAGAACGGCATCACAAATGAAGAGTGCAGTTTGGTGATGTCGATGGGTCGCAGGCTTGAGGCAGTTATTGGAAGCAAGGGTTTTGCCACCAAATATTAAATTTTTGCTCACCTAAAACTGCTGTGGTATAATCCATCGATCCATCCATCCATTTTCTTCCACTTTTCCGGACCCGGATCGCAGGGGCAGGGACTCCCAGACTTCCTTCAACCTGGACACTTCCTCCAGCTCCTCCGGGGGGGACCCCAAGGCGTTCCCAGGTCAGCCGAGAAACATAGTCCCTCCAGCATCCCGGGGCCTCCTCCTGGTGGGACATGCCCGGAACACCTCCCGAGGGAAGTGTCCAGGATGCGTCTGGAAAATATGCCTGAGCCACCTCAGCTGGCTCATCTCGATGTGGAGGAGCAGCGGCTCCTCCCGTGTGACTGAGCTTCTCAACTTATCTCTAAGGGAGCGCCCAGCCACTCTGCGGAGGAAACTCATTTCGGCCGCTTGTAACCGCGATCTCGTCCTTTTGATCATTACCCAAAGCTCATGACCATAGGTGAGGGGAGGAACATAGATTGACGGTAAATTGAGAGCTTTGCCTTTTGGCTCAACTCCCCCTTCACTGTAAGGGTCCAGTACAGCGACCGCATCACTGCTGACGCTGCACCAATCTGCCTGTCAATCTCACGCTCCATCCTCCCTTCACTCGTGACCCTGAGATACTTGAACTCCTCCACTTGATGCAGGGACCCTCCAGCCACCAGAGAGGGCAAGCCACCTTTTTCCGTTTTTTTTCCGGTCGAGAACCATGACCTTGGATTTGGAGGAGCTGGCCTTCCAAATCAAATCCAAGTCTAAGGCAGGGGCCTCGATGACTGATAAACACTGGGAAGCATGCCCATGTTCACTTCCTATTTGAAATGCGCTACTATTGGGTTAGCTATGCCAGTTTACGGTCTATGATTTCACAATGAGAAAAACAGATCTGATTGGACAAACATGTTTGGGTGCGCTTGAGGTGTGACATAGGGCATGGGCACCAGACTGATATTGATCTATATAAAAATACAGACATATCATTCTGGATTTGCCAAGCAAATGTGTAGTTACTCAAACTGCAGTCCCTCCACTGCCACGAGGATGTGCTGTTTTGTTTTTGGACCACTATGTTAAAGTGAAAATGCTACTTATAGGAGCTTGGATGAGTTTATTTGTGCTGTGGCCCTGAAAAGGACCTAGTACCAGTGAAATGGAGACATGTTCAGTCAAGCTGAGCTAAACTGTCCCATTGTGTCTGTGATTTTCAGATAACTGGAGACGGTTTGTTGATTCTAAAGACTCAAGGCCACAGTAAAGTCACTCTTGCACAGGATTTCCAGGTTCACAAAATGAAAAACAGCTCAATGCTCAAAAACCTTGTTATACTGTTTCTGTCCTGTCTCTCTTACTGTTTTTTTTCTTCTTGTTTCATTATACACAAACCTTATATTACCATTATGTTAAACACCACATTTATTTTTAATAAAAAGACCAGGCAGGGCTGTAGGCTGTATTTATTTATTTCTCTTTTTCCTGAATTGTGGGGCACAGAGCCGGGCCCAGGCATGGCGTATGTCCCTGCACTGCACTCCATATATGATGGGGTTCACTGCACCGGGCACCGTGACACATATGATGGAGGCCATTTTCCTCTGCTGCGTGTACTGAGGGAAGCGGTGCAGAGTAATGAGCATGGCTCCGCTCGTCAGCAGCAGCAGGTACACCAGCAGGTGGGTGGAGCAGGTCTGGAGGGCACGGCGGTTCACACTGGTACTGCGTCTGCGCAGACACACCAGAGTGATCTTCACGTAGGTCAGGAGGATGGAGCCGATGGAGGAGCCTAGCAGCAGCACCGTGTAGAGCAGCCCGTACACATTGTTAATCAGGGTACTCTCACACGACAGCTTAAAGAGAGACGCGTTATCACAGAACGGGTTTGTGATCAGTGAGCGACAGCGTGACAGACGCAACGACAGGCCAATCAGAATGCTCACCATGACAAAGGCCACGCCCCATGCTAACGCTGTTAGCTTCATTAGCATGCGTCCACTCATGATGGTGGAGTAGTGGAGCGGGTTACAGATCGCCACATAACGGTCAAACGCCATGATCATGAGAACCGTATGTGAGGTGGACCCAAACACTTGCGCCATGAAGGCCTGTGTGGCACAAGCGCTGTAGGAGATGAGGCGCTCCTCGGGTGCTCGCAGTAGGTCGGACAGTAAACGCGGGACAATGTCTGTGCCCCCGATGATGTCATTGAGGCAGAGGTTACACAGCAGCAGGTACATGGGCTGGTGTAGGCTCTTGTCTCTCAGGATCACCACACAGTTCCCCAGGTTCACCAGCATCATGAGGAGATACGCCAGCAGGAAGCAGCAGAAGACAGGCAGGACAGAGGAGTGAGACAGGGACAGGCCCTCTATCAGCAGCAGAGCGCCACTCGCATTCTCCATTCACCTGGGGAGATATGCACGTGTGTCAAGTGTCAGCTGACAATTTACACATAGAAAACATACATGTGGGGACATATGCGTGGGTGTGTATGTTAACTGTAGAAGCTCATGTTTCTGCTATAACCCCTGTTCTCCAGAAGCCTGATGCTGATCCTAATAACTAATGTCAAACCTACAATTTATAGCAAAAATCTTGGAGAAGGTAGTTGCTGGCCAAATCCACGCATATTAATGACAGTAACTTGTATGAATCTTCTTGACCCCAAGGCGTTCCCAGGCCAGCCGAGAGACATAGTCCTTCCAGCGTGTCCTGGGTCTTCCCCGAGGCATCCTCCTGGTGGGATGTGCCCGGAACACCTCCTGAGGCAGGCGTCCAGGAGACGTCTGGAACAGACGCCCGAGCCACCTCAGCTGCTCCTCTTGATGTGGAGAAGCAGCGGCCCCTCCCGTGTGACTGAGCTCCTCACCTTATCTCTAAGGGAGCACCCAGCCACTCTGCGGAGGAAACTCATTTCGGCCGCTTGTATCCGCGATCTCGTCCTTTCGCTCACTACCCAGAGCTAGAGGTAAGATCGGGCCTAAAAAATCCAGCCCGACCCGAACCGGCCCGCGGGTATTAAAGCCCGACCCGGCCAATTAACTTGATTTGCAGGCCAGAGCCCGAAGCAAACCCGAAATTTCATATTTTATTTGTGATGAGGAGGGAGGAGGAGGGGTGATTTATGATAACAAATTAAAGCCTGTCTTTTGTAACGAAATCTAAGTTAAACAAGACTGTATAAACATTTACATCTTTTATATTTGTTTCTGCAGAGGGTACATTTACCGACAATTTTCCATCATTGACGGATTTTTTAAAGAGTTGACGGGAAAAATTTAAAGCCGTCCGTCATTTTGACGGGTTGAAAGTTGGGCCATAAACCACAGCAGCAGTACGTCCTTAAAGGGATATGCCACCCCCAGGGCAAATTTGGGCATCTCCCCACAGTCCAGAGACTAAAATAAGTGGTGGAAAGCGTTTTCCTGCTCACCCAGCCATTGTCCGAGTCTGTCGCCACTGACCGCCGCGGTATCTGCAGCTCCTCCGCCTTAGACTGGAGTCTAACGTAGCCAGAGAAAGATTTCGGCCAAAAGGAATTAATTTGCTCGATGCGTTTCCCAATTACTTTATGTGTAGTGCGCATTCATATCGAGTGCAAATAAATGTGCAAATCAACACGGAGAGCTTGCCTTGGTCATTTTGGGTGGGAACTATTTTCCAGTGCGGAAGAATACAGTCGAATCACGCAGTACGCTGCCAGGGGAATCCCAGTTACGCACCGGGAAGGGAGTTCCCCTGTTGCACAACGTGGTGCGTGATTCGACTGTATTCTTCCGCACTGGAAAATAGTTCCCACCCAAAATGACCAAGGCAAGCTCTCCGTGTTGATTTGCACATTTATTTGCACTCGATATGAATGCGCACTACACATAAAGTAATTGGGAAACGCATCGAGCAAATTAATTCCTTTTGGCCGAAATCTTTCTCTGGCGACGTTAGACTCCAGTCTAAGGCGGAGTAGCTGCAGATACCGCGGCGGTCAGTGGCGACAGGCTCGGACAATGGCTGGGTGAGCAGGAAAACGCTTTCCACCACTTATTTTAGTCTCTGGACTGTGGGGAGATGCCCAAATTTGACCTGGGGGTGGCATATCCCTTTAAGAATCTAGCGCGGCGCGGCACTAGAGAGAGAAGCAGAGAGAGAACGGAGCGGAGGAGAAGCAGAGAGCAGAGCGGAGGGGAAGATTATTAAGAGGGGGGCCGTCACGTGCGCAGAGCTCTGGCTCTGCGGCTCCTGTTTAGTAGTTAAATAGCAATTACATTACAGCGCCTTCTCTGTTTTATCCAAATTATTTATTTTAAAACAAGTATTCCTTAGTTTAGTATCCACATATCGTTTTAGTATACATTTTTATAAACAGATATTTATTTTTTAAAAAGTCAGCGAGAGAGAAGCCTGAGCCCGAACCGACCCGAAGCAATGATTGACATTTTAGGCCCGACCCGACGGGTTGGGTCGGGCTCGGGCTTAAGATCTTACCTCTACCCAGAGCTCATGACCATAGGTGAGGGGAGGAACATAGAACGACGGTAAATCGAGAGCTTTGCCTTTCGGCTCAGCTCCCTCTTCACCACAACGGTCCGGTACAGCGACCGCATCACTGCCGACGCTGCACCGATCCGCCTGTCAATCTTACGCTCCATCCTCCCCTCACTCGTGAACAACACCCCAAGATACTTGAACTCCTCCATTTGAGGCAAGGACTCTCCACCCACCCGGAGAGGGCAAGCCACCTTTTTCCGGTCGTTTTTTTCCGGTCCAGAACCATTGCCTCGGATTTGGAGGAGCTGGTCTTCCAAATCAAATCCAAGTCTAAGGCAGGGGGCTCGATGACTGGATCTCCGGACATGGAGACTAGCTCTGGGGACATGGTATAATCTAAAAATGGAAAATCAGACAGGCTCGGGCCAACTTCAGGAGGAAGATAGAACAGCAGCTGCAGCAGCGGAATTTCAGGGAGGTGTGGAGGAGTCTGAAGAGTGTCTCTGGCTTCAATCCTCCGCCCACCCAGACAGAGGGAGATCAACAGTGGGTGAACGATCTGAATTCACACTTCCTGAGGTTTGATCGATCACTCACCCCTCCCCCCGCACCGCTGCATGGGCTCACCTTGTCCCCTGCACAATGGCCCAGTCTGTCACCTCTTCACACCTCTGCCTCATCCTCCCAGCCCCCGAATCCACATCAAGTACTCAGCCAGACCCCCAGCACATGCCTTCGCTCTTTGTCCTTCACAACAGCTCAGGTTAAGAGAGAACTGAACCGGATAAGGAGTAGAAAAGCTGCTGGACCAGACGGGATCAGCCCCAGGCTCCTTAAGTCCTAAGCAGATGAGCTGTGTGGAGTTATGGAGCATGTCTTCAACCTGAGCCTGAAGCTGAAGGTGGTGCCACAGCTCTGGAAGACCTCCTGTGTGGTACCTGTGCCCAAGACACCTCACGCCAAAGACCTCAACAGCTTCAGGCCAGTGGCTCTCACGTCTCATCTGATGAAGACTCTGGAGAGGCTCGTCCTGGGTCACCTCCGCTCCACGGTGAGCTCGGCGATGGACCCGCTGCAGTTCGCATATCGGCCCGGCATCGGAGTAGAGGACGCCATCATCTCTCTGATGCATCGCTCGCTGTCCCACTTGGAGAGGCCCGGCAGCACTGTGAGAATCTTGTTCTTCGACTTCTCCAGTGCGTTCAACACCATCCAGCCGCTGCTCCTGAGGGACAAGCTGGAGTGGGCAGGAGTGGACTGTGACCTGGCTGAGTGGATCCTGGACTACCTCACAAACCGGCCCCAGTTTGTGAGAGCCCAGGACTGTGTGTCTGACCTCATGACCTGCAGTGTGGGGGCGCCCCAGGGCACGGTCCTCGCGCCCTTCCTCTTCACCCTCTACACTGCAGACTTCAGACACAACACGGACAGCTGTGTCCTGCAGAAGTTCTCTGATGACGCCGCCATCATTGGTCTCATCACAGACGATGATGACGCGGAGTACAGAGGACTAACGCAGGACTTTGTGGACTGGTGTCAGCGGAACCACCTTCTCATCAACGCGGGTAAGATCAAGGAGATGGTGGTGGACTTCCGCAGACGCCATTCTACTGCCCCCCACCAGTGAACATCCAGGGAAGGGACATTGAGAGAGTGGACTCTTACAAGTACCTGGGTGTTCATCTGAACAATAAACTGGACTGGACTCATAACACAGATGCACTGTACAGGAAGGGCTAGAGTCGGCTCTATCTCCTGAGGAGACTGCGGTCCTTTGGAGTGAGAGGGCCACTCCTAAGGACCTTCTATGACTCTGTGGTGGCATCAGCCATCCTGTACGGTGTGGTCTGCTGGAGCAGCAGTGTCACAGAGAGAGTCAAGAAGAAACTGGACAAGGTCATCAGGAAGTCCAGCTCAGTCCTGGGCTGTCCTCTAGACTCGGTGCAGCAGGTGGGGGACAAGAGGGTCCTGGCTAAACTCATGTCTATGCTGGACCATGAGTGTCACCCCCTGCAGGACGCTCTGTAGGCTCTAGAGAGCAGCATCAGTGACAGACTGATTCACCCTCGCTGTGTTAAAGAGAGATTTCGCAGATCTTTCCTTCCTGCTGCTGTCAGACTGTACAATGATCAATGCTAGTCATGTTCATCTCCATAGCAACCATGTGTCATCTCCATAGTAATAATTAGATGTGCAATATTATTTAAAGTCACTTTACCTGCTACTTATTTGTGTAACAACCACTGTCCATCACTGCACTGTACACAATCATCTGACTCACATTATTGTAGTGATATTATATATTACTGAACTGGAGTCACTTTAACTGCTGTTTGTTTGTTCACTGCTCAGAATCAAAGACATTTATTGTGCAGCGTTCCTGTGGCTTTAACCTTACAGTGTTGTGTTTTTTTAGTTGATTGTACATACTTATTATTTATCTTAATTTTTGATGCATGCTCTTTTTTTTTTTTTGCCAACTGTTTCTGAAACTTGCGTTGTGACACTGCAATTTCCCCATTGTGGGACAAATAAAGGATTATCTTATCTTAAACGGTGATATATCCTAAGTTGTTAAACGCATCGAGCTGTTACTTGTATGAATGTTTTCAATCCGGCCAAAAGCACAGCACTGAGACAGCATTGGTTAAAGTTACAAATGATCTCTTAGGTGCTGCCGATGGTGGTTTACTGTACATCCTTGTAGATCTTTGACATGGCCTCACATAAAATCCTACACACCCAATTAGCTGACATTGAACATTGGCAGGGATATGCCTGACAGAAAGTACTCATAGACTACGTTCACACTGCAGGGCTTAACGCTCAATTCCGATTTTTTTGTGAAATCCGTTTTTTTTGCGAGGCCGTTCACATTTCCAATTAAATGCGACTTGTATGTGATCTCCAGTGTGCACTTTAAACGACCCAAAAGTGTCCTGCATGCGCCTTGGAGGACACGATGACGTCACATGCAGCGAACGTGCTCAGTATTTACAGAAGTTACCTAAAGTTGTTGCGTACCGGAGCCAGAACATATACAGCTTATTTGTTTTAAAGAGGATACGGAGAAGGAGAAGGACAAGGTTTTTGGCCACGGCGTTTTGTGGGGCAGTGGCAGCAACGTCTGTAGAAATGAACGTGTGGGTGCGGAGTCGCAGACAAGAGTGGTGGGATTGCTACGTGCTTCGCCCTTCACTGATACGGAGTTTATATACTATTTTCACATGACGAGAAGAACGTTTTGTGTACATTTACTTGTACCACTCTCGCTGGAGGAAACACGCCCGGGTCGGATGAATGCGACCTGGCCGTTCAGACTGAAGTCGCATGTCATAAAATCGGATATGTATCAGATTTAGAACCACATATCCAAGTGGCCTGGGTCGCATTTGAAAAAATCAGATCTGTGTCGTTCAGACTGTCATTAGAATATCAGATACAGGTCACATAGAGGCAAAAAAATTGGATTTGAGTCATTTCAGGGTGCAGTGTGAACGTAGCCATAGACTCCACATCTACCCTCTGACTCGCCATCAACAATTCATCAATAATCCCACCACATCAGGTCAAAAAACTTACTTGACCGCACTCTCATTTCCCACATTAACAATATCAACTGATCCTGCTACTTTCATCTGCGTACCATAGCCACAAAGCACTGCAATCCTGGTTTACTCACACTTGGAGTGCTGTAATTCATTGCTCTATGGTCTACCTCACAAACACTTCATGAATTACAAATGGTACAAAACTCAGCTCACAATCACCTCATCTACTGCTCATAAGTCACCACCTCCAGAATTCTCTTTAAAACTCTGCTACACACTTACAAAGCTCTACATAACCTCGCTTCAGTTTACCTACCCAGTTCACATCAAACCCACTTTTCGTGCTATCATGTGCAAATGTATCTTCATCTTTTAGCATTTTTGGAATGTTTTGGAATTTACTGCATTTTACTGTATTTATTTTGTATTTTGAAATGTACCGCGACCTTCAGTGTCTTGAAAGGTGCCTCAAATAAAAGGTATTATTAGTATTCTTACGTAAATCACATGTACATGAGGATCAGCAGAGTAGTAGAGCTGTTTGGATCTATTGTGTCAAAATGACTCCAGTCCTTCACAGCATCTAATAGCCATCAGATTGTTTTAAATTTCCACATGTAAGATGCACCAAAATGCAGGAAATAATTCATGTTCTCCAATCTCCAATACAGCTTCCCCCACACGGAACAGACACAACCTTCACTTTGAAAAATAACAGTTTTTAGTTCTGTTTGGCCAGGAATTAAACCAGAACTAAACAAGGACTAATGCCAGGACTAAAACCAGGATTAAACCAGGACTAAAAGGCTTAAATCAGAACTAAACCAGGGACAAAAACAGGGACTGAACCAAGACTAAACCAGGACTAAAACCAAGACCAGAAATAAAACCAATTCTAAACCAAAGCTAAACCAGGACTAAACTAGGGAAACAACAAACAACTAAAACCAGGGCTAAACCAATCCTAAACACTAGGACTAAAGCGGGTCTAAACTAAAACCTACACCAGAACTGTACCTGAAGGTCTAATTAACAGTAACATGTCTCAAATATGAATATAAGTTTAAATAATTTAAAAATAAAAAACAACAGGAAACAGAGTCACAAGAAACATGAAAATCAGGACTCGAGCCAGGACTAAACCAGGTCTGAAGCAGGACTAAATCAGGATTAAACAGAACAAAGTATTTTTCAAAATAGACTACATTTGCAATAAGACCTTACATGATCCTCAGTCCAATTTTTAGTCTGGTTTAAGTCGTGGAAAATTCCTGGACTCTGGTTTGGTCTGGGTTTATATAAGCCTTCATTGTCACCTCTCCCTCTCAGCAGTGCTCATTACATTGCATCATATTTTTTGTAAATGTAATATTCATAGTCTGTCTCCCTCCGCACAGCTCCCAACACTCTGTTACACATGGTGATGTCATCAGGTGGTGATCCAGAAGTGCTCCTCTGGGTTTTTGAAGTCCACACACCTATAGCAGTCTTATTAGGCCTAAAAAAAATAAATCTAAGTTTCCGGTTGCCGACCGACCCTGTTGATTTGCATGCGACCCAAATTATTTTATTGGACTTAATAAAATAAAATAAATTTGATACTGAAATTAATTTTACAAGCTTCGGTTAAAAAAGAAAGAAAGAAAACTAATAGCCTACTGTATTTTTCGATTTCAGCGAGACTACAATCGACGTCATTCACCACGCCTGCGCTACGATGTGTAATGTAATGTGCTTCTGAGCGCGCGCTCACCTGTCACACAGAGGAGAGAGTCAGGGTTGGGGCGTAGCCGTATTTTTTGTTGAACGCAAACCATTCATTCATCTTTCACGTTAATCTGTTCATCCTGCTGGTTTCCATGAGTTCCATTTCATCCTGCTGCGCTGTCATAGCTGTGTGCGCTCTTTTTGTAATAAATGCACAAAACGCATATCTGGATCTCAGTGTATCTGTCACCATAGCCTCCTCTTTGCGCGTCACAAATCTGCGAGCCATAGGACCAGGGGTAGTGGGCGTGGTACGCGGGGGTACCCCGTCCACCCACTTCTCCCGACGTGAGATATAAAAAAAATAACAAATATAAATTCAGGGATGAAAGAGTTCCGTTTTTTAGCGGATCTCCGCTTTTTTCAGCCGCGGGGTAGCCTATTATTTATTTATTTATTTTTTACATCTGTGGAAATTGGTTGAGAAAGATTTTGGGTGTATATATATATATATGTATGGTTGTGTTTAGGGTCGCCAACTGTCCCTTGAAAAACAGAATGGTCCCGTATTCAGAACAAAAGTACGTGTATCTCGTATTAAACTTCGTATTAAACTGCGGGCCGCGCGAGCCCGTGTCTGGAGCCGCGGACCGAGCGAGCGCAGCTCTCGCAACAGCCTGTACCATTGCGTGTACACAGGTTAAACTTTATAAAACATCCTATACCTCATCCTACCTGCCCGTGCCTCACGCGTCGCTCCTCACTTTTTCACCTGCGCCTTTTAGCGCGCATCAGCTCCTCCTCAATGCCTCTGATTAGACGAAGTGCAAAGCAAAAACAAATCCAATATATACTACTAGTACCTGTTAATAAAATGTGTTTTTTGTACTTTTATGTACAGTTTTACTTTATTGCTAACATATAGCATATAGAAATCCAAATTTCAGAAATTTAACATTTTCCAGAGGGGGTGTAATTCACATCCATGACGTCACAAATCGCGTACACCCACTTAAAAAATCCCCACTACACCACTGCATAGGACCCAACCTCATATTCTCGGCAGCTAAAAGATTTGAGTTTGGAAGCCGCCACATTCTGCTTTACTTCCGTGTGGCTAAACGAAACTGCGGCCATGTCCCCAGTTCCCAGAGCGCACAGCTCGGAGCGCGGCCCGAAGGGGGCTCAGACTGCAGTCAAGGCGGTGCACACTTGCTCAGCCCCGACTGCAGTCCACGGACCGCTTAACGATTGCGGTCTCCGGACCGCGTGTTAACTGCGCATGGGACAAAAAAGAAGTGGGACAGCAGTCGTTGCGCCGGTGTTCTGTCAAAATGTGTGACGCAGATGCCCTTCGGGCCACGCTCCGAGCTGCGCGCTCTGGGAATTGGGACACGGCTTCTAATGGCAAAGAAACATGTCTGCGGCGCCATTTGCCCACAAAAATAACAGCAAAAGACTGCGCGAAACAGTTCCCCTCCTAGTAGTAATTTATTTTGGATGTTGGTAAGGTTGTTTTAGGACCATATCTGTGATCTCTGTGTCTTTGTATTATTCTTTGTCAGTAATAACTCAGTATTCAAAATATTACTTAAATTTAATTACAAAAAGTGAAAATCGCAACTATTTATCGCTACTTTCACTTCCTCCCGCAACAAAATCGCAACAAAACCCTTAAAAGCACCGCAACTTTTTGGAAAAGCTCCCGGAAATTCAGGGATTTTAGCCCGCAACAATCACAAAAAATGCCCGCGAAATCCTGGGGGGTCTGGGAAAGGAGAAATGACTGTTTTGAACACACAAACAGTTTTATGTGGGGTTGTGTCCCATTTGCTTTTACATACATACAACAGCTGTTCGCTTGCAACAGTACAGTAGCTAACCTACATCAGCATTAGGTTTGTTGACTCATGCATCAGCATGTATTTTTGTAACATTGTAAGATATATTCTACATGTACTCTGGTACAGTCAACGACCTGGTTTCGCATGGCATGTTGGAGCTTCGTTCGACTATACTTAAGTATAGAATATGCCCTTAGCATTGAGATAGCTTTGGGAAATTATGCCAATGTCAATTATATTTTTTATTGAAATAGTACTGCTGCGGAAGGAAATAAAATAAAATTTCAAAAATTCCATATTCCCACAGGAAAAAAATAAATAAAAATAAAAATAAAATAAATTCCCTACCTACCCATGTCTAGAACTGTCAACAAATCGGAAACCAACATTTATTTTTTTTTAGGCCTTATGATCATTAAATCTCAAATTGGTTCAAACTGGTACAAACAGCTGTAGTTTATGGAAGTATAATAATATACATAAAGGGCCCATTCTATGCTTTTCTGATCTACTGTATGTTATAATGTGTTCTCATCAAAAACATACATGAGTTCTGCTTTGTTTCAGAAACCCTGCATATTTAGGCTGAAGTTGTTCCCCCTTGTGATGTGGTAATACAGGAAGTGCTCCTCTGGGTTTTTAAACTCCACACACCTTCACTAGAATCATTTGGATAATTTCAGCCCTGGGATTGCCGATCTCTACTGACCTAAAGGTAAAATGTATATAGAATGCCTTTTATTGTCACTATTCATATGTACATTTTGCATCATACGTACTCACAATGAGACTGAAAGCATCTCACTTCAGTGCAGACATTTAAGTACGATATTTACAACTCAGCAGGATATTTACAACACAGTATAGAAGAAAAATAAATAAAACGAAATAAAAAAGAGTGCAATTAGTGCAAAAAAGTTCTGTACTACGCATCAAAGGATTAATTTAAGCCAACCAACAAAAAGCGCGCCATTAGGCTGCGTAGCCACAGGTGAGCCATGCGTCCACTCACCTCCACATCCAGTTGTGACAGCTGCACCGCCCTCAGCCAGAGGGTGGCTGCCCTGGAACAACGCATATCCATGTGCGAAAGTCGAGTGGAAAGCGATCTGGATATAATTTTGGGCAAGACTCAGGCCATGGCTAACAGTGCCGAACTGGCGGACACGGCTCATTGCTCCGAAGACGCCTCCGAGCACCAGGCCTCTCCACCTGACTCTGGTGCTCCAGGTACAGACGAACAGTATTGGATTCAGCGAGGGGCTAGGCCCAAAGCCCCGATTAGCTCTACTCCAGTCCGGGCAGACCCCTGGATTGTCGTAGCCCGTAAAGACTGCAGACATGGTAAGCGAATAAATCGCTTGTCCCGCTCCTCCTCCCGTGATGACTCCGGACATGGTAAGTGCTCCTCCTCTTTGAATGTAGCTTTGTCAAATAAATTCAGTATCCTCGACCATGAGGATTTTCCCCCACTAACCCGCACTTTCAAGGGCCGGTTGCTTTTCACCCCGCCTCCAAAATCAGACCGACCCGGAGTTCGGGGCATGGCTATTAATGTGTCGCCACTAGCCTTGGGTAACTCTCACGAGAGCGATTCTCCACTGCTCTCTGGGACTTCCCCAACTATGGCCCCAGTGCCGCACAGAGATCTGCGCTTGCAAGTGCCGGGCTCGCCCGCTAAGCGTGACGGGGCAAGTTCCACTGTCCCCTCTCCGCGCGCGAGTGTTCCCCCCGCTGCGGCTGCGGCGCCTCCCCCCGCTGCGTCGGTTCCGTCCGCTGTGGCGGTTCCGTCCGCTGTGGCGGTTCCGTCCGCTGCGGCGCCTCCCCCCGCTGCGTCGGTTCCGTCCGCTGTGGCGGTTCCGTCCGCTGTGGCGGTTCCGTCCGCTGTGGCGGTTCCGTCCGCTGTGGCGGTTCCGTCCGCTGCGGCGCCCCTGGCGCCTCCCCCCGCTGCGTCGGTTCCGCCCGCTGCGGCGGTTCCGCCCGCTGCGGCGGTTCCGTCTGCTGCGGCGCCTCCGACGGTTCCCCCCGCTGCGGCGGTTCCGTCCGTGCTGATTCTTGGCTCTTCCATGGTCCGGCACGTGCAAATAGACAAAGGCTATACCTCCTGTCTCCCAGGTGCTCTCGTGAAGGACATCATAGACTCTGTCCCTGTCACCCTGGGTGCCTTTCCCACAGTGACAACAGTAGTTGTTCATGTTGGAACAAATGATCTTAAACTGCAGCAGTCTGAAAAACTCAAGGACAATTTCAAAACCCTTATTACTACAATCCACAGTTTAGACAAACAGTGTGCTATCTCTGGACCTTTTGTACCACCCCGTTTTGGAAGTGAGAAGTTCAGCCGTTTAAGAGCTCTGCACATATGGCTCAAAGGATACTGCAGAGACAACAAAATCCCTTATGTTGACAATTTCACCACATTTTTTAAGAGACCTGAACTTTTCTTTAAGGACCGCTTACATCCTAACATACCTGGATCCCGTCTCCTATCAGACAATATCAAACTCACTCTTGAAGAAGCATGACAAAATAACCAAGCACAGCAAATTCCCGTGATCAGCAGACAGCGGCATGAGCATAAAATTTCTAATAAATCTACTGCCAATGTCCATAACCTTAGATCTCTTCCAAAAGCACACTCATCACAGTTTCCTATCGCTACTCAGTCTCAGCTAACTTTAAACATGGCCCTTTTAAATGTCCGCTCTCTGCTGAACAAGTCCTTTATTGTTAACGACCTGATTGTAGACCACAAACTTGACTGTTTCTTCTTAACTGAAACGTGGTTAGGTGCAGACGCGCCAGCTGTCCTCACAGAGGCCTCACCACCCACTTTTAACTTTGCATTTTCAACTAGGAACGGTAAAAGGGGAGGTGGCACTGCTTCTATATGTACAAGCACTCTGGCCACCAAACCAATTTCATTAAGCAATTCTACGAGTTTCGAATATCATTCAATTGTTTTTAGCAACCCTCAAATTTTATGTGTCACCATATACAGACCACCAGGAAAATGCAACGTTTTTATCAGTGAGTTTTCTGAGTTTCTATCTACTCTACACAATTCATTTGATATGATTATTATAACCGGTGATTTTAACTTGCACATAGATAACCTTTCAGACCCTATTGCAAATGAATTTTTGAATGTTCTTAATTATATGGATTTTACTCAACACGTCACGCAGCCGACTCACAACAGGGGGCACACTCTGGATCTGGTCATTACTTACGGCCTGACCACTAATGTGTCCTCTGTTGCTGACCTGGCCATGTCTGACCACTACTGTGTGTTTTTTAATATCACTGGTTTTATACAGCAGGAGACCTCTGTGAGAACTGTGAGGAAGCGCCATCTGACCCCTGAAGTGGCAGAAAATTTTATCGAGGTGTTAGAGAAAAATCCCTCAATGGTTTTACCTGCCTCTTGCGATTCCATTACTGAAGATTTCAACAGTAGACTGCGGTCAGCCTTGGATCTGGTTGCTCCACTCAAAACCAAAAGTATTAAAACCAAATCAAAGCCTCCATGGATGAATGAAGACTTGAGAAAATCCAAGAGAGAGTGCAGAAAAGCAGAACGTCGATGGAGAAAAAACAAAACGACTATAAACCACCAATTATTCATCAATCAGCAACGGTCACATAACAATGCTACAAGGAATGCAAGAAATCGTTACTTTTCCACAATAATCACGAACCACAAAAATAATCCAAAAGTTCTTTTCTCAACCATTGAAAACATTCTAAACCCCGATTCTAACGCGTTTTACCTGACACCCACTGACTCTCTCTGCGAGCAGTTTGCTGACCACTTCACGGGAAAGATAAACACCATCCGATACAATATTTTATCTTGTCAAAGCTCTGTTTTTAACTCACCTGAGTGTTTGTCTCGCCCAGAGAGGACTCTGGACAGTTTTGCCCTGGTTAGTGCTGGGATGCTGGACAAGGTCTTCTCCTCAGTGAGGCCCACCACATGTCTCGTAGACCCAATCCCCACTCCATTTTTTAAGTCTTTTTATGGATCTTTTAGGGATGAACTTTTGGTCATGATGAATTGCTCTCTTCAGACAGGGGTCTTTCCCGCTGCCTTCAAAGCGGCGGTGGTGAGGCCCCTGCTGAAGAAGAGCAATTTAGATTTTAATGATTTTAACAACTACCGACCAGTGTCTAACTTGCCATTTTTAAGCAAGATTCTAGAGAAACTTGTCTCTATCCAATTAAATGAGTTTCTAGATGATCACAACATTTTGGAAAAATTTCAGTCTGGTTTTAGGGTGAACCACAGCACCGAGACTGCCTTGGCAAAGATTTTAAATGACTTTAGAATAAACTGTGACTCTCAAAAGGTGACTGTGTTGGTTCTGCTGGATCTGAGCGCTGCCTTTGACACAGTAGACCACATGATTCTTTTAACTCGCCTAAAACACCTCGGCCTCTCTGGTGCTGTTCACAAATGGTTCACGTCCTATCTCACAGACAGAACATTTATGGTGAGTGTGGACACATGCTCCTCCAAGATCCATAAAATCACATGCGGTGTCCCCCAGGGCTCCATTTTAGGCCCTGTGCTTTTCAACCTGTACATGCTTCCCCTTGGCGGCGTCATCAGGAGACATGGAATCAATTTCCACAGCTATGCAGATGATACACAGCTTTACATTTCCGTGTCTCCTGATGACACCAGACCAATGGATGCTCTTTTTAACTGTATTCTAGATATCAAATCCTGGATGGCAAGAAACTTTCTCCAGCTTAACCAGGACAAAACGGAGGTTTTAGTCATCGGTCCTGAGGCCCAGAGAGAGAAACTTTTATCAAAACTACAAGCACAGTCTTTTAACCCATCTCCTCAAGTGAAAAACCTGGGCGTCATTTTTGACTCTGAGCTGACTTTTATTCCACACATCAAGAACATCACAAAAATGGGCTTCTATCACCTAAAAAACATAGCCAGAGTTCGCCCTATTCTCTCTTAGGCCAATACGGAGACACTGATGCATGCTTTTGTCACCAGCCGTATAGACTACTGTAATGCCCTGCTCTCTGGTCTTCCCAAAAAGAGTATTTCAGGTTTGCAATTATTGCAAAATTCAGCAGCACGTGTCCTGACTAGGTCCAGAGGGCGGGATCACATTACACCGGTCTTAAAATCTCTGCATTGGCTCCCTGTGAGTTACAGGATAGATTTTAAAGTTCTTTTACTGGTTTTTAAATGTCTTAATGGTCTTGGGCCTTCCTATCTTTCAGAACTGCTTTCCCCTTATGAGCCTTCACGGGCCCTGCGCTCCTCCAGCAGCAGGCTCCTGGTCATTCCCAAAGTCAGGACACACACCCACGGAGAGGCGTCTTTTCAGTACTACGGCCCTCGTCTATGGAACTGCCTGCCGGAGGACCTCAGGGCTGCAGAGAACGTTCATGTTTTTAAGAGTGGGCTCAAGACTCACCTGTTTAGCTTGGCCTTTGACTGACTTCGGTCGTCTGTTTGCTTGTCTTTTATTTGTTCTTTTGTTTGTTGTTGCTGTTCCTGTTGTTGCTGTTCCTGTTGTTCCTGTTGTTGTTTTGTTGTTGCTGTTGTTGTTGCTGCTGTTGTTGTTGCTTTTGTTGTAGCTGTTGCTTTCGTTGCTTTTGTTGTTGCTGTTGTTGTTGTTCCTGTTATTGCTGTTATTGTTTTGTTGTCGCTGTGGTTCTGTTGTTGTTGCTGTTCCTGTTGTTGCTGTTGTTGCTTTTGTTGTTGTTGCTGTTGTTGTTGCTGTTGCTGTTGCTGTTGATGTTGCTGTTGTTGCTGCTGCTGCTGTTGTTGCTGTTGTTTCTGCCGTTGTTGCTGCTGTTGTTGCTGCTGTTGTTACTGTTGTTGTTGCTGCTGCTGTTGTTGTTGCTGTTGTTGTGGTTGCTGTTGTTGCTGCTGCTGTTGCTGCTGCTGTTCCTGTTGCTGCTGTTGTTCTTGTTGTTGCTGCTGCTGTTGTTGTTGCTGCTGTTGTTGTTGCTGTTGTTTCTGTCATTGTTGCTGCTGTTGTTGCTGCTGCTGCTGTTGTTGTTGGTGATGTTCCTGTTGTCGTTGTTGTTGCTGCTGTTCCTGTTGCTGCTGCTGTTGTTGCTGTTGTTGTGGTTGCTGTTGTTCTTGCTGTTGTTGTTGTTGCTGTTGTTCTGTCGTCGTTGCCGTTGTTGCTGCTGCTGCTGTTGTTGCTGCTGCTGCTGTCGCTGCTGTTGTTGCTGCTGTTCCTTTTTTTTTTTATTTTATTTTTTTATTTTTTTATTTTTTTATTTTTTCTCCCTGGCGGCACGGTGGCTGAGTGGCTAGCACTCATGCTTCACAGCAAGAAGGTTCGGGTTGCCCGGGCCTTTCTGTGTGGAGACTGCATGTTCTCCCCGTGTTTGGGTGGGTTTCCTCCGGGTACTCCGGTTTCCCCCACCAACCTAAACATGCGCCATAGGTAAAATCCTCCAGCTTAGGGCCTGACCAAAGCATAAATAACAAAACAAAATCATGGGGATGGTCCCCGGGTCAAATATAGAAACAACTTCTCCTGTGCGAGATCAATAAAGGTCAATCTTCTAATCCTTGACCACTGTAAGGCGCTTTGTGCTACAATTTTGTATGAAAAGCGCCTTATAAATGTTTGATTGATTGATTGATTGATCAGTTGCCAGGTTATTGCAAGTCTTGTCATATATTACAGTAGGGGTCACATATACAACCATATACACATATATATATACACACACTTATATACACGCACATATATACACACACACATATACATACACATATACGAGGGTCATTAAAAAGTTCTAAGACAAATTAAAAAAACTACTTTATTTTTGAAAGTAACAAAATTATTTTTCTACATAACATCCTCCTAAGTCAATACACTTCTGTAAGCGATGTTTCCACCGAAAAATTCCTTCTTGGTAGAATTCTGGAGCTTGTCTAGTCAACCAGGTCACAACCTCCCTCTTCACTTCAAGTATGGACTGAAATCTTGTTCCTTTTAAATGTTCCTTCAACTTTGGAAATAGGAAAAAAAACATCCATAAACATTGGGCAAAATCTTCAATAATTTCTTTAGGTTTCCATTGAAATTTTGTTAGAAATTTTTTTGTTAGAAATAGTTTGCTCTGACTTCGAATTGGCTCATTTTGGAGGGTCAAAAAAGTGGGTTGTGCAATATGTAACGTAACTGTGAATAACAAAGCTAGAATGCCGAAACTTGTCAAATGAGTTTATCAGTCATCAGTGGTATGATTCAAGGTCATTTTGTTGAACTAGTTCCACTCATTTTGAATTTATGGCATTTGTCTTAGAACTTTTTGAATGGCCCTCGTATACACACACACACACATATATACACACACTTGACAGTCTCTACATTGTAGAGGGAGATCATGGAGATGGTCCCCGGGCGCAGTGATGTGCTGCCCACTGCTCCTAATAACAGGATGGGTTAAATGCAGAGAAGAATTTCTCCTGTGTGAGATCAATAAAGTCACTTCTTCTACACAGAACACAGTTTAGCATATTGTGCTGTATTAAATGTTGTCTGCAAGCTACAGCACTGTGTTCAGTATTGCATCACAGGATATTGCACTGTGATTAGGTATTGCACAACAACAGGTGGATCTGCTACAAAACCCAGTTCAATACATTACACAGTAATAAATATTGCCCAGGTGGATATGCTACAAAACTATACTATTACACTGTAATAGATATTGTCCAACAAGATATATTGTACTGTGTTCGGTAATTGCACACGGGTGGATGGAGGAGAGTGGGGGACAGGAATGGGGTGAGTCAGTGTATGTGAGTGTTCCAAGTGTTTATGGCCCTTAGGAAGAAGCTGTTCTTGAGTCTGTTAGTCCTTGCTTTAATGCACCTAGTATGTAGCTAGGAACCTGGAATTTTAAATATTACAGATACATTCTGTAGATAAATCAGGTGCCTTCCTTCCACGAGGTCGCACCTGCTAGTGTTATTAACAAGTTTGATTGACAGCTTTGCTAAGTACCCGTCCCTTGCCAAATCAGTGGTGTGGATGGGAAGGGGTGTTACTATGAATACCCAAGGCGAGCATTGACTCTTTGGTTGCTATGATTTGGAATTCCAAATATGGATCTGGGCTCCAAATTCGCCCCAATAACTGAGCTTCATTTGGCGCCGACTGCCACGGGTGATGTCTCACTCACTTAGTCCACTGCTTTAAACAGTCTGTGCTTCTTCCTTGTCCCCTTTTCTTCCTCCCCTGAGTCCTCTGCTGGATTTATAGGTGAGGAGGTTAATTAAACCTGCATTTGACGTATAAAAGACAAAAAAGATTAAACACCTTCTCCTCGCACTGCGTGACTGTGGTCAGGGGTGAAAAGTCTTGCTCAAAGGCCTAATGTCAGAGGTGAGGATCGAATCGTCGCACACTGTCTGCCTCGCACCGTAGTAACATTTGTGAAGGTCCTGCCCCTAACAGCTGTCACTCAAACTGCCTGAAGCCACAGTAACATGAACTCACCTTAACAAAGTAGTTTCACATTTATACGAGTCAGATGCCCTCCCCGTGTCTCCCCCAGGTCTTATTCTGTGTAAAAACTGCTAACCCTGTAGTTAAGATCTCCACAAACATGCCTCAGTCGGCCCAAACTAGAACTAACCAGGACTAAACCAGAACGGAATTAAACCAGGTCTAAACCAAGACTAAACCAAGTCCAGACCAGGTCTAGACCAGGTCCAGGAGGGCTGTATTTGAAGCCCCTCCCTCCTTCTCATTCCTTCTGCACGCTCCTCAAGCAAGCACATTTCTGAGGAAAACCAGGACTAAACCAGGACTAAATCAGGACTCATCCAGGACTTACCCAGGACTGAACCAGGACTAAACCAGGACTAACTGAGGACTTACCCAGGGCTGAACCAGGACTGTCCCAGGACTAAATTAGGTCTAACCAAGGACTTACCCAGGACTGAACCAGGACTAAACCAGGACTAACTGAGGACTTACCCAGGACTGAACCAGGACTGTCCCAAGACTAAACCAGGACTAACCAAGGACTTACCCAGGACTGAATCAGGACTAAACCAGGAATGTCCCAAGACTATACTAGGATTAGCCTAGGACTAAACCAGGACTAAACCAGAACTAAACCAAGTCTACAGGATGGTGAAGTGTCTTGTTGGACCCTCTTCAGTCTGTCTGCTGTTGATTTCATCCTCAGGTCAGTTTACAAACTTTTGACCATTTAAAATAATCTGTAAATACATTTAGCACATCTGAAATGTAAAGGTCCCATATCCTCCTGGGACCCGAAGAAAAAAAGTGTATCTAAATTATTATTATTATTATTTAAATGTTCTATTTGGAGGTAAATGAACACCTTAGCGTTTACATTTGGTTAATTTTATTTTTATTCATATTTTTGTAACATGTCCTCTGTAATGGACTGTAACAGTGTTAAAGCCATGTCAAGTTAACCTAACCTAAACCTAACAAAAACATTTTTTCGGTTGGTTTTACAGTCGCCTCAAAAAGTTTTTAGACTCCTTTTTAATTTATTAATTATTGATGTATTGATGTATTTTTATTTATTATTTTTTGTATGTTTTTTTAATGTATTATTTATGTATTTACTTATTTATGTATTTTATTTATATATTATTATTATTATTATTATTATTATTATTATTATTATTATTATTATTATTATTATTATTATTATTATTATTATCTCCGCCGGGCCAGTCTTCTGCAGAGGTGCCGCGGACTAATCTTGAAATTATCCCGAATTAAAAGACGTAATACAATCTCCCTCTGTGTCAACCCCTGATCAAAATATTGCCTTATCAGCTGATCGATTATTATTCCAGACATTCTAATGACCAAAAATGCGTCTATTCAGAATGAGAAATAGCCCCGAAGTCAGACTGTCACAACGTAGCCGTAGACGTTTCAGTAGTTTTCTCGAGATCTCAGAATAATTCACTGCGTGCACATGGACGAGTGGAATCCGATTGCAAACGGATTGGGATCGTATCGAATTCATGTGCACAGGCTAAGGATCGTATAGGGCAGGGGTCTTCAACGTTTTTCAGGCCAGGGACCCCCAAACAGATGGCGAACTGGGCCAGGGACCCCCTACTATATATACGGCATAGAATTGTGTTTTATATTAAATTGAGCTTAGTGTCACGTATAAACATTGCTACTCTGTTATGGTACATCCAATACAAGGAAATAATACACAGGTTAATACTGTATTTTCATGTTTTTTTTTTATTTTAAAGATGGGCCAGATAGGCCCTACGGGGTGCATGTGCTACTGCAATTTTTAAACACAACTTACATATAACACAGGCCTATTAAGATCGTTCACTGATTCAACCAAAAAACAAGTGCAAGGGAGAGAGTGGCTGTGCTTCTGCCATTTACACAGACATCTTGCTCAAATACAGAGCTATTCTAATAATGAACAACTGGTGTTCCGGGCATGTCCCACCGGGAGGAGGCCCCGGGGAAGACCCAGGACACGCTGGAGGGACTATGTGTCCCGGCTGGACTGGGAACGCCTTGGGGTCCCCCCGGAGGAGCTGGAGGAAGTGTCCGGGGTGAAGGAAGTCTGGAGGTCCCTGCTTAGACTGTTGCCCCCGCGACCCGGCCCCGGATAAGCGGAAGAAAATGGATGGATGGATGGATAACACAAATCATGTTAAGCTTTGATCATAACACATCAAGTTAAACTGTGAACATACATGAACATACAGGGGACAGTGAATCCCCAAGCCATCTGTGAATTCCCACTTCAGTGAGATGTCTGACCCTGATGAGTTGCACATAACATATCTTTCATATCATATTTCTCCATTCGCCATGTACGCATTAATGTGCATTTTAAGACATCAAAGAGGGTGGAGGGACAAGGGAGAAATTGATTGGGGAAAAATGAAAAAATATATTGTTTTTAAAAATATAAAAATATATTATTTTAAAGTGAAATCAAAAGATTTCGCGACCCCCCTGCAGTGGTCGCGACCCCCCGTTGAAGACCTCTGGTATAGGGATTGGTTTCCCGAATCCGATTGGAACCCCTAGCTTAGGCCGATAGTAATCCGCTTGGTGCCGCCTTGTGCACGATATCGGATCGGATTGGCGTACTGCGCATGCGCGGACGTTTTCGCTAGGCATTTCACCCGGCAGTGGCAGGAAGCGCCGACGCCATCATAAGTAGCGATTGTTGCCGGAAAAGTCAGATGAAATCATGGCTGCGAAGAAAGAACGCACAACACGTACACCAACGCTGCTCCGTCAAACTCCTCAAATCTTTGTATACTGCCACATAGTTTGTTGTGTTTTTATTGAGTAGCCATCACCCGGAAGTAGTTGGACGACAGCGCCACATAGCGTAGCGGAGCCGGCCAGGTCGCTGACCATTATCCGATTACATGAGTTTCATGTGCACTGGGATCTAAGGACAGACCACCCACCGAGTAACGGGATCGGATTTGGAGAAATCCAATCCGATCCTACCATGTGCACGCAGTGAATGTTTCATTTTCTCGAGATCTCGAATTATCTCATTATCTCGGGATAACAAGGAAGAAAAAATATTGCTTATGAATATGGCCTCTGTCGTCTTCCGTAGTTTCATTTTCACATTTGAGTATTTTTTATTCTTAGCTCAAAGCTCAAAATGCTCTGTTCCACCTTGTGATGTCATGAAGTGGTCATTTTTAAGTGAACAGTTACCTTTTATCTTTAGTTCAGCAGAAATTGGCAAAACCAGGACTTAAATCATCCAAATGATTCTAGTGAAGGTGTGTGGAGTTTAAAAACACCATAAACACGCAGGGTTTGTGTGTTAAAAGTGAATGAAACACTCCAGGTATGTTTGCACAAGGAATGAGGAAACGGCGTTATAACAGATCAGAAAAAAGAGTAATGTGGACACTTGGGTCAGGCATGGAGGACAAACAGAGAGAGGACGGGGGGGACGGGGGGACAGAGACAGAGACAGAGACAGCCTTCTCTTCTGTTCTGAGTGTTGGTGCATTAGTGAGAAATGTTAAACAGAACGGGTCAGATCTAAACACGAAACTCTTCTCTCGGCTCTGAGTATGAGAAAGAATGATTCAACTGTTCAACCTGGTGACATCAGGTGGTGCTCCTTGGATTTTGTAAAGTAATCTTCCTCAGACTGCCTCGATTTGACCCGTCCTTCAGTGTCTGTGGGTTAAACCTGTCCGGAGCAGTTCGACCCTTCTCCAGCTCTTGAGCTAGTCTTGGTCAGGACAACCATTAGTCGAGTTGTAAAATGAAACTGGGGGGATGGTGAAATTTTTCATTTATGTGACATATTTTCCAGTGGGACACACACACACACACACACACACACACACACACACACACACACACACACACACACACACACACACACACACACACACACCTTACACCTTAGTCCTGGTTCAGACCTGGTTTAGACCTGGTTTAGTCTCGGTTTAGTCCCGGGCCCCTGCTGTCAGCTATTATGTCCCTTTGATGCAGAAATAATATGATAATATAGCTCACCCCATAAGAACACGGTCAGCTCCGTAGTTTGCGGTGTTGTCCGATAATTTGCGTGTCCACATGTATGCGCGTGGAAACCGACATAATTATCCCGAGTCCCGAGGCGAGAGTTCCTTCTTACGTAGCATTAACGTAGCGTACATATTAACGGGGCTCGCTCACAGCTGGTCGGCGAACAGGTGCAAACACAACAACGCTAATCGTCATGATTGGCGGGAGCGCGATTGGTGGGTATGCTGCAACATGATTGGAAGCCGGAGCGCAGATCGGCCTATGATTGGCTCTTGGAACTGGCCATGATTCATGTAGGTCACCTATTTTGACTTCAAAACAGTGAATTTCGCCAAAAGGTGAGAGATTTTCATGCCTGATTGATAAAATGCCACAAGGGATGGAAGAAGGGATGCCCGTTTTAGAAGATGCCCCCCCCTCAACTCGAGTACTGAGGACAACCTTTGACTTTTTGTTCACGTTTGAAGATTTGACCGTTTGTTCATGTTAATGGGGGAAACCGGTGACTCATGCCGGATTGGTGTGTGTCACTCTGAGTAGAGATTATCTGGGATGACTCAGGAAAAGAAACGCCATGATGAGGTTGAACAATGAATGACGATTGGTCAAAGCGTCACAACAAGTCGAGAAATCAAACTTTAGTTAATCCATCCATCCATCCATCTTCTTCCGCTTTTCCATTTCTGGGTCACATGGGCAGCAGTCCAGACAGATCTGCTGCCCAGAACACAATGCACCAGCCCCCATGAATCCTCCCGCAGGTGGTGGGTCCACAGGAGGACGGCCCACGTCACGGCACAAACATCTTCCTTGTCCACAAATGCACAAAGCTGTGATAATACGCTGAAGTGCGGCGTGTTTGTTTTGGCTGTTGGGCCTTTGGCTCCGCCTAAACCTCAGTGCTGCTCTGTGATTGGTCGGCCCCCTGCTGGGCAACTTTAAACCGTGCAGCAGGAGTCTCTCAAGATGGATACTCCTCTTCCTCTCCTCCACCTTTATTCCTCCTGCGGTTCATCCCTCTGTTATGAGACATATTTTATTTATCTGTAAAAAAAAATTCCCCTCATAAAGTCTAATTAAAACTGAAGACTGAACCAGGATCAAACAGGACAGGTCCTAGATCTAAACTGTGTCTAGATTAGGTCCCAGGTCTGTAAATAGGTATTTATTCTTTGCACTGCTCTTAGATTTCTGTCCTTAGTTTTTGTATCGTCTTTATATTGTATTTTGTTCACTGTCTTTTTGCACTGCTTGGCCAGAGAGAAACAGAATTTCAATTCACTGTATGTCGAACACATATGGCAGAATTGACAATAAAGTTGATTTGACTTTGACGTCTAAACCTGATTTAGATTAGGTCTAAACCCAGTCTACATTCGACTCCAGGTCTGAACCCGGTCTACATTAGGTCTAATGCCGGTCTTGATGAGGTCCAGCTGGTCTTTGTCAGGCTCTTGATGATGTTTGTCTTTTCACACTCACAGTAAAAACGTCTCCTCACCCTCACGTCCTAACGCCTGTCTCCTATGTCCTAACTCGTATGTAACGCCTGAGTCCTAACTCCTACATCATAACTCCTAACTCCTACATCATAACTCCTAACTCCTATATCGTAAACCCTTCTCTTCCTCTCCCCCTCTCCTCCTTCTCTCTCTCTCTTCTCGTGTCCTTGGGTTCAGACCCCCCCTCACGTCCTTTTGTTACATGCCTCCCACCCCCACCCCCCATCATATCTCCTGTCCGTGGGTTGCTGTCCCTGTCTCCCTGTGAGTAATGTCCACATAAAGGACACTTCCTTATACAGACATGTCTCTGCTGCAGGACGCCTCCAACAACAACAGCTCCACAGCGCCCCCTGGACCTGCCCGCACTCATCACATGTTCAAACCTTTATTACACTTTTACACTATTACATATTAGTGTTAAGTCTCAATTTCAGCACAGATACCAAAACTTGAGCAAACATTCAGTTCATGTGGACACATTTTCAATTTTCAAAGAATCTAAAACACGACAATCAGTACAGATTTCAACTGTAACACTGCAGTACTAAACTCTGTGTACCTAAACACCATAAAGACACAAAGGACAAAACAAAACAGGAATCACAATATGACAAGATTTTATAGACAGACACAGGAGCACTAAAAACACACAGTAAAAGACGGTGTGTAGTGAAAACCAGTGTGAACCAGGTTTTCCTACAGAGACTTTGAGGTCCAAGTCTGGCACAGTTCATTTGCCCATTGCTAAAAACAAATTTGAAAATTACCCTTTTTTTCCCTAAATGACTCTCTGAACAGTGTCTGGATCAGACCCGGGCATTTCAAGGCCCGGGGGCCAAATACGAGGGCAAGGGGGGGCGAGCCGACTCTGACCGGCCCACGAAAGGTTGCTTGGAATTAAGAAAATAAAACCTACTTTCAAAATTGTATATAATGCAATTGTAGTGATGCATTTGTACTGATGATCATCTGTCGGACTTCACATCTCCACCTCAAACATGAACCTGATTTTGATGCACTTGTTAAAGCTCAACAGAGGCGAGATTTCTCTCACTGATCAAGAAAAAAAAACTAAAACATGCAACTTTGACTTTTTTTCTACACAGTTTGGCAGTTGGACAAAAATGTTGTGGCATATCTTGTATTATATTATTTGGCGTGTTTATTTTGGCCTGTTTTAGTCCTGGTTCAGACCAGTTTTAGTCCTGTTTTAGTCCTGGTTCAGATCAATTTTAATCCTGGTTAAGTCCGGGTTTAGTCCTGGTTCAGTCCAGTTTTAGTCCTGTTTTAGTCCTGGTTCAGATCAGTTTTAATCCTGGGTAAGTCTGGTTTTAGTTCTTGTATTATATTATTTGTCAAACAAAGACATTGTGGTGTCTCAATACAAAGTTAATAAAGTTAAACTCAGAAAGCATTATGGGGTTAATGTGACTGAAAAAGAGTGACAAATGTTTCACGTTTACCATTGTTTTGAATTATTTTACTGAATAAAGTCACTCTCTCATTACTTAATAATAACACAGAACTTAGCAGCTTTTGTAAACAACGACATTTACTGATTTCAATGTAGAAATAAAATTACTAACCAGAGTCGACTTCAAACTTTTGGCCCTCCACAATATTTTCTGCTTCTCATTTGGCCCCTGGGGAAAAATAATTGCCCACCCCTGGTCTGGATGATGGTCACATAAGTTTATAAATCTGATGACTGTGTTAATGTTTTGGGTTAGGGTTACGTTTGTGTTACGTCTGGTCAAAACTTTAATTTTTCAAACTGTTTTGTATCTTGTGTGAATAGTTTTCCAAAGAGCACAAAAGATTTGCCAGATTTATAAAAAGTTTATAAAATGTGGAAAAGCAATTTAAAAAAAAAAAGTAAAATAAATAAATGTGTTTCAGTGTGCCTGGCAGCCAGGGGGCGCTATGCTCAGCAGCTCTTCAGGGACCTGTTTACGAACTACACCAGTGCCCTGCGTCCTGTGGAGAACACGGAGCACGCCATCAACGTCACGCTGCAGGTCACGCTGTCCCAAATCATCGACATGGTAACGCCCTGATGCCCTCCCACACACATGTGTCAGATGCCCTCCCCGTGTGTCAGATGCCCTCCCCGTGTGTCAGATGCCCTCTCTGTGTGTCAGATGCCCTCCCTCTGGGTCCGATGCCCCACTCCCGGTGTGTCAGATGATCTTCCGTCTCTTCCAGGACGAGAGGAACCAGATCCTGACCCTGTACTTGTGGGTGCGGCAGGTGTGGATGGACTCGTTCCTGACCTGGTCCAAAGAGAGTTACGACGGACTCGACTCCATCAGCATCCCGAGTCGCTACGTGTGGAAGCCCGACATCGTGCTGTACAACAGGTCTCCCTCTCCCCGGACGCTTCCTTCTCCTCCTCCCTCTACCCAGATGTTTTCTCTGTCCTCCCTCCTCCATCTCCCCAGATGTTTCCTCCCTCCTACCCAGATGTTTCCTCTGTCCTCCCTCTACCCAGATATTTCCTCTGTCCTCCCTCCTCCCTCTCCCCCAGATGTTTCCTCCCTCCTCCCTCTACCCTTTTCCCCCCTCATAACTAACTTAGTATGTATTCATATACATGGAAACACTGTTTTAATTTTTAATTTTTTTGCTCCAACGTCCTTTTATCTTACAATATACCACTCGTTTTTGATTAAAAAAAAACTGTTTAAATTCATTCATTATATTTCCTATAGTGATAAAATGAGTAATTATATTATCCATGTCTTATAAACTAATATCAGGGTACACCTACCTAAAAAAAAAATCTTTTTTTTTTTTTTTTTTTTAAATAATTAAAGATCCCATGACATGGTGTTTGTTGATGCTTTTATATGGCGCCTTAATGGTTCCTTAATACTGTAAATGAATCCTTTTTCAAGACTCAGTGCATGAGATAGCTCCATGAACACAGTCAGAGTCAAAAATATCTATCTGAAACACTTTATCCTGGGCGTTGTTGCTTGAATGCAAATGAGGAGGACAGAGACAGGCCAGTGCAGCGGGCGGGCCGTGGCCAAACTCTCCGCTCTTTCCTCTTTAGCGGTGCGCTGTGCGCTGTCACCCACTTCCGCGTTTAAGCGCGGAGGAAGATATGAGATGATTTCCATTGAAAAATAAACACATTTCCACAGAAAATAAAATTAAACCACTGCTGATAAAAGGAGAAGTTCAATTTGTCAACTGGACAAAGTTTGTTTGGTTGAAAACGTTTCGCCGCTCATCCGAGAGGCTTCGTCAGCTCTGATTATTGTACTGGTTAGACACTGCTTATATCTCGCTGCCAGGAGGCGCGTCCTACCCTGAAAAAGCTCTGAAAACGAACCCCCCTAATCTGTCTCTTTGTTTTCCAAATTAGTTTGGCGACTAGTTACGACCCCCTATTCAAAGTCTAACGACCCTCTCCACCCCTCTGCCCTGGCTCGTCTGCCCTAATGTTTCTTTGTCTGTTTTGATGTGGTTTAAGAATGGAATTATAGATGGGAGACAAGTTATGTCTAACTCCCCCACTTCTGTTTAATGACGGATTCTCTTTTTTGACAAAAATAGCCTCTTTAACCCCCCTCTCAAACCAGTTCTTTTCCCTGGCTAAGATCTGAACCTCACTGTCCTCAAACGAATGGCCCGTGGCTTCTAGGTGAAGATGAACAGCAGATGACGGTCCACTCTGGCACGCCCGCCTGTGTTGGTACATCCTCTTGTGAAGTGGCTGTTTGGTTTCCCCAATGTAGCGCTCACTGCAGTCTTCACTACACTGAATGGAGTAGACCACAATTTTTTGTTTGTGGCTCGGTGTTCTGTCCTTTGGGTGGACAAGTTTTTGTCTTTAAGACAAAAACTCACCTAGAAGCCACTGGCCATTCGTTTGAGGACAGTGAGGTTCAGATCTTAGCCAGGGAAAGGAACTGGTTTGAGAGGGGGGTTAAAGAGGCTATTTTTGTAAAAAAAAAAAAAAAAAAGAGAATCCGTCATTAAACAGAAGTGGGGGAGTTAGACATAACTTGTCTCCCATCTATAATTCCATTCTTAAACCACATCAAAACAGACAAAGAAACATTAGGGCAGACGAGCCAGGGCAGAGGGGTGGAGAGGGTCGTTAGACTTTGAATAGGGGGTCGTAACTAGTCGCCAGAGTAATTTGGAAAACAAAGAGGCAGATTAGGGGGGTTCGTTTTCAGAGCTTTTTCAGTGTAGGACGCGCCTCCTGGCAGCGAGATATAAGCAGTGTCTAACCAGTACAATAACCAGAGCTGACGAAGCCTCTCGGATGAGCGGCGAAACGTTTTCAACCAAACAAACTTTGTCCAGTTGACAAATTGAACTTCTCCTTTTATCATGGATTCTACCTGGACGACTGAGGGACTTTTCACGCATCTTAAACCACTGCTGTTTCAGAGGCTCGGATAAAGGACATCCGAGCCTGGAAACACTCTCACGTGCCTCCAGGTAAATAAAAAACGGATCTCGCATTGCGTAGCTTGTTTGCGGTCCAAACTCTCTGGGCATGATTTCCAGAGACGGTGGGTGGACATCCAGACGGGATGTGGAACTGCATTTGCATTTTTCCCCGAGTGTGACGTTAGAAATTTCTCTTGTTCAGAATCGCCTGTTTGGGCTGTCTTTTTTTCAAATGCGGAAAAGGATTGCAAATGCTCAGTTTACACATTTCGCAACTTTTAGCCATGGGAGGGCCCTAAACAGGGTAGAGGAGCTCACATTAACGTTCAAAAACCTCAGAAAGTGAAAATTTCGTGCCATGGGACCTTTAACAATAATAACATCTGGATTTGTACACCCCAGCAAGAAGCAACAGTTCCATGTAGGCATTCAGCTGCGTTTTGTCAATCTCCATCCAGCTATCACAAAACACTCTTCTCCCCTCCATGTTGGTCATCTCAAGCAGGATCTTCTGAAGAGGTTGTGGAAAGAACAGCTCAAACGTTGTCTTGATGTCTTGGGCATGCAACACAGCGTATCTAGTAGACCCTGGAGTCATTTTGATGATGCTCTCCCTTGGTGCCCTGCATTGGGTGTCTGGAGGGCTTGATAACCATGAAATGTCACCTTTCCGTGACATGAAGACCTCCACAGCATGTGTGACATCTGGGTCCTCCTCATCAGATGTGTGGTCTTCAAAGTCATACTGAACCTCATCCTCATCCTCAGACACATCCTCCTCAGTTTCACTTCCTCTCTCTTCAGGATCACTGTCATGACCAAAGATATGGTCCAGCGCCTCATGAACAGTATACCCTGTGTATATATGCCATTTTCTATTCAAAATGTATCAATATGCTGCGAGAAAGTTTGAGTTCATGTGGGGTGAAGAGGGCCTTTTTGTATGTGTGTGTGCGTGTATCAATATTCTACGAGAAATTTTGAGTCTGTGTGTGTGTATGTGTGTGTGTTGTGGGACACATTGAGCCATATTTGATCCACAGAGCAACTCACAGCTTTTAAGTGATGCACACAACAGTCAGTATTCTCTGCCGGGTCATATTTGACCCGTAACACCACAAAGGTCACTATTTTTTTTTAGACGTTTAGAATTTACTAAAATGGTGACATTTAATTTTATTGCGTTAAAATAGTTGTGTCTGAGGATTAGATGAAGCCTCGTTCCAGTACAAAAAAGCAAATGGTACTTTTTACATGCCTAAACTTGAAAACGGGTCAATTTTGACCCGAACACAATATAAGGGTTAAACACCACATTTTGAGGAGCATGTGATCAATACCAGGGTTCAGTGGTAATGTTTAGGAGCTTTTCATTGAAATATTATAATATTATTATTTCGGATGAATGGTGCTTTTATTTGGGTCACTGCCCTCTACAGACCCATCCAATGGTGCTGGTCACTGGTCATGTTTTTACCTCGTTTATGTATTTAATCTTCTCACACCTTTTAGCGCTGACGATGAGTTCTCGAGTTCCATGGAGACGAATGTGGCGTTGCGTAGCGACGGTCAGGTGACGTGGGACCAGCCGAGCATCACAAAGTCCTCCTGCGCCGTAGATGTGGCGTTCTTCCCCTTCGACCTGCAGCAGTGCATCCTGACCTTCGGCTCCTGGACTCACAACGGAAACCAGATGGACCTGAACATCGAGCTGGACACGGCCGACCTTGCGGACCTCGTCCCCAACGTCGAGTGGCAGGTGAGGTCCGACAGGTGAGGAAAGGCGGCTGAGGAGAGGCGGGTGAGGACCGGCAAGTGAGGTTTGATACGAAATTACATTATAATGCTTAGTTGGTCCCTAATCAAAAACATGCCTGAAGAGGTTTTAGGTTCAGTCCTGGTTCAGTCCTGGTTATGTTCTTGTATCTTTTCTCAGGTTCTGGGGATGCCTGCCAAGAAGAACGTGATCTTGTACGGCTGCTGTTCGGACCCGTACCCGGACATCACGTTCACTCTGCAGCTCAAACGCCGCGCCTCCTTCTACATCTTCAACCTGCTCCTCCCCTGCATGATGATCTCATTCCTGGCTCCGCTCGGGTTCTATCTACCGGCCGAGAGTGGTGAGAAGGTGTCCCTGGGCGTCACCGTGCTGCTGGCGCTCACTGTGTTTCAGCTGCTGGTGGCAGAGAGCATGCCCCCCTCCGAAAGCGTCCCTCTGATCGGTGAGCGACAGACAGGGATGAGGCAGACCTAGACCAGACCTGGGTTCAATCCTGGTGTAGTCCAGGTTTAACCCTTGTCTGGTTTACACCAGACCATATCATAAGTGATATATGGTCTGGGAGCACCTACTGAATATCTCGTAGCGGAGGTGTGGTTTATGATTACCAACGGCCGTTTATTGGGCGTTACGAATGTCTATCATTTGGCGTATACGTAGCCCATAGCCAATCATGTCAGTTGTCAGTTCAAACTACAAGTTTCCGTTTGTCACGTAGTACACGTCACCGTCTTTCCACCCCTCCCCGCTCTCTGATTGGCTCCCAGAATCAGGAGAGCTCGCTTAGCCTAGTTGCCAGGCTGTCTTTCAGATCGGAACGAACGAAAGCAGCCTGGGATTTTGCAGGTTAGTTTAACCCCGGTCCAGTCCTACTTCAGCCCTGGTTCAGTCCTGGTATAATCCTGCTTTAGACATGATTAATTCCTGGTTTAGGTCGTTTTCACACCTGCCTTGTTTGGTTCGTTTAAAATGAACCAGAATTCGTTTGCTCTTTTAATTCGGACCTTTTGGGCTGGTGTGAATAAAAACCAAAAATCTCGATCCGGAGCAAACAAGCGGACCGAGACCACCTAAAAAGCTTGGTCTCGGCACAGTTCCATTCGAATCCTGGTGCGGTTCGTTTGAGGTGAGAATGCAGACCGGACTCGATCCGACACAAGTTGTTTTTTTGTACTTAACAAGCTCCCGTCGTATGTCGAGGATTATGGGAAACCGAGGGTGACGAAACTAAACTAAACTAAACGAAATTTACGAGGCTTACTTACGTTTTGCGTGAAGAGCAAGAGTAAGAACTTGATGCGCACATGAGCGCTGTCCTCCGTAGCCGTCTTGCCTTGTGTCTTCGTCGTTTGGAAATTGATTGTAAAATAGTGTAAACCTCATGATGCTGCTCAAACATTTGTGCGCACTGTAAAAACTGAGCAAACCATATCGCTAAGGCTAGATTAAAAACAACACGTAACACCATGATTCTCCTCCTTCTGTGTTTGGACACGGCGTTTTGACACGGCTCATTTCTGTCCAATGGCTGAGTGACCTCAGCACACGTGGTTTTGTTTATAGATGTTGGTCCACTTGGGGAAAAAAGTGCAGTGTGAAAGCGAACCGCACCAAAATATTTTTTTTTTTTTAAATTTGGTCCGGACCAAAGCAAGTGAACTATCAGACTTTCCTGGTGAAAAAGTCCTTAGTCCTGCTTTAGTCCTGGTCTCCTGGTTTTGTGTTCCAGGTAAATACTACATAGCAACAATGACGATGGTGACAGCGTCGACAGCTCTGACCATCTTCATCATGAATCTTCATCACTGTGGACCCGAGGCTAGACCTGTCCCACACTGGGTACGAGTCCTGGTCCTGAAGTACCTGAACCGGGTCTGCCTGGTCTATGAGCTGGGAGAGACCTGCACCAGGGAGACCGAGGAGAGCCAGGTACTGAACAGGACTAAACCAGGACTGGACCAGGACTAAAGCAGACCTAAACCACCAGGACTAAACCGATCAAATATGTAAATTACTTCCTCTTTCTCTCTTTTATCAATAGGCAGCAGAAGGTTCTCGCAGCTGGGACGATCTCACCGGTTCAAAATGTGACCAAGTTTCAGTGACCATCAAACAACCAGAAAACACAAACCCAATCTGTAACCGGCAAGTACAGAGCCTCACCCAGACCAGTTACGCCATTTTGAGAGATCAAGAAATCAGGAACAATACGATCTGCAACAGGGACAACACGCTTAGTCCAGAAGAACACGAGTTTCATAATACTGGATTTAAAGACACAAAGAGAAGGGAGAGAGGAGGGACACACAATGGAGGACAGGCGGTGGTCAAAATTGCTCCCAGAAAGATTCAGGGAGAGAGAGAAGATGTGAACAAATCAGAGGAACAGGATAAAGATGAAGAAACTATGGAACGGTATGGGCGAGAAGAGAGGGGCGAGCAGGGAGGGACACAAAATGGTGGACAGACGGTGGTCAAAATGGCTGTCACGAAGATTCAACGAGAGGAGAAGGCTAAAGACGAGGAAATTACGGAACAATTTGGACGAGAAAAACGAGAGGAACTTCAAGAAGGTGGAGATGTTTTGGAGAAAGTGAAAGTGGAAAGTGGAGATGCCGAAGTGTCAGACAAAGTGAGACGTGGGTCTGTAGACGGGAATGAGATGGCGAATGTGCAAATGGAGAACAACAAATCGGCCACCAAAGCAAAAGCATCCAGAAAATCATCTTCACAGGGCAGCGCTGGAGGAGTGTGTGGTAAAAACAAAGATTTAAATGATTGTGATGATTCGAGGGATGAAACGCAAATGGAAAACCTGAGAAAAAATGAGGAATTTGTTGGAAAGAATGACAAATTTCCAGATGTCACTGAATTGTCCAGAAGCGTGGGCTGTGTTTGCTGTCACTGCTGCTGCCACCACATTGGTTTGGGTGTCCGCGGTGAAAGCTGTGGATGCCGTCTCAGTGGCGACACGGCGTGGGGGCGTCTCCGTGGCGACGTGACCTCCATCGCCACCTCGTTCCAGGAGCAGAGAGATTCACAGACGCTCATTGGAGACTGGAGAAAAGTGGCCAAAGTCCTGGACAGGGCCCTAATGTGGATCTTTTTCATCATGGTCTTCGTCATGAGTGTACTTATACTTGGAAAGAGTATCTGAAGTATTACTACAACTATTACTACAACTACTACGACTACTACTACAACTAGAACTACTACAGCCCAACTCTTCGTTATGAGTGTTCTTATACAGGGAGTTCATCTGATCTCCTCTACGTACACAACTATTTCTGTAAGTCCAGTACACATCCTTCACCGATCCTTCACCTTACACTTGCAGGACTCAAAAAAGTCATTGTGACCCTGCATTTCGTCCACAGACTGTATAAAGAAGTGGTCAAAGGGAGTGTGACGTCACCCATAGCATTTGGCTTTAGTAAAATGAAGCTCGCGATGACGATTGCAGTTAGAGGAGCAAATTTGGAGCGGAGTTCCTTATTCATTCATTCATCCTCTTCCGCTTAAAGGAATATTAACGTTTTTTACAATCTGAACCTTATTTCGGTAATAAAAGAAGTTGATTTACTCACCCATTGTACTTTGGTGTCATTTGGAGCAGTTTCGTAGATGTTGTAGTTTTTTCAAATTACACAAGCTCAATGTCTTAGTCTACACTTTCGTTTGAGTCAAAAGTGGCTTCTAATCCGAGATTTATCCTTAGTTTCAAGTAGATGAGGAGGACAGTGCGCATGCGCTCAGTCACAGCTGATTTGCAGATAAGAAGACGCTCATAACTTTTCATGGCAGAAGATTCGGACTTTGAGGCTGAAGAGAACAGCCATCGGTTTTGCATTACTTCTTAGAATCGTGCGCTGAATCCGCTGGCCTTCTTTCTTTTCCTTTGCTGGTAAAAAATCGTCTTGACTGAAGTGGGTACTGCAAACACAATGGTCCAAACGTCTTACAGCTTTGCGTTTCATGTTTGGGTCCCGAGAGCTGAGAGCGAAATCAGCTGTGACTGAGCACATGCGCACTGTCCTCCTCATCTACTCGAAACTATGGCTAAATCTCGGATTAGAGGTCACTTTTGACTCAAACGAAAGTGCAGACCAAGACATTGAGCTTCTGTAATTTGAAAAGTGATAAAGTTTGTGTTATTTGGTGACTGCAATCGCCTGCCCCAAGCACTCACGTTAACGGATATCGCTACACCACAACATCTACGAAACTGCTCCAAATGACACCAAAGTGCTATGGGTGAGTAAAACAACTTTTTTATTACGGAAATAAGGTTCAGATTGTAAAAAACGTTAATTCTCCTTTAATCTGCGGTCCGGGTCGTGGAGGCAACAGTCCAAACAGGTCTGCCGCCCAGATCTCAATGCCCCAGCCCCCATGGATCCTCCTGCGGGTGGTGGGTCCACAGGAGGACGGCCCCACGTCACTCCTTCAGGCAATCGGCCTTGATGCATTTCTTGTCATGGGGGCTCCATATTAGTTCCAAATTAGGAATAGGAATTTATTTATGGACAAAATAGCAAAATAAAACACCAGAATCATGAAGAGTGATCAATGTAAATTCAATTGGAGCGCTTCAATTGCGTGCGAAATGCCGTGTCAATGCGTGAGACTTGAGAGCCCTGTGTAAATGTTTGTCTAAAGAGCAAACTTAAACTACAAAGCAACTAATGAGAGTTATATAAATGAAGTTATTACCTGATGGTTCTGTTTGTTTTACCATCTCCTCCTGTTCAGTCGCTGTCCTTATCACTGAGCGCGCACTGCACTGTCAACAGTCTGCCCAACAACAGAACAATCTATTTTCTGATTGGCTGAAAAGGGCGCGGCGCCTGATATCTGAGATTTTTTCCGGGGAGCGGGGCGGGGGAGTTTTTTTCGCTGAAAACGCGCGGTGCCTGCATAAACTGAGCCACACAGACCGATTTTCTGGGCACAAAAAAAAAATAAAATAAAAAATAAAAAAAGAAAATTCAGTGTGAGAAATGCCATGTGTGGCGTGTGAGCGTGTGAACACGTCGAATTGCGTGTGTCACACTCTCAATGCGTGAGACTTGAGAGCCCTGATTATCGGGTACCTCAGCTCAACAAAAAAACTAGCTCGTTTATACATGAAAGTTCGATGAAAATGATAACGTCGGCTAAACAGACACCGCCACAACAGTTCACTAAAAGTAACGTAGAACATAAGCGTCATAATTGTAAACCTGCTAAACTGTTTAGTGATAATTAAAACTGCTGAAAATACATTTATGAGACTCCTTGGCTGGTCGATGTGACGCTGCCATCCTGATCCCAAAACCTGCCTGAGCTTGTAGGCGTACCCCTTCGTTTCAAGTTTGGTCGAGAGTTTACTTCAAGGGGTATGTAGCTCCAGCCCTTGATCAAAATTAGAATTGGGACACCCCTTGCCCTCACATGAACGCGCAAAACCAAGGGGTAGGGGTAAGACAAAGGGGTAAGACAGAGAAATGGGACGCAGCCTAAAAATTGTCTGAAAACTCAACACATTTTCAGGAGCCTGTGGTCAATATGAGTGTTCTTGGTCCTTGCTTTTCAACAAATCGGCTCACTGTTGTAGTTCCAACTAAATCAGGTCTAGATCTCGATCAGATTGTGCTAAAATAAAGATCAGGTTCAGATAGATCAGTGCACCGACCAATGGGAATCCACCTTTCAGTATTATTAACCATAACCACCATCTTCTGACTTTTTTAACACCACATCAGTGTAGGTATGATTGTTTCTATTTATTCTTTGTATTTTTGGATTGAGTGCATGAACCCACAGAAACAGAGACTTTTCATTCACAGTATTGTCAGACAGTGATGTATGTGTCGCACTTAACGTCTTTGTAAAGTCTGAGTCACAGTCGCTGCTTTGAACAGAATCATGGGAAATACAGACTTAACCTGAAGTTCATTTGTTCATCCTGAAGAGGGCGACCTTTGAATTAAAGCATTAAATCTTTTAATGAACTGCTGGGCATCATGGGAAATGTAGGATTACTCGTTATGACCTCATCATTCTGTTTAAACGAGACAAACGCCAAATGACTTTCACTTTGTCTCAGTGTGTTTTTATGTCACTGAAGGAATTAAAGTTTACGAATAACGATTAGTCTGGGTTTTCTGTGAAATTTGTTCAAACTGTATTTTAAATCGCCTGTTTTATGCAGCCTGGTGACGTAGGATAGCAGTCTTGCCTCACATGATAAAGTTCCTGGTTCAATTCCCAACTGGATGGGGCCTTTCTATGGGAGTTTGCATGTTCTTTCTGTGTCTGGGTGAGTTTGTTTCTTGGTTCTCAGTTTAGTCCAGAGACACTGGAGGGTGGAGCAGATGCAGAGACACATTGGTAGGCCTGTCAAAAGTATGGAAAATTAAATATTATCCATCCATCCATTTTCTTCCACTTCTCCGGGGCCAGGTCGGGGGGGCAACAGTCTAAGCAGGGACTCCCAGACTTCCTTCACCCCGGACACTTCCTCCAGCTTCTCCGGGGGGACTCCAAGGCATTCCCAGGCCAGTCGGGAGACATAGTTCCTCCAGCGTGTCCTGGGTCTTCCCCATGGACTCCTCCCAGTGGGACATGCCCAGAACACCTCCTGAGGGAGGCATCCAGGAGGTGTCTGGAACACACGCCCGAAATTACATTCCATGTCCCCAGAGCTAGACTCCATGTCCAGAGATCCGATCGTCGAGGCCCCTGCCTTCGACTGCCGCCCAAATCTCTGTGCACCAGCCCCTCTGGATCCTCCTGCAGGTGGTGTCCAGCCCCACGTCGCTCCTTCGGGCTGTGCCTGGCCCTGTTGGGGAACGCCCGGCCACTCACCATCGAGCGCCCACCCTAGGCCTGGCTCCAGGATGGGGCCCCGGTGACGCCAATCCGGGCGACATAAATGGCTTGCTGTGTTTCTCATCATGGGGGCTTCTGAACCGATCTTAGTCTGACCTGTCCCTCAGGACCTGGTTGCCTTGGGTGACCAGGGGCATGAAGCCCCCGACAACATAGCTCCCGGGATCATTCAGGCACTCAAACCCTCCACCACGTTAAGGTGGCAGTTCAAGGAGGGGAATCTAATTCTAACTGATGCTAAAACTTGTATCGAAACTAGATACTAATTTGAGCAGGTATCAATACTAAAAACGTCACATTCACAGGACAGAAATAAACTGTTCCTGACGCTTTAGAACGATCTGGAGCTTTATCAGAACAAGTATTAGAGCTCATGGACCAGTATACGCCTGTGGACCAGTGTGGGACCTACAGGACCACTGAGGGAGTACACAGGTATAAGGACACATGGAAATATAAAACAAAGTACTACCATTTAAGGTTGAAAATCACATCCTAATGCCTAAATAGAGCTTTTTTTTTTTTTTTTTTTAAATCAGAATCGGCATTGAGTATTTATATTTACTAGTATCAAAATCGAGTTTGAAATTTGAATGTCATGACAACAACACTACCCAGTTTACAGAACATAAACTGTACTTTTCTGTCTCTGATTGTCCCGAGGAAATACATCATTAGGAAAGATGCATGAAGAGTCCCTCAGTCGTCCAGGTAGAATCCATGATAAAAGAAGAAATTCAATTTGTCAACTGGACAAAGTTTGTTTGGTCGAAAACGTTTCGCCGCTCATCCGAGAGGCTTCGTCAGTTCTGGTTAGAGTGCTGGTAAGACACTGCTTGTATCTCGCTGCAGGGAGGAGCAGAGGTGTGAAAAACAGTCGTGTAGGGATGAATAGGTATGCTAATCTAGACGCCAGAGAAACAAAAGACAGAAACAAATAGGCGAGATAGTTTCGGAAAAACTGCAGTATAGTTAGCTCCTCCCTGCAGCGAGATATAAGCAGTGTCTTACCAGCACTCTAACCAGAACTGACGAAGCCTCTCGGATGAGCGATGAAACATTTTCGACCAAACAAACTTTGTCCAGTTGACAAATTGAATTTCTTCTTTTATCATCATCAGGAAACACAATGTCAGGACAGCGCCCCTCACTGGCAGTCGGAGGAACTGTTTATTTGTGATAACTCCCGAGCCGGGTCTGTGGAGCTTAATTAACCCCGAAGGAAAAGACTGAAGAAGGAAAGGACAAAAACAGGAAACTGTAACAGGTGAACATGGGACACAGAAGAGAGAGCAAGGGAGAGATGGAGAGAGGAGAGGAGAGAAGGAAGAGAGAGGAGGGAGAGGTGAGAGAGGTGGAGAGGAAAGAGGAGGAGAGAGGAGCTAGAAAGGAGGGGAGAGAGGTGGAGAGGAAAGAAGAGGAGAGAGGAGGGAGAGTAGGAGGAGAGAGGAGGAGGAGAGAGGAGGAGAGGAGGAGAGGAGGAGAGGAGGGAGAGGAGGAGGAGAGAAGAGAGAGAAAGGGGGAAAGATGGAGAAGAGGAGGAGAGAGAAGGGAGAGAAGAGAAAGGGGGAGAGTTGGAGAGGAGGAGGAGGAGAGAGGTGGAGAGGAGGAGGAGAGAGGAGGGGGGAGAGGAGGAGGGAAGGAGAGGGGAGAGAGGTGGAGAGGAAAGAGGAGAAGGAGCAAGGAGGGAGAGGAGGAGGAGAGAGGAGGGAGAGGAGGAGGAGGAGGAGAGAGGAGGAGGAGAGAGGAGGGAGAGGAGGAGGAGTGAAAGAGGAGAGAAAGAGGGAGAGATGGAGAGGAGGGAGAGAAGAGGAGAGAGGAGGGAAAGGAAAGAGGAGGGAGAGGAGGAGAGAGAGGAGGAGAGAAGAGAGAGAGAAAGAGGGAGAGATGGAGAGTGAGAGGAGGAGGGGGAGAGAGGAGGGAGAGAAGAGAAAGAGGGAGAGTTGGAGAGGAGGAGGAGGAGGAGAGAGGTGGAGAGGAGGAGGAGGAGAGGAGGAGGGGGGAGAGGAGGAGGGAAGGAGAGGGGAGAGAGGTGGAGAGGAAAGAGGAGAAGGAGCAAGGAGGGAGAGGAGGAGGAGAGAGGAGGGAGAGGAGGAGAGAGGAGGAGGAGAGAGGAGGGAGAGGAGGAGGAGTGAAAGAGGAGAGAAAGAGGGAGAGATGGAGAGGAGGGAGAGAAGAGGAGAGAGGAGGGAAAGGAAAGAGGAGGGAGAGGAGGGAGAGGAGGAGAGAGAGGAGGAGAGAAGAGAGAGAAAGAGGGAGAGATGGAGAGGGAGAGGAGGAGGGGGAGAGAGGAGGGAGAGATGGAGAGGAGGAGAGAGGAGGGAAAGGCGGAGGGAGAAAAGGACGAGAGAGGAGGGAGAGGAGGAGGAGAGAGGAGGAGAGACGAGGGAGAGAGGAGAGGAGAGGAGGGAGAGGAGAAGGAGAGAGGAGGAGAGGGCAGACAGAGGCAGAGGTTTGGGTACAGTAACATAAGTCAATAACAAACATGATCTAATAGGAAGAGCCTGGGGAATAATAACGAGCTAAACGATAATAAAGTTAAACCCAGAGGACGTTACATCAGACACTTTACCTCAAACTAAACTTTCCACACCAACCACCAACAACACTTAGCAAAGTCTACTTTTTAGAGCCTTTATTACACTATTTCCTCTCAAACTCAAAATGCTCCATTCCACATTGTGCTCCACTGTGTTTTTGATCTCCACACATATTCACTAGAAGTATTTGGATAATTATTCAGGACTTTAATTGCCGATCTCAACTGAAGAAAAAGGAAAAGGAGCTGTTAACTTGAAAACTTGATGACATCACAAGGTGGAACAGATCATTTTGAGCTCTGGAGATTTAGACAGACTAAAAATAAATGATTACTCAAACATCTGTGAATGAAACAAAACATTACTACAAGTATGTTTTTTTATGAGGAAACATTATAACAGTTTAAAACTCACAAGTAAATTTTGTGTAATCTAGGACCTTTAAACATTTGTTCAGGAGTCTTATTTCTGTAAACCCTCAAAGTGGGACAGGCGGACAAGCATGGTCCATCTGTACCAAAATAAATACAGCTTATGAGGAAAATGGAAGAGCCAAATATCACGGAACTGTAAAAACATGGCAGATTTCTGCAGAATCAATGAGCGAAGCACTAAACTCTGTTCATCTGAGGTGAGAGCAGCTGAGAGAATCGTGGGTGTCTCTCTCCCCTCCCTGCAGGACATCTACCGCACCCGCCTCACCCGCAAAGCCCTCTGGGTGATCCCACCCACCCATCCAACTGCCTCTTCAGTCTGCTGCCATCAGGAAGGAGACTGAGGAGCCTCAGGGCCAAGACCAGCAGACTGAAAGACAGCTTCATCCACCAAGCTGTCAGGATGCTCAACTCTCTCCCAATTACACTGCTGCTTAAATGACACTGACACTGCTGCTTAAACAACACCTATTTGTATTATAGACAAGTTTACAGTACTTTTGTTACGGGTATATGTGATGTTTAAGGTCGTTTTCACATCTGTCTTGTTTGGTTTGTTTAAAACGAGTTTGTTTGTTCCTTTGATTCGGACCTTTTGGGCTGGTGTGAATAAAAACCAAAAATCTCGATCCGGAGCAAACAAGTGAACCGAGACCACCTAAAAAGCTCAGTCTCGGCACGGTTCCATTCGAACCCTGGTGCGGTTCGTTTGAGGTGAGAATGCAGACCGGACTCGATCCAACACAAGTTGGCTTTTGTACTTAACGAGCTCCCGTCGTATGTCGAGCATTATGGGAAACCGAGGCTTACGAAACTAAACTAAACTAAACTTATGAGGCTTACTTACGATTTGCGTGAAGAGCAAGAGTCACATCTTGATGTGCGCACATGAGCGCTGTCCTCCGTAGTCGTCTTGCCCTGCATCTTCGTTGTTTGGAAATTGATTGTAAAATAGTGTAAACCTCACAATGCTGCTCAAACATTTGTGAGAACTGTAAAAATTGAGCAAACCATATCGCTATGACTACATTGAAAACAGCAACGCCATGATTCTCCTCCTTCTGTGTTTGGACACAGCGTTTTGACACGGCTCATTTCTGTCCAATGGCTGAGCGACCTCAGCACACGTGCTTTTGTTTACAGATGTTGGTCCACTCGGAAAAAAACTGCAGTGTGAAAGCGAACCACACCAAAATAAAAAACATTTTTAAAAATTTGGTCCGGACCAAAGCAAGTGAACTATTGGACTTTCCTGGTGTGAAAACGACCTTAGTCATGGTGTTTATTGTCTTGTTTATCAGATGTTTTATGTTCACTGTGGGCCTAGGGGGCGCTGCAATTTCAAATCCTGTGTGTGCAACCTGTACATATGGTTTTTGACAATAAAGATGACTTTGAACTTTGAAAAATCTGCTTTTGTTTGTAAATGATGGTGACCAATGAGCTCCTTCGTTTCACATGCATTACTGAAATAAACACGTCTGATTGGACGATCACGTTTGGTTCTGGCTCGACACATTATGGAGGAAGTGGTGACCAGACTGATATCCCTCTGTATAAAAATACATAAGCCTGGATTTTTCCAGGCAAGACTTACAGCATATTCTTCATTCACTTCAGCCACCGCTGCCTTGGGACAGACTGACGGAAGTGAGGCTGCCAGTCTTTACCATCCCACCACCAACACTCAGGCACCGTTATTTTCAGTCTTTTCCCTTTGACATTTAATGATTAAATGATACTGTCCATAGGGGGCGGTCCGCTAAAAGCCTCCTGTGGCCCTGGGACCAGTTTGTCCAGAATTAATTAAATTAGCAGGACCAGTGCCCCCCAGAGGACAGCTGCCATATCACACCTCCCAGACGCTGGTCTCAAAGCTCTGATGACTCGAGAGAAGGTCCGGACTCGATGAGAGACTCGGTACATACATATCTATTTACACCCAAGGGGGATTTAAGCAGAGCAGTTAAAGACAAGAATATATGATGATAATAATAATAATAACAAAGGTCTCAGTGCAGTGAAGCATGCTGCCTTCGTGTCAAAACATGGCAGCTTATATGTAAAAAGGGGAAATAATCAACATAAACACAGATTTCTACAGAATCAACAATCGATCCACCAAACTAGGCCTGTCACAACAACTTTTGAAGTACAATACAGTGGTGCCTCACCTTATGAAAGACCCAATAAACGAAAATTTCAAGTTACGAAACGCCTTCACGTTAAATTTTGGTCTCTAGATATGAAAGAAAATTCAAGTTACGAAACGCGAAATCTCAAAAATTCAAATAATGCGCGCTCAGCCACACATTATACGCTTTTCTCAGACTGGATTTAAACTTTTCTCACATTTGTCTCTCGTTTAAACACTCAAACTTTCATAGATTTTCAACAAAATTATTAATATTGAAGCGTGGGGGGAAGGGGGAGGGCGGAGAAGTGTGCGCGCGGACACGTGTGTGATAGCACAGCATGACCCAGCGCGGGGCTGGGAGCACGAGACCCGTGCTCAAACCGTACCTCCTCTAGAACAAGTTTAGACCTGGTTTAGAGGAGACACGGTTTGAGCGCGGGTCTCGTGGTCGCAGCCCCACGCCAGGTCATGCATCACACGTGCATCACACATTTCTCCCCCCTCCCCCTTCCCCCCACGCACGCAGTCGCTGCTTGCCTCAGCCGTGACTCGTGAGGTACACCGGTGCTGCTGCTAATAGCAGAGCTAGCACGAAACCAGGAAATAGACCCGCACGCGGCATTTTAATCCACCTGGTCCAGTCCTGGTTTAGTCCAGGTTTAGTCCTGGTCCAGTCCAGGTTTAGACCATGGTCTAGACCTGGTATAGTCCACGTTTAGTCCTGGGTCTACAGTCTCAGGACGCAGAACACAGTGTTACACTATAAAAAAATGTTACACTATTAAAAAAAAACTTGGATCAAGGCCTTGGAACGAATCAGGCTTTTTCCATTAAAATAGCTACTCAACTTACGAAAAATTCACATTACAAAATCACTTCTGGAACGAATTAATTTCGTAAGGTGAGGTACCACTGTATATACAATATATCGTGACAAAGAAATACAGTGATAAACAAAAAATTTTAAATAAAGAATTTAATTTAAAAGACCTGAGCTGCAACAAATAAATAGAAGAATGAACCAGTAATTAACAAGAACTTTATTCAACCCTTTACAGCTCAAATCTGATTTCATGACATAAAAATGACAAAAAATCTCCCCACTTTTGCAAAGGAATTGTACACATGATAAATACTGAGCCACAATACACATTGTTCCTACTTTCACATACTGAAGTTGATATATATAGTCATTATCGTGACAGGTCTGGCAAACTCTTATTTATCTCAGCTAAAAGAAGTTTGGGAGAGATGTCTTCATTTGAGAAACACGTAATACAAAAGAGCGACTGTGGTTGGACTGTCCCAAGTTAGGAGGAGGTTTTTCACACTTTATGGTGAGCCTGTCCAAACTCGCTTTCAGGCCCAGATTACTGTAAGCAAGACATTTTACTAACAGGTTTGTAAAATCTACCTTGATAAAGCTGATGTTGAATATTTTGAGTGTCCTAACACGAATAGAGGTCTGGTGGTTCAGTCTAACCTGTTGTAAATGTTCATTTCTGAATTATTTGACATATCGGAGTAGAGCCACTGCTTCTTCACGTTGAGAGCAGCAGCTGAGGTGATTTGGGCGTCTGTTCCGGATGCCTCCTGGACGCCTCCCTCAGGAGGTATTCCAGGGAGGAGGCCCCGGGGAAGACCCAGGACAGGCTGGAAGGACCCTAGCCGTGTCTCAATTCTCAGTGTGCATAGTTCGGAGCGTGGTTTTAAGGGTACTCAGACTGCACTCAAGACTGTGCATACTTGTACAGCCCTGACCAGATGCAGCCGCCGACTCCATTTTCTCTCGTAGAAGAAGTAGCGTGCAGTGCATGCTGGGATATATGACTGCGTGAAGTGTGCATTTTCACGCAGTTGGTCCACGCCCCGATTTCCATGGAAACGACTGCTGTCCTCAGACCGCATGTTAACAAAAACAAAATGGGACAGCAGTCAAGTGTCCGGGGTGAAGGAAGTCTGAAGAAGAAGAAGACATGCTTTATTTATCCCTGTAGGGAAATTATTTATCTGCATTTGACCCATCCTTCAGGAGCAGTGGGCAGCTCATCTTTCAGGCGCCCGGGGACCATCTCCATGATCTTACTGCAAGACTTGGTCAGGGCCTAAGCTGGAGGATTTTACCTGGAGCATGTTTTGGGAGTCCCTGTTTAGACTGTTGCCCCTGCGACCTCAGATAAGAGGAAGAAAATGGATGGATGGATTGATGTATTGACCATCAGTCTTTGGCCTTCAAGTGGCCTTCTGCTTTGTCAGTGTTTTGATACAGGGCCTTGATGTACAAAGCTCTACGGTCCAGTTACAGAGTTCCTGGATTCAAACAGAATGTAGAAGGAACTGGCTGCCCAGAAAAACAGATGATCCACTAGAGAAATGACTTGGACACAGTAGCTCACAGTGTAATGTAACAACAAAGAGCACAAAATACTAGTAAATAGTAATACAAATCAAAATAATTTAATAAAGGTTCTGTGAGTTTGGGCAGAAGGCGGGCGCTTAGCAACAAAGCGAAATAGCTGTCAATCAAACCTGTTGCTAGCGCTAGCAGGAGCGAATCAGGCGAAGAAGGTGCCTGATTGGTCTATTATTAATGTTCATATCCTCTACACAGGAGACGTAGTGATTATAAAAGTTTTGGACCAGAGCGACAGGTGCAGAGGAGGATCTGTGACAGGTGCTGACAGGTAAAAACTCAAATTAACCATGACTTTATTTGTTTAATGAAATGTGTTTTAAATAAAATGTGTTTATAGTGGTTATACTGGTTCATACTTTACAATTTGAAACTTGTTTTAGTTTGATTATATGATTCAAACCTGTGTCTGAACAGAGTCACAGGTGCTCAAATCATCTGAACATTTGTCATCAGTTCACACAGTTGTCAGGCTCATTGGCACAGCTCTCATTCAGAAAAACCCATCTGTATTGTATTATGTAAAATATAAAAGTACATTATGAATTGCTGAATAGACTTTGCAGTATGTGATGTTGGAATAGCAAAAACATCAACACTTCTGTACTGAAATATGTGCTGTGTTCTTGAAAATCAAAGCTGCATGAAGTCTGTACTCAGCTGAGGTCCCTCTCCCTGTCGACTCATGTGCGAAGTCTATTCCTGTTACATTTTTGGTGCTCACAAATTTTGATTCGCCGTTCTGTCTGAGTTTCTATATCCTCCTGAGACCCATTCATATGTGTCCTCTAGAGTGGACATTGAATTTTTTGAGATAGACTCTAATTTGTGGCTGCACTATGGTTAAAAAGTAAATAAAATAAAACAAATACATAAATACACTGCCTGACAAAAGTATTAGGACGATTGTGTATTTCTGAACTTTCATAAATAATGATAACAAGACATATTGGTAATGACAGCAAATCAATTTATTGATATATTAAAGCAAATTTCATCATGTGTAAAGGCATATTATTGCAAAAATGTAACAATATCAAGATAAGATAATCCTATATTTGTCCCACAATGGGGAAATTGCAGTGTCACAACGCAAGTTTCAGAAACAGTAGGAAAATGCATGAACATGCATCAAAATTAAGATAAATAATTTCATTTCATTTCATTTATTCATTTCGAGCAGGTCAACACAAGGAAATAAATACAGGTAACCAATATACAGTCAAATACATTTGTCTTTTCTTTTTGCTCGAAAAGGAGTGGGAAGAAGAAAACTTATTAAATCCCACCCCTGTCTTCCAAAACAAAACTTAAATGATCAATTAGCTTCCTTATCAGCTCAGTTGAAATAATAATAATAAGTATGTACAATCAACTAAAAAACACAACACTGTCAGGTTAAAAGGCACAGGAACACTGCACAATAAATGTTTTTTGATTCTGAGCAGTGAACAAACAGCAGTTAAAGTGACTCCAGTTCAGTAATATATAATATCACTACAATAAAGTGACTCAGATGATTGTGTAAAAGTTAAATAGCTTTTTAATCAAAATAACCACCTTTGGCCTTAATCACAGCTTTACAAATTCTGTCTGTCCTTTCAGTCATGCATATGGGGGGATTCGAGAACTCTATGATACGAGTTGATTTTAAAATATTATTAATTGAGTGTTCAAAGTATTATTTTCATAATGAAAGGATGCTATGAAAACATGAGTAATATTCGACCACAAAATATAATTGAATAAATGCAATGAAATAGTGCAATGAAATAGTGTATTTAAATAATGCTCGATACATTGAAAAGTTGGCATCACAAATTATGCCATCGTCCTAATACTTTTGTCAGGCAGTGTACGTAAATAAATACATACATACATACATACATAATTCAATAATAATATATAAAAATAAAACATAAATACTGTACATGAATACATAAATAAATACTCCTTGTTAATGTTTTTAATTATTATTATTTTTATTATTATTATTTATTTTATTTTTATTATTATTACTTATTTCATCAGACTGTATAACTCCACTATATAGTCCAAATGTGCAATATCTTCTTTTTTTCCCCCATACTCTCCTAGTTACTGTTTGTATTATTATTATTATTATTACTTATTTTTATTATTATTATTACTTACTTTACTCCATTAGTTCTGGCCTAGACCTGGTTTAGTTCTGGTCTAGACCTGGTTTAGTTTAGACCTGGTTTAGACCATGTTTAGTCCTGGTCCAGTCTCTTAGCCAATCAGGACGCAGAACCAATGTTACACTATAAAAAAAAAAGTTACACTATAAAAAAAAAACTTGGAAGGAATCAGGCCTTTTCCATTGAAATAGCTACTCAACTTACAAAAAATTCATGTTACGAAACCACTTCTGGAACTAATTAATTTCGTAAGGTGAGGTACCACTGTACATAAGTACATAAATAAGACATGAAAATGAGTCTAAAAACTTTTTGAGTCGACTGTAGAAGCTTGTCAGGGATATTGGTCATTAAAAAAAAAAGTTTTTGTTAGGTTAGGTCAGTGCTTCTCAAATAGTGGGGCGGGCCCCCCTGGGGGGGCGCGGTGTGATGTCAGGGGGGGCGCGTGTGACCCTGGGAAACATGCTTTTTTGCCGTACTGTACTAGAACTAAGTGTAATTGCACATCAACAACAGTAGTTGGCAGTGACGCTCTCATTGTTGCTCTGGGGCAGGGGTCGGCAACCTTAAATACGCGATATATGCACAGAACAGACAGGATTTTTTGTTTTGTTTTGTTTTTTCAGCGCTTTTAAAAGCACATGGCTTATTTGCATAAACTAAGTTTTGTTTCTGTAAAACATAAACAAATGTGCCCAAATCTGCATTAAAAACACATTAATATTTGAGTCCTCAGTGCAGTGTTGTAAGTTTCTTTTTTTGTTTTTAATGTTAATAAAGGATACAATGTTATGCAGAGGCGTACTAATAACAATTTTCTAGACAAATAATACTATTAATAGTCGCGCGCAGGGAGGGGTGTGTGAAATTTTTTGTTCTTTCTAGGGGGGGCGTCACAGAAAATAATTGAGAAGCACTGGGTTAGGTTGTTGTTAGGTTTGGATTGACATGGATTTAACACTATTACAGTCTATTACAGAGGACATGTTAGAACATTATGAATAAAAATAAAATAAACAAAATGTAAATGCTAAAGTGTTCATTTACCTCCAAATAGAAAATTAAAATAATAATAATTTAAATACACTTTTCTTTTTTCTTCGGGTCCCAGGAGGATATTAAAAGTGACAGAGTTCATAGGTCATAGGTCATAGTTGCTTTATTGTCGAAAAACAATCATATGTACATGTACATAGAATGAATTCGAAATTTAGTTTCCCCACTAACCAGGCAGGACAGTATAGAGTGGCTAGGGGAGGGGCCGCTGCACTTGTGCGCGCCGCCGACTGGGAGATGCAGAGCAGAAAAGATGCAATACAATCAATACAATTATACACAACATGTAATGACAGAAAACAATTGGATAGATAACATACGGTGTCTTTTTCTTTGGCGACAAGAGGGAAGGATATGGGGCAAGGGAAAAGATCAGAAATCAATTAAATTGATTGAAAACTGAAAAAGAAGCAGACATCCTAAAAATAGACAGGGCAGCATTACTTAATACATGTGAGTGTGAGTCCAATAGTGTGTGGCGATGTTTTTGTAGAGTCTGAGATAAGCGACATCTGGCGGCCTTGGACGTGTTTGTGCAGAAGATGCAGCAGTGTTGCCAACTTGGCGACTTTGTCGCTATTTTTAGCTACTTTTTGGACCCCCCTAGCGAGAAAATTAGACAAAAGCGACTAGCGACAAATCTAGCGACTTTTTTTGGTGATCAGAGGCTCCAAGATCGCGGGAGGGGGAAAAAATAATTGCGCCGTTTTCTCTCTTTCCCCGTTCAGAGAAAGAGACAGAGAGGGGCAGTGGAAGAGAGACACACACACCAGTCTCTCCTCTGCTCCCTCCCATCTCGTCAGATCGCCTCGGAGTCTGGTCATTCCTCTCTCTGTTTCTGTCATTCAGTTTCTCTCGTCACGTGCATATCCCTCTCATTCTTTAGAGCATTTCTTTTTTCTCCTCTTGTATTCAATCGCAATGCCACAACCAAAAGTGTATACACAAAAGTACAGACGGGAGTGGGAAAAAGCTAGTTGTACAGCACAGAAAAGTTTAAAAAAGCTACTTCTTTAGCACAAAAAAAAAAAAAAAAAGCTATAGTTTGCCCACTATAGCACAAAAAAATAAAAAAGAAATAAAAAGCTTTCGTTAAACTACAGCACAAAATAAAAAAGCAAGCTATAGATCTTTGACTACAGGTCCAAAAAATATCTAAAAAATAAAAACCAAATAAAAAAATAAAAAACAAACAAGTATATGTAATAACAACACCAATAAAAGGTTAGTGTCACGGGGTAAGGAAGGTTAGGATGTGCCCAGCTCTCATGTTTGGATTGGACCGCTCGCTCGTCTAGCTACTTTTAGCTACTTCTGGGCGGGCCAATAGCTACTTCCGATGCTGGGGAGTTGGCAACACTGAGATGCAGTCAAAACAAAGAGTCCAGATGAATCACATTTTTCCAGGAGAATTGATTACAAAAAGGGGAATTTAACATAATCGATACATTTTAGAACCCAGGCAAACAGACAATTTGCCAGAACTCTGGTTTCTGTCAGGTCCCCACTTCATGCAGGTCTGTGCGACTTGCAATCCTCCCCCTGGCACGTATGATAGTGAATATGGACTGAGCCGCTGTTCCCCACAGTTCCAAATCCATTTATCCGTGATGTTATCTAGCGCCCGGTGGATCCCACAGATGGATGATACGTTCACCTGTGTTTTTCCTTCTGATGTGGCCCGAGTTCGCAGTTCCCGTACTGAGCGGCGGATCAGGGCTCTTTTATCCGCTCGGCTCCAATTAGTGATGGGTCAGAAAACATCCCCCAGGCCAATCCAGATGTCCTGCCATCAAAATTCCAATAGTAATCACTCCGTGTCCTCCGGTAACAGCGGTGCCAGGCACACGACGCGTCCTTCGTGTATCAGGCAGCATGTTCCCGTAGGGCTGACCGGCTCTCCAGACCAGCGCTCCTCCATGGGGAAAAAGCGTAGGGACCAGCTTTATCCAATTAATAATTTAGGATTTGAAAAATCTGATCCAACAGGAGAAAAAAAAAAAAAAGAGATGAGAGAAATAAAATTCCTGTAGTCCTGTAGTCCTGAATCACTTTAAATAAAACTGCAGAAGATCCAAGAGAAGGAAACAAATCTCTGAAAAGTCCATTTTGCAGAATAGTTCTGAGTTTAATCATCTCTTCCTCGTGTTCTTCTCCCCTCCGCTCTCTCCTCAGTGTGATGTCCAACAGCTCAGACAGTCTGGACCTTCTGCTGGAGGGTCTGACCCTGGACTCTGACTCCTTACTCCCCGTCTTTCTGCTCCTCCTCTTCGCTTACCTCTTCGTCCTCTTCTCAAACTTCTGCATGTGCTTCCTTATCATCAGGGAACGCTCTCTGCATCAGCCCATGTACCTGCTCTACCTCAACCTGTCCACCAACGACCTCCTGATCAACACCACTGTGATGCCCCGCCTCCTTTACGACATGCTCCGCCCCCCCGCGCTGCGTCACATTCACCTGTACAGCTGCGTGGTCCAGGCCTTCCTCTCGCACCTGTTCAACACCACCAGCTACACCATCCTCATGATCATGGCGTTTGACCGTTACGTGGCCATCTGCTTGCCACTGCGTTACTCCTCCCTCATGAGCGCTCAGACCCTGGTGAGACTGACAGTGTGGGCGTGGGTTGTGGCGTTTATGTTCGTGGCAGTTCTGATCGGGCTCACGCTCAGACTGTCGAGGTGCCGATCTCTGGTCTCTGGTCTCTACTGCAATAACGCATCTCTGTTCAAACTCTCCTGTGAAAGCACCTACATCAACAATGTCTACGGCCTGTTCTTTACAGTAATTCTGTTCTCTGGCTCCATCGGCTCCACTGTCCTCACCTACACCAAGATCACAGTGGCGTGTTTGACCTCAAAGAGCGCGTCTCTGAACCGTAAGGCGCTCCAGACCTGCTCCACGCACCTGTTTTCCTACTTGGTGTTCCTGTGCAGTGGGCTGCTCATAATCATGTTCCACAGATTCCCACAGCTCACACAGGAAAGGAAGTTCATCACGATCATGTACCACCTCCTCCCCAGCGGACTCAACCCGCTCATCTATGGTGTCCAGTCCAAAGATGTCCGCCATGGATTCAGAGGGATGGTTTCCAAGATCATTTCTGTCACACAGAGACATTAGATAACTAACTTTAAAAGTTCCTTTGTTACACTAAATGGGTTTTTGTGAGCTTTTAGCCTTGGTATTATGCCATTACTTCCTCCAAAACATATTCAGAGTTGTGTTTTGTTTCATTCACACTTGTTTACATCTACAAAGCTCAAAATGCTCTGTTCCACCTAATGATGACTTTAAAACCACAGTGGAGAACGTCTTGTATAACCACATGACATCAGAAGGTGGAACAGAGTGTTTATTGTTTGAGAGAAGAAATCTAAATATGCAGGGTTTGTGTGTACCTCATTTTTTATTGTCTTAAAGGTCATATGACAGGTTTAATGTTTTTCTAATTATTATTTGGTTTGATGGGATAATACCTGTGGTCAATATTTATCACAGGTTTACATCAGTTAAGTGGCAGTTTGTGGAAAAAGTTGAAAATAAATATACAAAAATATTGTAAAACAGAATCCCTCCTGTGTCATCTATCATCTACATGAAGCCTAAGGCTTTCATTGCTGGGAATTATAACTGAATACAGACCAGTGGAATAAAGAAAGAGTCTTAGGGACAGAATAACAGAAGCACTCGAGTTTCTTTCCCAGATTGTGTCTAAGGAAGGGGGCGAACAATCACAGTGCCAAAAGGTTCCGCCCGCAATTCCACTCCTCGACTCTCCAGTATCTACACAGGATCACACACCACAAATGAAAAATTATTATCTTCATTACTAGAAAAGATTAGCGGAAAATAAATTACAAATAACAACTACCAAATGTGGTGGCACATACTTGAGTGCAGCACACTTGCACAGTCGCAAAGTTCACTTTACACAATCCAACAGTCCCTCATGTTCTCTCAAAGTACTTCCTCTGAAGGTCTCCTGCCACATTTGCTGCCACATATGGTGTAAAAAAACCCTCAAATGTCTGTAAGATAAGATAAGATAAGACTTTATTGATCTCACACAGGACACACTTGCTACATTAGCTCAAGGGCAGTTTAGTGCGAGTGCAAGTAGGTAGCTCCTTAGCTATAGTCTCGCTCTCAGAAGGAACAACAGCAGACACTGAGGACTATTACAAGTACCTTGGTATCCCACGACCAAATGGCAACGTTGAAGAAGCATCAAAGAGAACAGCTATGGCCAAATACCTACAACAAGTAAGGCAAGTCCTAAGAAGTCACACAATGGCAAGAACAAGTTCCAGGCAATAAACAGCTACACCCTGCCAGTGATCAGATACCCACCAGCAGGAATAAACTGGTAAACTGGCCAAATGAGGAGATACAGACTACAGATGTTAAGTCACAAAAGCTCCTGACCATCCACAGAGAGTTCCATCCCAAATTCAGCACCGTGAGGCTGTACGTGAGCCATAAGGAAGGAGGCCAAGGATTAGTGAGTGTGGGAACCATTGTCCAAGATGAAACATTCAAGATCCATAAGTACATCAAGGACAATGCCCCAAAAGTGCTCAGAGAATGTCTCAGACAGTGGAACTCAGAGGAAGAGGTGCTGGAGTTACCATCATTGCTGGACAAGCCCTTACATGGGATGTACCACTAGTCTGGAATATAACTGAAGTGGCTGATATCAAGAAATCCTACCAATGGCTGGAGAGGGCTGGTCTGAAGGACAGCACAGAGGCCCTCATCCTGGCTGCACAGGAGCAGGCCTTGAGACCCGAGAAATAGAGGCCCAGATCTACCACACCAGACAAGACCCAAGGTGTAGGCTGTGCAAAGAGGCTCCTGAGACAGTCCAGCACATAACTGCAGGGTGTAAGGTGCTGCAGGGAAAGCATACATGAAGCGACACAACCAAGTGGCGGGCATAGTGTACAGAAACATCTGTGCAGCGTATGGGCTGGAGACCCTGAAGTCAAGAGGGGAAACACCTCCAAAGTGGAGAATGACCGAGCCAAGATCCTGTGGGACTTGCAGATACAGATGGACAGAATGGTGATGGCGAACCAACCAGACATAGTGGTGGTGGATAAGCAACAGAACAAAGCTGTGGTGGTGGACATAGCAATACCAAGAGATGGTAATATCAAGAAAAAGGAACATGAGAAACTGGAGAAATACAGTAGCAGGGGCTCAAAGAAGAGCTGGGGAGGGCATCAGTGGTGCCTGTTGTCATCACAGCACTCGGGCAGTAGGCAAGGCAAGTTTATTTGTATAGCATAATTCATATAAAAAGTAATTCAAAATCCTTTATAGAATAAGAAATACATTAAAATCACAATACAAACAGATCAAAACATAAATAATCATCATTAAAAAGAGAGAGAGATTAAATGAGAGAGAAGAGTGCAGAATAAAAATCTTTCAGTCATATGCAGCTAAACAGAACTGTTTTGAGCCTGCATTTAAACAGCGTCAAAGTAGGCGCCTGTCTCACATGTTCAGGAAGACTGTTCAAGGTTTTAGCTGCATGAATCTGAAACACTGAATCCCTGTGTTTAACCCCCCAAACTGGAGGAGTGGCTACAGCAGAACCTTGGTAAAACATCAGACATCTCAGTCCAGAAAAGTGCAGTACGAGGAACAGCAAAGATACTGCGCAGAACCCTCAAGCTCCTGGGCCTCTGGTGGAGGACCTGAGCTGGATGAAGATCATACATATTGCCAAAAGTCTTCGCTCACCTGCCTGGACTCACATATGAACTTAAGTGACATTCCATTCTTAAACCAGAGGGTTTAATATGACGTCGGTCCCTTTGCAGCTGTAACAGCTTCAACTCTTCTGGGAACACTGTCCACAAGATTTAGGAGTGTGTTTATGGGAATTTTTGACCACTCTTCCAGAAGCGCTTTTGTGAGGTCACATACTGATGTTGGATGAGAATTTCTGGCTCTCAGTCTCTGCTCTAATTCATCGCAAAGGTGTTCTGTCGGGTTTGAAATCAGGCATCTGTGTAGGCCAGTCAAGTGTCTTTATGGACCTTGCTTTGTGCATTGGTGCACAGTCATGGTTTGCCATTTCCAAACTGGAATTGTTCAAAATCTCTGCTGAATCATTCAGAGTTCCTTTCACTGGAAGGCCTGAAAAACAACCCCACACCATAATCCCCCCTCCACCAAACTATACACTTGGCTCAATGCCTCAGACAAGGACGGTTCTCCAGACAACGCCAAACCCAGACTCGTCCATCAGATGGCCGGTAGATAAGCACGATTCGTCACTCTAGAGAATGCAGCTCCACTGCTCTAGAGTCCAGTGGCGGTGTGCTTTATACCACTGCATCCAACACTTTGCACTTGGTGATGTTTGTCTTGGATGCAGCTGCTCGGTCATGGAAACCCATTCCACGAAGCTCTGTACGCACTGTTCTTGAGCTAATCTGAAGGCCACATGAAGTTTGGAGGTCTGTAGTGATTGATTGCAGAAAGTTGGTGACCTCTGTGTACTATGTGCCTCAGCATCTGCTGACCTCGCCCGGTCAGTTTACGTGGCCTACCACTTGGCTGAGTTGCTGTCGTTCCCAATCGCTTCCACTTTGTTATAATTCCACTGACAGTCGACTGTGGAATATTTAGGAGCAAGGAAATTTCATGACTGGACTTGTTCACGGGTGGCATCCTCTCACAGTACCACAATTCACTGAGGTCCTGAGAATGACCCATTCTTTCACAAATGTTTGTAGAAACAGTCTCCAGGCCCAGATGTTTGATTTTATTCACCTGTGGCCATGGAAGTGATTGGAACACCTGATTTCCATTATTTGGATGGATGAGTGAAAACTTTTGGCAATATAGTGTATAAGACGCGATAGCCAGCGCTCTCAAGTCTCACGCTTTGAGAGTGTGACACACTCAATTCAATGAGTTCACACGCTCACACGCCACACATGGTATTTCTCACGCTGAAATTGTGTTAAGCAATTCAAAACTCTAGCCACTGGTCACAGCGCTTCTGTGCCCAGAAAATCGGTCTGTGTGGCTCAGAAGAGGTAGTTATGCAGGCACCGCGCCGTTTTCAGCGGAAAAAAACTCACTCGCAAAACCCAAGCTCCCCAGAAAAAAATTGTCCACCCCCCGCTCCCCCAATATACATCTCGCTCCAACCAAACTTCAAAACTTGAGAGCCCTGGCGATAGCGATAGAAAGAAGGCGTCTGATTGGTCTATTATTAATGTTCATATCCTCTACATAGGAGACGTAGTGATTATAAAAGTTTTGGACCAGAGCGACAGGTGCAGAGGAGGATCTGTGACAGGTGCTGACAGGTAAAAACTCAAATTAACCATGACTTTATTTGTTTAATGAAATGTGTTTTAAATAAAATGTGTTTATAGTGGTTATACTGGTTCATAGTTTACAATTTGATTCAAACATGTGTCTGAACAGAGTCACTGGTGCTCAAATCATTTGAACATTTGTCATCAGTTCACACAGGTCTCAGGCTCTTTGGCACAGCTCTCATTCAGAAACACACATGATCAGTGAATTCAGTTTGTTCTTTCTTTGTTTTTTTCAGTACTACAAGTCTGTTCTCATGTGGGAGAAGACTTTGGTCTGAACTCTGTCACTTTCAAAATAGAAACTCAAACAGAATGGCAAATCAAAATTTGTGAGCACCCAAAATATACCAACAAAGGCTTTCACACATGGATCAAACAAGGAGAGGGACCTCAGAGAGTACGAATATAGAGGAGTATAGAATACACTGTATGAATATAGACTGTTCTTACATACAGTATACTGTATACCCAGAGTGACGTGGTGCAAATATCGTCTGAATTCTCATTACATATCACAAATGCAGTGTTTCTTCAGCATAAATATCTTTTATCACATATTGCAAAATCTAGTTTGTGATGTGTACATTTATTTTTATAAAATATAATACAGCTTTTCCAGTAATTCATCTATGAACTACAGATTCAGACTGCACTAAACCTGTAATTCTCTGTGGTCACTGAGAGCAGGACTACGACTTCTGAGCTGCTCTGTCAAATGAATGAAAGAGCAAAGAAAAACACATGATGAAGTCCAAGGGTTTAGATGCTAAAACTTGCTTTGGGAGATGATTGATCAGTTTTGAATGAAAAACTGCATTTTGCGAAGATAAAATGTTTTATTAAACTAAAATTTTGCTTCAGGATTTTGTGTCAGCTGTTTTACAAATGTCAATTTTCTATAGATAAAACGCAACAGCAAAAAAACCCAAACTTCTGTGAATGAAGGAAAACACAGCTCCAGGGATGTTTTTGAGAAGGTAACAACATTGTAACATGGCTTTGAGCTCACAAGAGTCAGTGTCGCATGATACAGGACCTTTAATGTGCTGTAGGGCCTCCCTGCTCAAACTGCTGCCTGCTGATCTTGGACAAAGCAGAAGAAAATTGATGGATAATGTTTTTTTTTTAATACAGATGAACTAACAAGTGAAAGAGGAGGCAGCAGAGTAATAAAGAGTAGATATTTTTATTGTAGCTCAAACTTTTATTTAGATTTTGTATAATTTTACAGAGTAAACACCAGCCACACCTTTGCAAAATAAAAATGAGCTGTGTGAACTTTTAATAGTGTTGTCACAATATTAAAATTTCAAACTCGGAATACACATGATACTTAATACCGATTCCAATACCACAATAATAATGTTCTGTGAATGTGACTTTTTTAGTATCGACACCTGCTTTTCAACAGGTCTGATGTTCTACAGTTAACACTTTATTGCATTTCAGGCCTTTAGACATATCAAATTTCAAAGTTCAAAGTCAGCTTTATTGTGAAAACCATATGTACAGGTTGCACACACAGGATTTGAAATTGCAGCGCCCCCTAGGCCCACAGTGAACATAAAACATCTGATAAACAAAACAATAAACACCATGACTAAAACATCACATATACCTGTAGCAAAAGTACAGTAGACATATAATATATAATATTAGTGTGTATAATATATATGTATATAATTGAATCGGTAAAGCACACAATGTGTAAGTAAGTAAGTAAGTAAGTAAATTTTAGGGTAAGGAGAAAGAAGAACAACATGTGCAGGAAGCCCTCTCTGTTTGCGGGTATCCTAAATGGGCTGTCAACAAAACCAAGAGAGACAAGGGCAAGAAACAAGACAACAGAGAATCCGAACCCAGGAGGAAACGGGTAGCGATTCCTTACCTGGCCGGCGTTTCGGAAAAACTACAGAGGATTTTCAGACAATATGAAATTCCAGTTTATTTCAAACCCACAAACACTTTAAGACAAAAACTCGTCCACCCAAAGGACAAAACACCGAGCCACAAACAAAGCAATGTGGTCTACTCCATTCAGTGTAGTGAAGACTGCAGTGAGCGCTACATTGGGGAAACCAAACAGCCACTTCACAAGAGGATGTACCAACACAGGAGGGCGTGCTAGAGTGGACCGTCATCTGCTGTACATCTTCACCTAGAAGCCACGGGCCATTCTTTTGAGGACAGTGAGGTTCAGATCTTAGCCAGGGAACAAAACTGGTTTGAGAGGGGGGTTAAAGAGGCAATTTTTGTCAAAAAAGAGAATCCGTCGTTAAACAGAAATGGGGGAGTTAGACATAACTTGTCTCCCATTTATAATTCGATTCTCAAACCAAAGTCAAAACAAAGAAACATTAGGGCAGACAATCCAGGGCAGAGGGGTGGAGAGGGTCGTTAGGCTTGAATAGGGAGGCTAAACTAGTCGCCAGAGAAATTTGAAAAACAAAGAGACAGATTAGTGGAGATAGTTTCAGAGCTATTTCAGTTTAGGGAGCTCCTCCCTGCAGCTAGATATAAGCAGGGTCTAACCAGCACTAGAACCAGAGCTGACGAAGCCTCTCGGATGAGCGGCGAAACGTTTTCAACCAAACAAACTTTGTCCAGTTGACAAATTGAATTTCTCCTTTTATCATACATTTTATTTATATAGCACATTTAAAAACAGTGAAAAATGGCCAAAGTGCTGTAGAATGTCAAAAAGCTAAAATTAAATAATAAATAATTCGGCAGCATAAAATACATAAGAACATTTGACATGGCAACAACAAGTACACATAAGATGAAATAAAAGACAGGAAAAAAGATAGAGATAAAAAAGAGCTAAGAGGCAAAGGCCACAGTGTACAAATGAGTTTTGAGTTTAGATTTAAAAGTGGTGATTGTTGGAGCAGATCTGATGTCAGCAGGTAAACTGTTCCAGAGGTGTGGAGCTGCCACAGCAAAAGCACGGTCCCCTTTGCTTGAGGTGGGAACGGGCAACATAAAGGAGACCTTTGTCGGCAGATCTGAGGGACCTGGTGGAGAGTAATGTTGCAGCATGTCAGAGATGTACTTGGGGGTCTGGCCATGAAAGGACTTACAAACCAAAAGAAGTATTTTAAATTGGATTCTGAAACAAATGGGAAGCCAGTGCAGAGAGGAGAGGACAGGATTGATGTGTTCCTGCCTCTTGGTGCCTGTTAAAAGTCCAGCAGCAGCATTCTGCACCAACTGCAGGCGAGCTAGTTGGGTCTGGGGGAGGCCAAAGTAGAGGGCGTTGCAGTAATCCAGCCGAGATGTTATAAAGGCATGGATAACTGTTTCCAGATCTTGAAAAGAGAGTGAAGGCTTGAGCTGGGTGATCACTCTCAGCTTGTAGTAACTATTTTTTATGACGGAATTTGTTTTTTGAAATACAAGTCTGACTCAAAGATAACCCCAAGGCTTTTGGCAGAAGGCTTAACAAAAGAGGAGAGGTGAGATAGATTGCCAGTAACTGCGGGTATTGATTTAGGGGATCCAAACACTATGACCTCGGTCTTGCTGTCATTGAGTTGTAGAAAATTGTTGGACATCGAAAGCTTAATGGCCTCTATACAGGGGAGATTGGGCGGGCGGACTCCTGTGATGTTAATGGTAAGTATAATTGTGTGTCATCGGCGTAGAAATGAAAGGAAATAAAATGTATGATGATAATGATAATGTCCCCTAGGGGGAGCATGTATAGGCAGAAGAGTATTGGCCCTAAAATTGAGTCTTGGGGGACACCATAGGAGACCGGAGAAGAGGCAGATGAGGAATGGCCGATGGAAACTGAGAAAGTTCTATGTTGGAGATAGGACTTGAACCATAGCAGTGCTGTCCCTTTAATGCCCACCCACTCTTCAAGGCGGTTGAGAAGGATGGTATGGTCCATTGTGTCAAAGGCTGCACTGAGGTCCAATAGGACCAGGACTGCATTCTGACCTGGGTCGAGTGTGAGGAGCAAGTCATTTGTTATTTTAAGCAATGCAGTTTCGGTGCTGTGCCAGGCCCTGAAACCTGATTGAAAGGGCTCCAAGATGGCGTGCTGTGAGAGGAACGGGGAGAGCTGGGACAACACTAGTTTGTCGAGCACTTTAGAAATAAACGGGAATTTAGAGATGGGCCTATAGTTGTTCAAGCAATTTGAGTCCAGGTTGGGTTTTTCTTGAGTAGAGGTTGGTCAACTGCATGTTTGTGGCAAGCAGGGGCAGTACCAAATGACAGACAAGAGTTTATAATGAGTTGTAGGGAGGGTCCTACGATGTCAAAAGCCTCCTTAAAAATGGAACATGGAACCTCATCACCAGGGGATGTGGTGGTTTTCATGTGCAGGACAATGTCCTTTAAATCGACCATGGAGACAGGGTTAAAATGACAGAGAGTAGCTATAGGGTGTAGGGGTGGGTGAGGAGATGGAACAAGAGGAGGAAATAGAGCTCTGATGTTCTCAATTTTCTCAATGAAAAAATGTAGGAAGTTCTCGCAGAGATCCGAATTTATAATGGGAGCTGGAGAACGAGGTGGGTTGATGATGGAGTTTATTGTGTTAAACAGGATTTTCGGTCTATTTGAATGCTGGTTAATGATATCTGAAGCTCTGGCTTCTTTGGCGGCAGTCTGAAAAGATAGCAGGGCAGATTTGAAAATTTGAAAGGAGACAGTAAGACGGTCTTTCTTCCATTTCCTTTCAGCTCTGCGACAGGCCTGCCTGAGTGAACGGGTATGATCATCGAGCCTCACTTTAGATTTAAAATTAGGATGTTTGTATCTGATAGCGTAATAAAGCTCAGAAATGGTGTCGTTTAAGCAGCAGTGTCAGTGCCATTTAAGCAGCAGTGTGATTGGGGGAGGGAGGGCAGGGAGAGAGTTCAGCATCCTGACAGCTTGGTGGATGAAGCTGTCTTTCAGTCTGCTGGTCTTGGCCTTGAGGCTCCTCAGTCTCCTTCCTGATGGCAGCAGACTGAAGAGGCAGTTGGATGGGTGGGTGGGATCACCCAGAGGGCTTTGCGAGTGAGGCGGGTGCGGTAGATGTCCTGCAGGGAGGGGAGAGAGAGACACCCACGATTCTGCAGGGTGTGCAGGTGCCATACCACACAGTGATGCAGCTGGTGAGGATGCTCTCTACGGTGCCTCTGTAGAAGGTGCTCATGATGGGAGCTGGGGCTCTGGCTCTCTTCAGCTTGTGGAGGAAGTGATGCAGTGTTCTTTGAACAGGAGAGGTCCTCAGAGATATGCACACCCAGGAACTTGGCCCTGCTTACGCTCTCCACATATCCATTACCAAACACAAGAAATAGGAATGTGCCAGAAATAACGACATCCATAGCTGCAAATCACACCAGCGAGTAGGTGATTATTTTCATTTAAGAAAATAAAATTAGAAAAGGAAGTGCATACTGGCCGTGTACCAGTGGAGGTGATAATGGGGTAGATCAATTATGCGCCTGTCCATCAATGATGGATAATGAGAATAAAGACTGCTTAAACATGCATGAATCACTTTAAATAAAACCAGAATATCCAAGAAAAGGAAATAACTAAAACATGGTTAAAAGCTCTGAAAAGTCAATTTTGCAGAATAGGTCTGAGTTTAATCATCTCTTCCTTGTGTTCTTCTCTCCTTCGCTCTCTCCTCAGTGTGATGTCCAACAGCTCAGACAGTCTGGACCTTCTGCTGGAGGGTCTGACCCTGGACTCTGACTCCTTACTCCCCGTCTTCCTGCTCCTCCTCTTCGCTTACCTCTTCGTCCTCTTCTCAAACTTCTGCATGTGCTTCCTTATCATCAGGGAACGCTCTCTGCATCAGCCCATGTACCTGCTCTACCTCAACCTGTCCATCAACGACCTCCTGGGCAACACCACTGTGATGCCCCGCCTCCTTTACGACATGCTCCGCCCCCCCGCGCTGCGTCACATTCACCTGTACAGCTGCGTGGTCCAAGCCTTCCTCGCGCTCCTGTTCAACACCACCGGCTACACCATCCTCATGATCATGGCGTTTGACCGCTACGTGGCCATCTGCTTGCCACTGCGTTATTCCTCCCTCATGAGCGCCAGGACCCTGGTGAGACTGACAGTGTGGGCGTGGGGTGTGGCGTTTATGTTCCTGGCAGTTCTGATCGGGCTCACGCTCAGACTGTCGAGGTGCCGATCTCTGGTCTCTGGTCTCTACTGCAATAACGCATCTCTGTTCAAACTCTCCTGTGAAAGCACCTACATCAACAACGTCTACGGCCTGTTCTTCACAGCAATTCTGTTCTCTAGCTCCATCGGCTCCACTGTCCTCACCTACACCAAGATCACAGTGGCGTGTTTGACCTCAAAGAGTGAGTCTCTGAACCGTAAGGCGCTCCAGACCTGCTCCACGCACCTGTTTTCCTACTTGGTGTTCCTGTGCAGTGGGCTGCTCATAATCATGTTCCACAGATTCCCACACCTCACACAAGAGAGGAAGTTCATCGCGATCATGTACCACCTCCTCCCCAGCAGCCTCAACCCGCTCATCTATGGTGTCCAGTCCAAAGATGTCCGCCGTGGATTTAGAGGGATGGTTTCCAAGCTCATTTCTGTCACACAAAGACATTAGAAAACTAACATTAAAAGTTCCTTTGTTACACTAAATGGGTTTTTGTGAGCTTTTAGCCTTGGTATTATGCCATTACTTCCTCCAAAACATATTCAGAGTTGTGTTTTGTTTCGTTCACACTTGTTTACATGTACAAAGCTCAAAATGCTCTGTTCTACCTAATGATGACTTTAAAACCACAGTGGACAACGTCTTGTATAACCACATAACATCATAAGGTGGAACAGAGTGTTTACTGTTTGAGAGAATAAATCTAAATATGCAGGATTTGTGTGTACCTCATTTTTTATTGTCTTAAAGGTCATATGACAGGTGTAATGTTTTTCTAATTATTATTTGGCTTGATGAGATAATACCTGTGGTCAATATTTATCACAGGTTTACATCAGTTAAGTTGCAGTTTGGAAAAAAGTTGAAAATAAATGTACAAAAATATTGTTGTAAAACAGAATCCCTCTACCTGTGTCATATCCATGGAAAACTATTTTCTTTACTTTACTTTATATTGGTGTTTTGGTTGGTGAAAAAACCTGTAGCATCTCAAATGCTCATAGCTAGCTCCTTAGCTAGCCTCTTGTTGTATGGGTCCCAGGCTTGGCCACCACAATAACAAAAAGAATGTGTCTGTGGAATAAAGAAAGAGTCTTATGGACAGAACAACAGGAGCACTTGTGTTTCTTTCCCAGATTGCATCTACTTATTTCAATATCAATATGTAACATCAATACAATTTATAGTTGCAACATTACTTGGAACAAATAATGCAAATAAGGTCCTTCAACAAATAAACCACATCAGGAGGCTTTTGACAGTAAATGGGAGCAATATACAAGTTCATACAAAAGTTAGCATAAAAAACTGAGTGTACAAGCCCAACATAAGTTACTTTAAAATAAAGATGAACAGCACAACCCTGGTAAAACATCAGACATCTCAGTCCAGAAAAGTGCAGTACTAGGAACAACAAAGATACTGAGCAGAACCCTCAAGCTCCCGGGCCTCTGGTGGAGGACCTGAGCTGGATGAAGATGAGAGAGAGAGGCCACCCGTGGTGGGTAAGGAAGAGATCATACAGTATAAGACGCGATAGCTGTCAATCAAACCTGTTGCTAGCACTAGCAGGAGCGATCTCGGGGAAAGAAGGCGCCTGATTGGTCTATTATTAATGTTCATATCCTCTACACAGGAGACGTAGTGATTATAAAAGTTTTGGACCAGAGCGACAGGTGCAGAAGAGGATCTGTGACAGGTGCTGACAGGTAAAAACTCAAATTAACCATGACTTTATTTGTTTAATGAAATGTCTTATAAATAAAATGTTTCTAGTGGTTTTACTGGTTCATAGTTTACAATTTAGAAACATTTTTTTGAAACTTGGTTTATTTGATTCAAACGTGTCTGAACAGAGTCACTGGTGCTCAAATCATTTGAACATTTGTCATCAGTTCACACAAGTCTCAGGCTCTTTGCCACAGCTCTCATTCAGAAACACACATGATCAGTGAATTCAGTTTGTTCTTTCTTTGTTTTTTTCAGTACAAGTCTGTTCTCATGTGGGAGAAGACTTTGGTCTGAACTCTGTCACTTTCAAAATAGAAACTCAAACAGAATTCAAATCAAATAAAAATTTGTGAGCACCCAAAATATACCAACAAAGGCTTTCACACATGGATCAAACAAGGAGAGGGACCTCAGAGAGTACGAATATAGACGAGTATAGAATATAGTGTATGAATATAGACTGTTCTTACATACAGTATACTGTATACCAGAGTGACGTGGTGCAAATATCGTCTGAATTCTCATTACATATCACAAACGCAGTGTTTCTTCAGCATAAATATCTTTTATCACATACTGCAAAATCTAGTTTGTGATGTGTACATTTATTTTTATAAAATATAATTCAGCTTTTCCAGTCCAAAATTCATCTGTGTATGAACTACAGATTCAGACTGCACTAAACCTGTAATGTCAATTTTCTATAGATAAAAAGCAACTGAAAAAAAAAAAAAAACAACACAGCTCCAGGGATGTTTTTGAGACGGTAACAACATTGTAACATGGCTTTGAGCTCACAAGAGTCAATGTCGCATGATACAGGACCTTTAATGTGCTGTAGGGCCTCCCTGCTCAAACTGCTGCCTGCTGGTCTTGGACAAAGCAGAAGAAAATGGATGGATAATGTGATGCTTTTCTTTTTACACAGATGAACTAACTAACAAGTGAGAGAAAAATGAGCTGTGCAAAATAAAAATGAGCTGTGTGAACTTTTAATAGTGTTGTCACAATATAAAAATTTCAAACTCGGAATACACACGATACTCAATACTGACTCCAATACCACAATAATAATGTTCTGTGAATGTGACATTTTTAGTATCGATACCTACTTACAGTGAGGAAAGTAAGTATTTGAACATCCTGCGATTTTGCAAGTTCTCCCACTTAGAAATCATGGAGGGGTCTGACATTTTCATCGTAGGTGCATGTCCACTGTGAGAGGCATAATCCCAAAAAAAAAATCCAGAAATCACAGTGTATGATTTTTTTTTTTAACAATTTATTTGTATGATACCGCTGCAAATAAGTATTTCAACACCTGAGAAAATCAATGTTAATATTTGGTACAGTAGCCTTTGTTTACAATTACAGGTCAAACGTTTCCTGTAGTTTTTCTCCAGGTTTGCACACACTGCAGGAGGGATTCTGGCCCACTCCTCCACACAGATCTTCTCTAGATCAGTCAGGTTTCTGGGTTGTCGCTAAGAAACACAGAGTTTGAGCTCCCTCCAAATATTTTCTATTGGGTTTAGGTCTGGAGACTGGCTAGGCCACTCCAGAACCTTGTTATGCTTCTTACGGAGCTACTCCTTGGTTATCCTGGCTGTGTGCTTCGGGTCATTGTCATGTTGGAAGACCCAGCCACGACCCATCTTCAATGCTCTAACTGAGGGAAGGAGGTTGTTCCCCAAAATCTCACAATACATAGCCCCGGTCATCCTCTCCTTAATACAGTGCAGTCGTCCAGTCCCATGTGCAGAAAAACCCTTGTTGAACTGCCTTGGTGACGTCAAGGCTTGGTTGGCCCAAAATTTTCTCTGCTTGAACGAAGAGAAAACTGAAATTGTGGTCTTTGGGCCCACTGATCCCTCATTGGACTTGGGCCCCTTTAAAGATAATGTTCATCCCTTCGCCACCAACCTTGGCGTCACCACGGACTGTAATTTTAAAATCAGCAAGCAGATGAACACAGTCGTTAAATCAGGCTTTTATCATCTTCGTCTTTTATCCAAAGTTAAACCGTTTTTAAGTTTTAAGCATTTTGAACAAGTCGTTCACGTTTTTATTTCTTCGCGTCTGGACTACTGTAATGCTCTTTATACTGGCATATCACAAAATGCTCTTTCACGCCTACAGTTAGTCCAGAACTCCGCGGCACGACTTTTAACAGGAACCAAAAAACGTGAGCACATCACCCCAATTCTTGCGTCTTTGCACTGGCTTCTTGTTCATTTTAGAATTGATTTTAAAATTGTATTGTTTGTTTTTAAAGCTTTGAATGGACTGGCCCCGGATTACATCTCGGACCTCATCCAAATTTACACTCCGGCGCGCACTCTGAGGTCTGAGGGCCAGCTCCAGCTGGTGGTGCCTAGGACCAGACTTAAATTCAGGGCTCTCAAGTTTTGAGCGGGGTCGTGCGTGAGACTGTAATTTCCGAGGAGCGGGGGGGCAAACTTAAACTACAAAGCAACTAATGACAGTTATATAAATGAAGTTATTACCTGATGGTTCTCAGTTTGTTTTATCATCACCGCACTTTGTCAGTGCGCGCTGAGAGGGGCGGGGAGGAGGGACCGAGGCGGGGGGGAGCGGGACATTTTTAACGGATTCATGTAAGAGTCTGGTTAATGCACCGGGCCCGCGTCTCACCATGGGCAGTTCGGCTCTGGGCCACGCGTATTCCGGTCCCGGTGTCTCCGTCTGTGCGTAACGTGTCCCCCCCGACGGAGACACCGGGACCGGAGTCGGTGCGTCTCAGAGGAGACGTGGCACCAGGACTGAGGCTCAGGACGTGCCCGGGGGACGGCGCGTCTGCTCCGGCCTCTGCTCGGACCGTGCGCCCGGAGCAGGGGGAGTTTTTTTTCGCTGAAAACGCGCGGAGCCTGCATAAACTAAGCCACACAGACCGATTTTCTGGGCACAAAAAAAAAAAAAAAAAAAGAAAAGAAATCAGCGTGAGAAATGCCATGTGTGGCGTGTGAATTGCGTCGAATTGCGTGTGTCACACTCTCAATGCGTGAGACTTGAGAGCCCTGCTTAAATCCAGAGGGGACAGAGCTTTTTCTGGGGTTGGTCCTCAGCTATGGAACGCCCTGCCCCCCCATGTCCGAGCAGCTCCCTCAGTGGAGTGTTTTAAGTCTCGTCTTAAGACCCACTTTTATTCTCTGGCTTTTAACACCGCCTGTGCTCCTCTGTTGTCTTTTATTGTATTTTAGGTTTTTTTTTAAATTATTTTATTGTTCTTATTTTAGAGTATTCATTTATTTATTTTTTAGCGTTTTTATTTTTATTTATTTATTTCTTTTTTATTTTATTGTTTTATTTATTCTATATTGTTTTTATTATTTTATGGTATATTTATTTGTATGCGCACTTGTTTCTGTGATTATTTGTTTATTTTAAATGATGTTTCTGTGCAGCACTTTGGAAACGCTTTTAGTTTATGAAATGTGCTATATAAATAAAGTGGATTGGATTGGATTGGAAAAACACCCCCACAGCATGATGCTACCACCCCCATGCTTCACAGTAGGGATGGTGTTCTTAGAATGGTACTCATCATTCTTCTTATTCCAAACACAGCGAGTGGAATTAAGACCATAAAGTTCTATTTTGGTCTCATCTGACCACATGACTTTCTCCCATGACTCCTCTGGATCATCCAAATGGTCATTGGCAAACTTAAGACGGGCCTGGACATGTGCTGGTTTAAGCAAGGGAACCTTCCGTGCCATGCATGATTTTAAACCATGACGTCTTGACCATGACCAACAGTAACCTTGGAAACGGTGGTCCCAGCTCTTTTCAGGTCATTGACCAGCTCCTCCCGTGTAGTTCTTGGCTTTCTTAGGATTACTGAGACCCCACGAGGTGAGATCTTGCATGGAGCCCCAGTCCGAGGGAGATTGTTTGTTCGTCTGTTTCTTTGTTTGTTTGTCCGTCTGTTTCTTTGTTTGTCTGTTTGTTTGTTCGTCTGTTTGTTTGTCCATCTGTTTGTTTGTTCGTCTGTTTGTTTGTTCATCTGTTTGTTTGTTCCTCTGTCTGTTTGTCTGTCTGTTTGTTCGTCTGTTTGTTTGTCCATCTGTTTGTTTGTTCGTCTGTTTGTCTGTCTGTTTGCTTGTTTGTTTGTTTGTCTGTTTGTTCATCTTCTTTTTTTTCCCCTCCTTTGGCAGCACAGTGGCTGAGTGGCTAGCATAGCACTCATGCTTCACAGCAAGATGGTTCGGGTCGCCTGGGCCTTTCTGTGTGGAGTTTGCATGTTCTCCCCGTGTCTGGGTGGGTTTCCTCCGGCACTCCGGTTTCCCCCATCAACCCAAATCCTCCAGCTTGGGTCCTGACCAAAGCATAAACAACAAAATCATGGGGATGGTCCCCAGGTCAAATGTAGAAACAACTTCTCCTGTGTGAGATCAATAAAAGTCAATATTCTAATCCTTAACCACTGTAAGGCGCTTTGTGTTACATTTTTGTATGAAAAGCGCTTTATAAAAATTGTTTGATTGATTGATAGATTGACAGTCATGTTTAGCTTCTTCCATTTTCTAATAATTACTCCACCATAATTGCTCCAGCAGTATCATACAAATAAATTGTTTAAAAAAATCATACACTGTTATTTCTAGATTTTTTTTTTTTAGATTATGTCTCTCACCTTTGACATGCACCTACGATGAAAATTTCAGACCCCTCCATGATTTCTAAGTGGGAGAACTTGCAAAATCACAGGGTGTTCAAATACTTCCTCACTATAAATCTACTGTGAAGAGGTCTGATGTGATGTTAAAGATCTACAGTTAACACTTTATAGCATTTCAGGCCTTACAACTCAAATTCAAAAGATTCAAGAGAAGGAAACAACTAAAACATGGTTAAAAACTCTGAAAAGTCAATTTTGCCGAATAGGTCTGAGTTTAATCATCTCTCTCCTCCGCTCTCTCCTCAGTGTGATGTCCAACAGCTCAGACAGTCTGGACCTTCTGCTGGAGGGTCTGACCCTGGACCCTGACTCCTTACTCCCCGTCTTCCTGCTCCTCCTTTTCGCTTACCTCTTCGTCCTCTTCTCAAACTTCTGCATGTGCTTCCTTATCATCAGGGAACGCTCTCTGCATCAGCCCATGTACCTGCTCTACCTCAACCTGTCCACCAACGACCTCCTGGGCAACACCACTGTGATGCCCCGCCTCCTTTACGACATGCTCCGCCCCCCCGCGCTGCGTCACATTCACCTGTACAGCTGCGTGGTCCAAGCCTTCCTCGCGCTCCTGTTCGGCACCACCGGCTACACTATCCTCATGATCATGGCGTTTGACCGTTACGTGGCCATCTGCTTGCCACTGCGTTACTCCTCCCTCATGAGCGCTCGGACCCTGGTGAGACTGACAGTGTGGGCGTGGGGTGTGGCGTTTATGTTCGTGGCAGTTCTGATCGGGCTCACGCTCAGACTGTCGAGGTGCCGATCTCTGGTCTCTGGTCTCTACTGCAATAACGCATCTTTGTTCAAACTCTCCTGTGAAAGCACCTACATCAACAACGTCTACGGCCTGTTCTTCACAGCAATTCTGTTCTCTAGCTCCATCGGCTCCACTGTCCTCACCTACACCAAGATCACAGTGGCGTGTTTGACCTCAAAGAGCGTGACTCTGAACCGTAAGGCGCTCCAGACCTGCTCCACGCACCTGTTTTCCTACTTGGTGTTCCTGTGCAGTGGGCTGCTCATTGTCATGTTCCACAGATTCCCACAGCTCACACAGGAAAGGAAGTTCATCGCGATCATGTACCACCTCCTCCCCAGCGGCCTCAACCCACTCATCTATGGTGTCCAGTCCAAAGATATCCGCCGTGGATTCAGAGGGATGGTTTCCAAGCTCATTTCTGTCTCACAAAGATATTAGAAAACTAACTAAAATTCCTGTTATAGTAAATGGATTTTTGAGCTTTTAGTTTAAAGTTCAAAGTCAGCTTTATTGTCAAAAAACGTATGTGCAGTTTGCACAAACAGGATTTGAAATTGCAGCACCCCCTAGGCCCACAGCGAACATAAAACATCTGATAAAAAACAAGACGGTAAACACCATGACTAAAACATCACATATACCCGTAGCAAAAGTACAATGGGCTTGTACATAATACAAATAAGTAAAACACACAATGTAGAGAGGAATAAAGCTCAAGTGGTGTCATTTAAACTTGAGTGTGATTGGGGGAGGGAGGGCAGGGAGAGAGTTGAGCATCCTGACAGCTTGGTGGATGAAGCTGTCTTTCAGTCTGCTGGTCTTGGCCCTGAGGCTCCTCAGTCTTCTTCCTGATGGCAGCAGACTGAAGAGGCAGTTGGATGGGGGGGTGGGATCACCCAGAGGGCTTTGCGGGTGAGGTAGATGTCCTGCAGGGAGGGGAGAGAGACACACCCACGATTCTCTCAGTTGCACTCACTACTCGGTGTAGCTTTTTCCGGCAGGACACGGTGCAGGTGCCATACCACACAGTGATGCAGCTGGTGAGGATGCTCTCTATGGTGCCTCTGTAGAAGGTGCTCATGATGGGAGCTGGGGCTCTGGCTCTCTTCAGCTTGCAGAGTAAGTAGAGTCGCTGTTGGGCTTTACTGGCCAGGAGACCAGGAGAGGTCCTCAAAGATATGCACACCCAGGTACTTGGTGCTACTTACTCTCTCCACAGCAGCCCCGTTGATGGTGTGGTGGGCATGCTGTGTGTGCTCACCTGAAGTCTACGACAATCTCCTTTGTCTTCTCCATGTTCAGGGAGAGGTGGTTGTTGTTGCACCACTTGACCAGGCGGCTCACCTTGCTCCTATAGTGAGTCTCATCGTCATTGCTGATGTGACCCAACACAGTTGTATCATCCGCAAACTTGATGAAGAGGTTGGAGTGGTGTGATGGTGTGCAGTCGTGGGTCAGCAGAGTGAAGAGGAGGGGGCTGAGCACATATTCTTGGGGAACCCCTGTGTTCAGTGTGATGGTGCTGGAGGTGTTGCTGTCGACCCTTACTGCCTGCGGTCTTCCTGTCAGGAAATCCAGCAGCCAGTTGCACATGGAGGTGTTAATCCCCAGCTTGTCTAGTTTGAGTATGAGTTGATGGGGGACGATCGTGTTGAATGCTGAACTGAAGTCAGTGAACAGCATTCTAACATGAGTCTCTGGTGTCCGGGTGTGTAAGGGCTGAGTGGAGGGCTGTTGAAATCATCATTGTTTGAGCGGTTAGACCAGTATCCAAATTGAAATGGGCCCAGGGTGGAGGGGAGAGATGTCTTGATGTGTTGCATGACTAGCCGTTCGAAGCAATTCATGAGGATGGGGGTGAGTGCAACTGGACGGTAGTCATTAAGGCTGGATGGAGACGACATCTTCAGCATGGAGATGATGGTGGAGGCTCTGAGGCATGTGGAGACGACAGCCTGGCTCAGAGATGTGTTGAAGATGTCTGTAAAGACCTCTGTGAGTTCGGCAGCACAGTCATCCCAGGGATGTTGTCTGGTCCCGGAGCTTTGCGGGCGTTGATCCTGCTGAGGGATCTCCTCATGCTGTCCATGCTGTCTGTGGACAGTGTCAGCAGCAGGTCACCGGGAGAAGGTGGAGTCTTCTGTGCCAGGGTGCTATTGTGTACCTCAAAGCGAGGGAAAAACTTGTTCAGAGGTGGTGCTGTTGGCAGTCTGTGGCGTTGGCTTGTAGTCTGTTATGGTCTGTATCCCCTGCCACAGACTCTGTGTGTCTGCTGTCGTGGGAGTGCTGTGCTATCTTCCTAGAGTATTGTCTCTTAGTCTCTGTGATGCCATGTGACAGGTTTGCCCTTGCTGTCCTTAGGCCCACCTCGTCTCCAGTTCTGAAGGCAGCATTCCTTACTCTCAGCAACCTGTAGACCTCCCCTGTGAGCCATGGCTTCTGGTGGGCCAAACAATGATGGTCCTGGTGTCTGTGACATCATCAATGCACTGTGAGATGTAGGCAGTGACCGTCTTTGTATATTCCTGTAGATCTATGGTGTTGTCATGGGTGGAAGCCTGTTTGAATATCTCCCAGCCTGGGATAAGCAGTTTTGCAGTGCCTCTGAAGACCCTTCTGGCCACACCCGTACCTGTTTGTGAATTGGTTTGGTGGCTCTGACAAATGGCCTGTATGCTGCATTAGCATGACAGTGATGGGGTCAGAGGTGCCCAGGTGGGGGAGGGGGAGGGCTTTGTAGTCTCCCCTCCAGGTAGTGTAAACATTGTCAAGGATGTTGTTTTCCCATGTAGGAAAATTGATGTGTTTCTGTAATTTGGGAATTGGGTCTGCGTGGTTAAAATCACCCACCAGAACGAGAAAAGCATCTGGACGGGCAGTTTGCTGCTCACTCATGTGCCGGTACAGTTCATTAAGTGCCTTGCCCCTGTCGTTATTATTGGAGCTAGGAGGGATATAAACAGCAACAAGTAGTATGGCTGTGAATTCCCTCGGCAGGTACAATGGTCTGCACTTGATGATCATAGTCTCTAGTAGTGGTGAACAGGTTTTACAGACCACGACAGCGTTCCGTCACCAGGCACTGTTGATATAAACACAAAGTCCCCCGCCGCGAGTCTTACCTCCTTCGATGAGGGTTCTGTCTGCCCGACAGCATGTTAGCTGGTTGAGTTGAATGGCGCTAACGGGGATGCTGTCGTTGAGCCATGTTTCCATGAATACAAGGACACAACTCTCTCTCACTGACTTTAGCGTAAACATATGTAAACGTACATGGTCCAGCTTATTATCCAGCGAGCGTACATTAGACAGTACGATGGTGGGGCTTGTGTGGGCTTGCATCTAGCCTGTTTCAGATGCCTCCTCGTTTACCCCGCTTCTGTTTTCTCTCACACCACGTGTGACGCCTCCACTGCGCGTGAGGTCTAGGAGTCGAGGTCAGTGGTGGTAAGTGTTTCCGGAGCAGGCCGCTGTTCTTTAGTGTGTTCTGTAGCTCTTCAACGTATGAGTTGTTTATAGTGTTGCTTCTGCTACTGTGGAGCAGAAACTCCTGGCTGTATGTGTGCCTTTGAGGAGGCTCAAATGACAAGGACAATGGTGTTTACATGAGAAAACACAAAAACACTGTAATGTTGGGACCGAGAGCAGCCACTGTGTGTGTCCACGACGCCATCTTTTTTGATGGCCTGTTATAATGCCATTACTTCCTCCAAAACATACTTGGAGTTGTGTTTTACATCTACAAACTCAAAATGCCCTGTTCCACCTTAAGATGAGTTTAAAAACACAGCGGACCACATCTTGTATAACCACATGACATCAGAAGGTGGAACAGAGTGTTTACTCTTTGAAAGAAATCTAAATATGTAGGGTGTGTGTTAACATGTGAGAATGACACAGCATACAGCCCTTTAAGGTGCTGTAGCTAATTTTTATTGTCTTAAAGGTCATATGACAGGTTTAATGGTTTTCTAATTATTATTTGGTTTGGTGGGATAATACCTGTGGTCAATATTTATCATAGTTTTACATCTGTTAAGTGGCAGTTTGTGGAAAGAAGCTGAAAGTAAAAGTACAGAAATATAAAAAGTAGCACTTAGTTGTAAAACAGAATCCGTCTATCTGTCATCTACATGGAAAACACTAATTTATTTATCATCTGAGTCTGTTAATGTGATGTGAGCCTCATCACACACAGAGGGATTTATGTTGATGGTAATGTGGTAAGATGGCTGTTGAGGCCAATGGTGTGCGCGTAGGCTTGCCTGGCACCCCGCGGCGCGGGCTGGTGGACTTTATAAGCGCTCCCTTTCTCGTTGCTCCCCTTTTTGCCCACACGCATTTCCGGGTCCCCGTGCAGGTTGCTCTGTCCTCCACGGCCAGGTAAATCCGATCCAATCCAATCCTTGAACCTGTATTTCGTATTATTTCCAAATTCTTATTCTATCCTCCTTTTAGTGCCGCCGTCTGACCGCGCGCCCAGCTCCGTCCTTTTGCATGATGCTGAGCTTTACGGCGCATCCTCGTGCGCTCTCGTCGGTCGCAACAGGTAGTGGTGGTACCTTCTGCCCTGTCCCTTTCGAAACGTCCAAGTGGTCACAATGATTATTTTCTTTTAGCTTGACCATTGGCCTGTGGTGTGTGCCTTGGCCTAAGTGTGCATCGCTGTGGGCCCTCCTCCACAGCGACAGGTATACCCGCTCTCTCTCTCTTCATTCATTCATTTAAAATACCCCAGTTTTCATATATCGGTCCCTTGTAGCCACGCTGCTCGGCTGTACCCGCCGTACCATATCCCGTTTATCCCTTGGTGCACCTTTTTAATAAATCAGGCCAGTGAGTACGGGGCGCAGCATTGCGCAAGACATTCTGCGCCGGTGCGCAAACTAAGTGGCGCTCAGCTCCAACCTCTGCACTCGCCCCACTCCACCAGTGGTGTGCAGTGCGGTCCACAGCGGCACAGGGCACGTCGCTACTACTGTTGTTTGTTTTTTGGCTCCGTTGCTGCTTTTTGGCTCCATGATTTTATTATTGTTGAGTTTATCATAATTCCACTGTTTCTTTTACAAATAACGCATTTTAACATGTATTGCAGAATAAAGTTGTTGTAAAAATATGGAACCTGGCTCTCTTAATTGATTGATACATTTACCTGTGTGCCTTATGTAGACTAACTTTCCCCAATTAAATTTGGGGTGGCGTTGTTGGACAACAATTTCCACTCATCATTTAAGTGTCTAGCCCTCGATCGATTGTGCGCCGCGCCACAGTAAGATCCCATCCCCAGCCTCGGGCAACACATCAGAAAAACAATGCCACATTTTCATACATATTTATTAAACAGAAAAATCCCTTCAGAACAAAAGGCTCAGTTCAGACAAAAGTGTCACTTCCTCTCAGTGCGAGTGCTCTGAAATGCACTCCCCTGGAACAATGTGCACACATAGTTCCGTATCTCGCGCGACTGCAGGCCATAGATGAGTGGATTGAGGCAGCCGGGGACGACGTAGTAGAGGGCGCTGGCAAGGAGGCGCTCCTGACGTAGTTTTGGAAAACGTGTGAAGAGGATCAAGGTCAAACCGCTGAAGAGAGTCAAGAAGTAGACCAGCAGGTGCGACAGACAGGTGCGTAGGGCCTTGGGGTTTATAACGCGGTCCCGCCGTACACTCACAGTGATGATGCTGCCATAGGTTAGCACCATGGAGCCCGCTGATGTCACATACAGCACTGCGGTGAAAGTCAAACCGTACACGTTATTCACATAAACACTCTCACACGACAAACCGAAGAGTGCCGCGTTACTGCAGAACAACCCGACCACCAGTAGGTGGCAGCGGTTCAGAGGCACTGTGAGCCCAATGAGCACAAACACAAGGACGAGTGCTGCACTCCACGCCGCGACCAGCAGCTTTGCTAACATTTGAGGGCTCATGATGGAGGCATAACGCAGCGGCAAACACACCGCCACATAACGGTCAAATGCCATCACCATCAGCACTGTCCTCACACCTGTCGCCAGAAAGTGGGTAGAGAATGCCTGTGCTACGCACTCAGCGTACGTGATGAGGCGCATGGGTGGCGGGCGTAGCATGTCCAACAGCATGCGTGGCAGCACGTTAGTATTAGCTAGGACATCAGTGACAGCGAGGTTACAGATGAGCAGGTACATGGGTGTGTGCAGACGCCGATCGGAGATCACGGCGCACACGACGAACGTATTAGCAGTGATGACGAAGATGAAGCAGAGGAGCAGACACACAAACACAGAGAGAGAGAGGAGAGGAGGCAGAGAGAAGCCCTCCAGAAGAAGAACAGGGCTGTTCCACGTCACATTCTCCATCAGGTGCTCCGACAGGTCTTCAGACGGTCCTGGGACACGTGCTCCGACAGGTGTACTGTCAGGTGCTCCGACAGGTGTACTGTCAGGTGCTCCGACAGCTGTACTGTCAAGAGCTCTGACAGGTCTTCAGATGGTCTTGGCACATGTGCTCCGACAGGTGTACTGTCAGGAGCTCTGACAGGTCTTCAGACGGTCCTTGGACACGTGCTCCGACAGGTGTACTGTCAGGTGCTCTGACAGGTCTTCAGACGGTCCTGGGACACGTGCTCCGACAGGTGTACTGTCAGGAGCTCTGACAGGTCTTCAGACGGTCCTCGGACACGTGCTCCGACAGGTGTACTGTCAGGTGCAATGGCAGGTCTTCCATCAGGTGCTCTGCTGCCCTGAGGCGAGATGGAACAAGTGCTAGAATCAGTCTGTTTTGTGCCATTGTCAGTGAACAGAATTAAAAAAAGAACTTGCTTTGTCGGGATGGAAAAATTAATGTATAATAAACCATGATTTAATATAGATGTGTATGAAATGGTGACTTTTATTGAAGCTAAATACAAAAGAATAATTAGCAGTGCAAATCGATGGCACTGTTGACTCTGACAGAGCTGAGTGAAAAACATCAGTTTCTCTCGCTTCTCTTTTTAAAAATGCCTAGAAATTATGATTAGAAATATGAGAAATGATGAAAGAATATAAGATTATGAATGCTGCATAATAAAAATCACTCAAACACACATCATTATAACATAAATGTGAAGCCCTGATGGGATCAGTCGTCACAAAAGTTCACATGTACTTTTATTAATAGTTAGTACAGTTAATGCTAGGGGCTGACTGACATGGATTTTTTGGGATCCGATACCTATAAATCGGGTTTTGGACTTGCCCATAGCCGATAACAACAATTATTTAGTAATATTAAAATTAAAAACTGATTATAAAACTTGAATTGGGTTTAAGTTAGGTTTATTTAGGCTACAGTTAGTGTTATTTTGACAGTAGGCAAGCCTAATAGCATTTTTGCATTTTTCCAGCCAGGAAACAAAGTACGTAAACTACCACTTTATTCACAGTTCATCTACATAATAATGAGAGCTAAAAGTAATTGTTTGTACGTGAAATCTAAAACCTAAAAGTCAGGTAAATTTATCATACAATCTTGTCATATAATTTGGTTAGTACAGTTAAATCCTTTAAAAGTTTAATAGTTCATACATTTCATAATAATTTCACAAGTTTAGTTTGAATAGTGAGTACAGTTAGATCAGTTTAAAGTTTTAATCATTCAGATAAACGTCCTAAGACTCACCTGGAGCTGGTCTGAGCCGCTCTGAATCTGCAGCTCTTTTATAAAACCTCCTCGATCCTCCTCTTCCCCAGCAGTCGCTCCTCACGCCATCACATCTACCCTGGGGCAAAAGGACCGCAGCCACATCTGCCACGAGACGAGAGCCACAACTGCCCCGAGACAGACTGATGAGGGGTGGCTGCCGTCTGCATAAGCCAGGGGTCGGCAACCCGCGGCTCCGGAGCCACATGCGGCTCTTTGATCCCTCTGATGCGGCTCAGCACAGCGGTCCCTCCTTTATCACGGGGGTTACGTTCTAAAAATAACCCACGACAAGCGAAATCTGCGAAGTCGTCAGCTTTATATTTTACAATTATTCTCCAACACACACATTCTACACTTTTCTCAGACTGGAATTAACGTTTTCTCACATTTCTCTCTTGTTTAAACACTCAAACTTTTGTAGATTTTCAACAAAAAAGCACAGTATTCTATAACGAAACCAAAGTGTATTTCGTGTGTATTTCACAGTTCTTATGACCGAGCCTCTTCGGGGGAGAAAACTTGCAAACATACAGCACTTCAGAGTCACACACTCACAAGAGACACGGAGGAGAATGATGAATCAGCGAAGGTCTACAGTCCCTTAGCCAATCAGGATGCAGAAATGCGCGTTAATACACTATAAAAAAAAAATTGGAATAAAAAAAATCCACAAAACAGCGAGGCCACGATAAGTGAACCACGATATAGCGAGGAACCACTGTATTTAATTAAAATGCATTTTATTTTAGTTAATTCAATTTCAAAATGTAATTCTATGGCACAAAGGCAAAAAAAGACGTTATATACAGTGTTATTTCATTTTAAATTTCAAAAGGGTTTTGTGGCTCCCAGTGTTTTCTTTACTGTGTGAAACAGGTCCAAATGGCTCTTTGAGTGGTAAAGGTTGCCGACCCCTGACACAGGCTGTAAACAATCACATTCACACATTTAAGAAGTGTCTTGCCATAGCAGCTTGTCAAAGTCTGATCCCGTCAGATCTCAGAGGCTCAGCCGGGCCTGGGCAGGACTCGGATGGGCGACGCCGGGAACAACAGGTGCCACAGGGGGGCGCCAGTCGCAAAAACTGTTTGTGTCCTTAGGCAAGACACTTCACCCACATTGCCGAGTATGAAAGTGCAGAGTGCGTGAGTGTTGGAGGTGGTCGGAGGGGCCGATGGCACAGATTGGCAGCCTTGTTTCTGTCAGTCTGCCCCAGGGCAGCTATGGCTATGATAGTAGCTTACCACCACCAAGTGTAGAGTGAATGAACAATGAACTGTAACGCTCTTTGGGTGTCTTGAAAGGCGCTATATAAATGCCATGGTTAATGATTAATTAAAGGCAATGGCTGTTTAATCAGGCAGAGGGATTTGAACCGCTAACGATAAGGTGAAGAGCCAAATTATTAATACAGAATAATACTAATTACTGAGGAATAAAAACTACAACTTTTCTAGGTATTTTTGAGCACTAAACCACCTGTAACTGAACAGATCTAAGGTACGACTGTTTAATGTCATACTGTGGAACATTACAGGCAGAGTAATGACATCTCCATAGAAACAAGCAGGTGACGGACGCCCAAACAAAAAGTTACATAATGCACCTTTAAAGGACCCATATTAGGCTATTTTCTGTTCCATGTTGTAATCCGATGTAATATTTCCTCATCATAAACAGACCTGGAGTTTTGTTCTGTTTTGTTTCATTTACACATGTTTAACACACAAATCCATCATGCTCCATTGTGTTTTTAAATTCCCTAACTTCAATAGAATCATCTCTGGAATTGCCAATCTCTACTAAACAAAAGGCAAAAACTAAACTTGAAAACTACGGCGTCATGTTATTTTCAATAATTCTGACAACCTTAATTAATTAAAGGCAAAGGCTGTTTAATCAGGCAGAGGGATTTGCACCGCTAACGATAAGGTGAAGAGCCATAGTATTAATACAGAATAATACTAATTACTGAGGAATAAGAAATACAACTTTTAATTATTTGTTTTTTGTCAAACATTTGTTCAGTGAAACATTATTTCACATGAGACTTCAACAGAACAAAAGTTTTAGTTTTAGTTAAGAGTGACAAATACAAAAAGTACAAAAGTACAATTACAAAACATAATGTGATTATTATTAAACTCTTAAATATTCAGGTTCCATAGAACATTGCTCCTCACATTTGAAGCTAAAGTTAAAACGGACCCCAAGTTAGAGATCGACTAATATGGGTTTGTTCATGGCTGATGCTGATACCGATTGTTTAGAATCCATGGGCAACAGAAAAAAACAATATGGGCCAATATGTGTGGCCGAATTTGATTATTTTCCCCAAATTATGTTATTTATTAATGTCATCCTGAAGTAATCTGTAATGTTTAATGACAAATGTACGTCCTGCTTCTCTCTGGTTCGTCTTCATCACGATGGTTTGACGACGCTCTGCTTTGCGCTGCAGCCGCACATCAGGCTGATGCGGTCTCTCACCCCTCGGATCTGCAGACCGTAGATCACAGTGTTCAGCACCGGAGGAACCACGTGGAACAAGATGGAGGCCATCTTCTTGTGTTGATCGAGGGAGGGGAAGCGGTGCAGGATGATGAGGATGCTGCCGGACACGAGCATGAGCAGATAGGATGCCAGGTGAGAGGCGCACGTCTGCAGAGCGCGGCGATTGAACGAGCCGCTGCGGCGCGTCATACAGACCATGGCGATCCGCACGTACGTTACCGCCACGCTCCCCATCGACGAGCCCAGCAGGACCACCGTGTAGAGCAGTCCGTACACGTTATTGACCAGGACAGAGTCACATGACAGTTTAAAGAGCGATGCGTTATCACAGAATGGGTGTGACACGTAATTACGGCAACGTGACAACCGCACCGACAGCAGGATCAGAATGAGAACCATGATGATGCAGACGCCCCACAGGGCAAGCGACAGGTACAACACAGTGCGGCGGTTCATGATCAGAGAGTACCTCAGCGGGTTCACGATCGCCACGTAACGATCCAGTGCCATTGCCATGAGAACTGTGTGGACAGCACTGGCGTGGACGTGACTAAAGAAGGCTTGGAGTACACACTGGCTGTACGAGATGTGTCTATGGAAAGGAGAGCAAGGGTGTCAGAAGTTAACTCTGCACAGCAGTAGCTAGGTAGCTCACTGTGATTCAAAGTTTGTTTGTCCGTCTGTTTGTTTGTTCGTCTGTTTGTTTGTACGTCTTCTGTTTGTCCGTCTGTCTGTTTGTCTGTCTGTTTGTTTGTCCGTCTGTTTGTTTGTCTGTCTGTTTGTCCGTCTGTCTGTTTGTTTGTCCGTCTGTTTGTTTGTCTCTCTGTTTGTTTGTCTGTCTGTCCGTCTGTCTGTTTGTCCGTCTGTCTGTTTGTTTGTCTGTCTGTTTGTTTGTCTGTTTGTTTGTCTGTTTGTTTGTCTGTTTGTCTGTTTGTCTGTTTGTCTTTTTTTCCTCCTCTGGCAGCACGGTGGCTGAGTGGCGAGCACTCATGCTTCACATGTTCACATGAGTTTGCATGTTCTCCCTGTGTCTGGGTGGGTTTCCTCCGGGCACTCCGGTTTCCCCCACCAACCCAAAACATGCTCCATAGGTAAAATCCTCCAGCTTAGCCTAAATAACAAAATCATGGGGATGGTCCTGGGTCAAATGCAGAAACAACTTCTCCTGTGTGAGATCAATAAGTCAATCTTCTAATCCTTAACCACTGTAAGGCGCTTTGTGTTACATTTTTGTATGAAAAGCGCTTTATAAATATTGTTTGATTGATTGATTGATTGATTGATTGAAAGTTATTGCTAGCTTTCAATCAGAAGTTTCTGTCTCAAGTTGGAACAGTGGCCGTTTACTTGTACTTCAGCGAAAAAAATCCCTCCTGCCCAGAAAGGACTTTCCCCATAGCGTGCAAGCGCCGCTCTAGTTACTCTGGCTCTGATTGGTCAAAATGGTCATGTAGTAAATGCGACTGCGCTCTTTGTGTGCACATGAAGGAAGAGCTCTACTGCGCATGTTCAGTGGGCAAGGGAGCCATCGGAAGTACCTAGCCGGGGTAGGCTAATCTAGAGACATTGAGCTTGGCCCATTGACTTGAATGGTTTAGGCCCTGTGGTTTGGTATAAATAGATATAGCTAACCTTTCAAATATGAAGCGAGCGTGGGCATGATTCGGCTCGATCGACTCGACTGAAAAACTGTGGCCCCTCTCTCTGCAACTGATGCTGTCAGGCTCTTCATTCTGACCTTAAAATGTTTGTATTAACCCTCTCTACATGATCCTGGTGTTATTTCACTGTTTGTTCCTAAATCAAGATATAAACATTATTAACTGACAAATCAGGCGCTGCTGTCTGTGCAGTTAACATGAAGTTGCAACTCTAGCTAATGATGTCAGCGCACTAAAACAGTTCATCACCGTGTGATAAAATAAATCATGATGCTAAATGAACATTAATGAGTGGGATACGCTTCAAAGGGATAGTGCGTTTTTAAAAAAAATGTGAATCTGTATGGCTTCCCCTTCAACAGTGTCGTCCATTAACACTGCGCACAGATTAGCTTATTAGCCTGTTCACTTGTGCACGCAGTGATACGACTCGAGAGGAAATAACCCTAATGCGAATTAAGCTGTTACATTTTTAGTGGACAACTTTTTGTGACGCAAATATATCACTTTTTGGACAAATGTTTTGAGAACAAAAACAAGCTTTATTAACTGTCCTGGCTAACTAACCGGAACTACGTTTGCGAGCTACGGAACCGGAGCAGAACTGGGCTCAGATCACGCTGTCTAGAGAGCAGCATCAGTGACAGACTGATTCACCCTCGCTGTGTTAAAGAGAGATTTCGCAGATCTTTCCTTCCTGCTGCTGTCAGACTGTACAATGATCAATGCTAGTCATGTTCATCTCCATAGCAACCATGTGTCATCTCCATAGTAATAATTACATGTGCACTATTATTTAAAGTCACTTTACCTGCTACTTATTTGTGTAACAACCTCTGTCCATCACTGCACTGTACACAATCATCTGAGTCACTTTATTGTAGTGATATTATATATTACTGAACTGGAGTCACTTTAACTGCTGTTTGTTTGTTCACTGCTCAGAATCAAAGACATTTATTGTGCAGCGTTCCTGTGCCTTTAACCTTACAGTGTTGTGTTTTTTTAGTTGATTGTACATACTTATTATTTATCTTAATTTTTGATGCATGCTCTTTTTTCCAACTGTTTCTGAAACTTGCGTTGTGACACTGCAATTTCCCCATTGTGGGACAAATAAAGGATTATCTTATCTTATCTTATGAGTAAGTCAGTGTTAATCTCAGGACACCGTTGAAGGGGAAGCCATACAGATTCACATAAAAAAAACCCGCACTATCCCTTTGATGACTCATATGCGTTAAATGCAGATGAGTACTTAAACAACAACAAGAAATGGCTCAAACTTCAGAAGCCGGACATCCACTCATACCAGATCGATACACCTAACCCCACCCCCTGGAGAGTCTGAAATCTGCTGAAATCCTACGAGTCACTGACATGATCCCAGACAGGACAGCGGCTCTTTCTGCAGGAGACATGCGCAGTGGAGCGCCGAGTGACGTAGTCTGATAATTCCTCTCAATGAGCTTCATTTGGGTCTGAACACTATGGGTGATGCCACACTCACTCAGTCCACTTCTTTATACCGTCTGTGGGCTGCGCCTGCTGCTCCGTGGCTTACCTGTTGCTCTTAGGCACTAGTAGGTCCTGCAGAAGTTTGGGGATGATCACTGAAGCCCCGAACACATCGTTGAGGCTCATGTTGCAGAAGAGCAGGTACATGGGCGTTCTGAGGGTGTGGTCTATGTAGATGAGCAGCACCAGGCCCAGGTGGGACACTACGATGAACACATATATCAGAAGAAGAAGCGCAAAGGCGAGGGGGGCGGAGCCAGGGGACACAGGCATGCCCTCCAACAGGAGCACGTCCAGGTTCACCGACAGGTTCGCCATCTGTGATGAAGGCGAAGACAATGAGAGGAGCCAGAGGAGCAGACACACTGTTCATACCAGTGTTTTTCATACAGTAGAGTAACAATAAAATGTCACAAAATGAATTCATAGAAAAGGTGCAGACATTGTCTTTGTTCCTGTGTCAGGCTTTGTATTTGAGATGGATTATTGTTTCTCTTCTGGTTAAGAAGTTTCTCCAAAACAGTTCATTATTCATTTAAAGCATGTATGAGTTAAATCAGACTGTTGTGTTTGTGTTTGCTATCCATCCATCCATCCATTTTCTTCCGCTTATCTGGGGCCGGGTCGCAGGGGCAACAGTCTAAGCAGGGATGCCCAGACCTCCTTCACCCCGGACACTTCCTCCAGCTCCTCCGGGGGGGACCCCAAGGCGTTCCCAGGCCCTCTCGAGGGAGGCATCCGAAACAGATGCCCAAGCCACCTCAGCTGCTCCTCTCAACGTGGAGAAGCAGCGGCTCTACTCTGAGCTCCTCCCGTGTGACTGAGCTCCTCACCCTATCTCTAAGGGTGCGCCCAGCCACTCTGTAGAGGAAACTCATTTCAGTCACTTGTATCCGTGATCTTGTCCTTTCGGTCATTACCCGACACTGCACCGATCCGCCTGTCAATCTCTTGCTCCATCCTGATAGCAAACACCATCCTCCATCCTCCCCCTGGAGGATGGTGTTTGCTATCATTTCAATAATTTCCAACAGGCTCCTACAGCTCCGCTCAAACAGTGAGAGATACAGGACTACATTCATACTATAATACTCCCTACAACTGTACAACAACTCACCTTATTGTAACAGATAATACTCCCTACAACTGTATACAGCTGGTACTGAACATCATATTTGATACTGTATTTTATATTTGACTACTGCTTTTCTATTCAAATCTGATTGTATATATATATTTTATTATCATTATCTTATGTATATAATTGTGTCTCATCTGACACTGGTCTATTGCTCTTTGGTTGCTTTTCCATCTATTTTTCTTTTTTTTTTATCCTCTGTTATACATCATATATTATATTTGATGAGTGAGCGACCGTACCCAAAACAATTTCCCTTGTGGATCAATAAAGTTTGTCTAAGTCTAAGTCTAATCTAGGATACCCATGGATCATTATGCTATAATTTTTGAAAACATGAACCTGTCACACAAAAGAAAAACGTGTTGAATCCTGTCACTGCATCGCCTGATTTTGATCCACAAATGTTGAACCTTGTTTGGCTCCACAAACTTGTCATATTAATCTTATATGTTAAAGTCCTTTGGGGTTAGATAATGAAGCTGTACTTTTTTTTTTACTGTATTTCGACGTAGACGTAGATAACGACGTATATGATATGGAAAAGTCCTTTAATAGAGCTGGATTAAACTTGCTTTAGCCCGAGATTAGACCTGCAATAGTCTTGTGATAAATCTGGTTTAAACCCAGATTAAACCTGTTGGAGTTATATTATAGATCCAGTTTAGACCTGGTTTAGACTTGGTTTAGACCTGGAATAGTCCTGTTATAGACATGGCTTACTTCAAATGACCAGGTTTTTTGTCGGTACTATAACAATACGCCACAGTAAAGACACAAAAAATATTTCAAAAATCTTAGTCCAACAAAATAAACTTAAAGTGAGTCGTGTGCTTCCTTTTTTCTTTTCTTTATTTATTTCATTCGTTAAGACCAGGCATGTCCAAACTCTGGCCTGTGGGCCAAATGCGGCCCTCAGACAAATTTTTCTTGGCCCTCAGGCTTCCAGGTGAATTGGCCCAAATTACCTTGAGCAGAACTTTTAACTGCAAGTTTTTTTAAATCTACCTCGATAAGACAATATTTAATATTTATTGTGTGGTTTTGAGGATCTTAGCACGAATAAAGGACTGAAGCTCATTCTAACGTGTTAAACATGCAGATATTTCAATTATTGATTGTACTGAGCACCAGTCTATGGCTCTCGATCGGTCCTCTGCTTCATCTGTGTTTAGACATGTGGCCCTTGATGAAAGAAGTTTGGACACCCCTGGTTAAGACAAAACAAACAAAAAAAAAAACAAACAGATGCAACACACTTGCATCTATACAATTATAACTTAAATATGAATGAAAGCGAACAGAAAGAAGCATAAGCTTATAACATCTGCCCCTTATCAACTCGAAATTATATTACAACTCCAATGAGTTTAACCAAAAAAAATAAAAAATAAAAAAAATAACAATAATAATAATAACAATAATAATAATAATAATAATAATAATAATAATAATAAAACATACTCTTTTTACTGAGCAGTATTATATCTTTTCATTAATGCTACTTGGATTGTGACACATCTTTCCTTTGGTTTTGTTCTGAATACTGGAAAAAATATCAGTTCCTCTAAATTTATAACTAGTTTCTCTCTTTTTGAATCTATTTTGCAAGTTGTTTGGTAATATTATTTGATGAGCTTTGTACATAATTTTGAGTAAGTTATATTCTACCAATTCTTTAAATTTTAATGTTTTTAATTGTACAAATATAGGGTTTGTGTGGGCTCTGTATCCACGTCCATTTACCACACGTCCTTTCTGTAAAAGGAAGATTGGTTCAATGAGGGTTTTACAGGCACTTCCCCACACTTCAATACAATAAGTCAGATATGGAACAACCAGTGAGTTATATAAAAGAAACATGGCATTTTTGTTAAGACTTTGTGTAATACAGCTATTGTTAATGATACTTTTGATTTAACTTGTTCTATGTGTGATTTCCATGTCAAATGTTCATCAATCATAACACGTAAAAACTTGATCTCACTTGTTCTTTCAATCTCCAGTCCTTGTATGAACAATCTTGCATCAATGTCTTTCCTTTTGCAACTAAAAATCATAAACTTTGTCTTACTAATATTTATCAGAATCAGAATCAGAAAGATTTTTATTGCCATTGTCAAGTGAACAGAGTTCACAAAACTAGAAACTTGTCTCGGTGATAAGGTGCAAACATAAAACACTAAATAATAATAATACCTAAAATATAGCTATAGTAAAAGAAAAACACAATAAACAATCCAAATAACAAAAAGGTTCAGATGAGCAGCATCAGAACAGTAGTGCAAACATGACGTAATTAAAGTGACTGGTGATATAAAGTGACATAAAGTGATATAAAGTGATATAAGTGATATAAAGTGTCCAGCTTTGTGCAAATGTTATGAATTGTTCATGAGTCCAACAGCAGAGGGAAAGAAACTGTTCTTGTGACGGGAGGTTCTGGTCCCGATGGACCGTAGCCTCCTGCCAGAGGGAAGTGGCTCAAATAGTTAGTTCCAGGGTGAGAAGTGTCAGCTGCTATCCGGCCTGCTCGCCCCCGAGTCCTGGAGACGTACAGGTCCTGGATAGATGGAAGGCTGCAGCCAATCACCTTCTCGGCAGAGCGCACAATGCGCTGCAGTCTCTGTTTGTCCCTGACAGTGGCTCCAGCATACCACACAGTGATGGAAGAGGTGAGGATGGACTCAATGATGGCCATGTAGAACTGCACCATCATCTGGACTGTCAGCTTGGCTTTTCTTAGCTGCCGCAGGAAGTACAACCTCTGCTGGGCCTTCTTGATGAGGGAGTTGATGGTCGGCTCCCACCCGAGGTCCTGTGTGATGTAAGTGCCCAGGAACCGGAAGGAGTCCACTGTGGTGATGGGGGAGTCTGTCAGGGAGAGAGGAGGCAGGGGGGCTGTGACTTTCCTGAAGTCCACGATCATCTCCACTGTCTTCTGGTGGTTGAGGTCCAGGTTGTTGCTGCTGCACCAGGACACCAGCCGGTCCACCTCCCTCCTGTAGGCAGGCTCATCGCCGTCAGAGATGAGCCCGATGAGGGTGGTGTCGTCCGCAAACTTAACCAGTTTGACGGAGTTGTGGCCGGAGGTGCAGCAGTTTGTGTACAGGGAGAAGAGCAGAGGAGAAAGTACACAGCCCTGTGGAGATCCTGTACTGATGGTCCGGGAGTCCGAGACATTCTTGCCCAGCCGCACGCACTGCCTCCGATCCGTCAGGAAGTCAGTGATCCACCTGCAGGTGGAGTCAGGCACGTTTAGCTGAGCAAGCTTGTCCTGGAGCAGAGCAGGGAGGATGGTGTTGAAAGCAGAGCTGAAGTCCACAAACAGGATCCTGGCGTAGGTTCCTGGGGAGTCCAGATGCTGAAGGATGAAGTGGAGAGCCAGGTTAATGGCATCGTCCATAGACCGGTTAGATCTGTAGGCGAACTGCAGGGGGTCCAGGAGGGGGGAGGTGAAGGACTTGAGGTGGGTCAAGACCAGGCGCTCAAATGACTTCATGACTACAGACGTCAGCGGCACAGGTCTGTAGTCATTAAGTCCAGTGATCCTTGTCTTCCTGGGGACGGGGACGATGGTGGACTGCTTGAAGCAGGAAGGGACATGGCATGACTCCAGGGAGGTGTTGAAGATGTCCGTGAACACAGGAGCCAGTTCTTTAGCGCAGTGTCTCAGGGTGGAGGGAGAGACACCGTCCGGGCCTGGGGCCTTACGGGGGTTCTGTTTGCTAAAGACAGTGAGAGCAGTGGGGGAGGAGGAGGGGTCCGGGTTGGGCATGATTGGAATGTCTATGGTGGTGCGGGGGGTGGGGGAGGGGGGGGGGGTGTCAGACCTGGCATAAAAGTCATTCAACTCTTCTGCCAGTCGTTTGTTGTCCACAGCGGGAGGGGCTCTGGGCTTGTAGTTGGTAATTTGCCTAAGCCCTCTCCAGACAGAACTAGAGTCATTTGACGAGAAATGATGCTTCAGACGTGTATTGTACCTCGACTTAGCTTTCTCCACCTCTCTTCTAAATGAGTACCTGCTGCGTCTGAAGCTTTCTCGATCTCCGGATCTGTGTGCTGCTTCAACTTCCCTCCCTTATAGATAGTTTGTTGGCTTTGAACCAGATCAAAAGTGTGCTGTGGGTCAATAATGTTAACATAACCACTGTGAACGGGACTTTTGGTCATGAAATACAAAAAGAAGATAGAATGTATTAATTTTTAAAAATATCTAAATAAACCAAATGTTTGTACAGGCCTAATGTGATTAAATATCCCGCATTATGGCTTTAAACGAGGACTAAACCAGGACTAAGATGGAATTAAAACAGGACTAAATCAAGACTAAACCAGGAATAAATCAGGACTGAACCAGGACTAAAAAAAAGGACTAAACCAGGACTGAGCCAGGACTAAGAGAAAGAACCAGGCCTAATGTGATGAAATATCCCGCATTATGGCTTTAAACGAGAACTAAACCAGGACTAACACAGGATTAAATCAAGACTAAACCAGAAATAAATCAGGACTGACCCAGGACTAAAAAAAGGACTAAACCAGGACTGAGCCAGGAGGAACCAGGCCTAATGTGAGGAAATGTCCTGCATTATGGCTTTAAACAAGGACTAAACCAAGACTAAGACAGAATTAAAGCAGGACCAAATCAAGACTAAACCAGGCATAAATCAGGACTGAACCAGGACTAAAAAAAAGGACTAAACCAGGACTGAGCCAGGACTAAGAGAAAGAACCAGGCCTAATGTGATTAAATATCCCGCATTATGGCTTTAAACGAGAACTAAACCAGGACTAACACAGGATTAAATCAAGACTAAACCAGGAATAAATCAGGACTGGCCCAGGACTAAAAAAAGGACTAAACCAGGACTGAGCCAGGAGGAACCAGGCCTAATGTGAGGAAATGTCCTGCATTATGGCTTTAAACAAGGACTAAACCAAGACTAAGACAGAATTAAAGCAGGACCAAATCAAGACTAAACCAGGCATAAATCAGGACTGAACCAGGACTAAAAAAAAGGACTAAACCAGGACTGAGCCAGGACTAAGAGAAAGAACCAGGCCTAATGTGATTAAATATCCCGCATTATGGCTTTAAACGAGAACTAAACCAGGACTAACACAGGATTAAATCAAGACTAAACCAGGAATAAATCAGGACTGACCCAGGACTAAAAAAAGGACTAAACCAGGACTGAGCCAGGAGGAACCAGGCCTAATGTGAGGAAATGTCCTGCATTATGGCTTTAAACAAGGACTAAACCAAGACTAAGACAGAATTAAAGCAGGACCAAATCAAGACTAAACCAGGCATAAATCAGGACTGACTAAAAAAAAGGACTAAACCAGGACTGAGCCAGGACTAAAAGGAGGAACCAGGCCTAATGTGATGAAATGTCCCACATTATGGCTTTAAACAAGGACTAAACCAGGACTAAGATAGAATTAAAACAGGACCAAATCAAGACTACACCAGGAATAAATCAGGACTGAACCAGAACAAAGATACAATTAAACCAAATGTTAATTATATAAACTCTTCTACAATAAATACAAAATACATCATCAAATATGTCACATTCTGTTTATGAGTCAGCAGCAGATAATAAACTTCAGAACGTCAGAACATGTGATGTGTGTGCTGGAGGTGACAGGAGACACTCACCTGAGCCTCGGCAGGTGTGACAGGTGCCACAGGTGTCTCCACTTTTATAACATCCAACCCAAACCTCCAGAGTCTCACAAATAATCACCCGAGTGAAGAGGGACACAGCCAAGCTGGTTTTGGTGTTAATTTTTTATCATTTAAAAAAGTACAAATGTGAGGGTTTATACCTGCTGCAGAGTTTTATATTTCAAAGGGCCCATATTACCATATTGTTTGATCTACAGCTCTGGAAAAAATAAGAGACCACTGCACTTTTTTCTGAAATCAGCATCTCTACATGTATTACAGCCATTCCATTCCAGCGTCTGTTGAATTCCAACACAAGCACAAAGCTGAGCTACTTCAGTTCTTGCACCAGGAGTGGAATAAAGTCACCCAAGAACAATGTGAAAGACTGGGACTAAACCAGGTCTGAACCAAGACTAAACCAGGTCTAAACCAGGTCTGAACCAGGATTAAACCAGGGATGAACCAAGACTAAACCAGGTTAAAACAGGGACTAAACGAGGACTAAACTAGCACTAAACCCGGTCTGAACCAAGACTAAAGCAGGTCTAAACTAGGACTAAACCAGGTCTGAACTAGGACTAAACCAGGGATGAACCAGGACTAAACCAGGTTAAAAAGGGGATTAAACCAGGACTAAACTAGGATTAAATCAGGCCTAAACTTGGACTGAACCAGGGCTAAACCAGGACTAAACCAGATCTAAACCAGGACTAAACCCGGTCTGAACTAGGATTAAAGCAGATCTGAACCAGGACTAAACCAGGTTAAAAGGGGGAATAAACCAGGACTAAACTAGGACTAAGCCCGGTCTGAATCAAGACTAAACCAGGTTTAAACTAGGACCCAAGAACAATGTGAAAGACTTGTGGAGAGCATGCCAAGACGCATGAAAGCTGTGATTAAAAATAAGGGTTATTGCACCAAATATTGATTTGTGAACTCTTCTTAAAGGGATATGCCACCCCCAGGTCAAATTTGGGCATCTCCCCACAGTCCAGAGACTAAAATAAGTGGTGGAAAGCGTTTTCCTGCTCACCCAGCCATTGTCCGAGTGTGTCGCCACTGACCGCCGCGGTATCTGCTGCTCCTCCGCCTTAGACTGGAGTCTAACGTCGCCAGAGAAAGATTTCGGCCAAAAGGAATTAATTTGCTCGATGCGTTTCCCAATTACTTTCTGTGTAGTGCGCATTCATATCGAGTGCAAATAAATGTGCAAATCAACACGGAGAGCTTGCCTTGGTCATTTTGGGAGGGAACTATTTTCCAGTGCGGAAGAATAAAGCCGAATCACGCAGCACGCTGCCAGGGGAATCCCTGTTACGCACCAGGAAGGCAGTTCCCCTGTTACACTGCGTGGTGCGTGATTCGGCTTTATTCTTCCGTGTTGATTTGCACATTTATTTGCACTCGATATGAATGCGCACTACACAGAAAGTAATTGGGAAACGCATCGAGCAAATTAATTCCTTTTGGCCGAAATCTTTCTCTGGCGACGTTAGACTCCAGTCTAAGGCGGAGGAGCAGCAGATACCGCGGCGGTCAGTGGCGACAGACTCGGACAATGGCTGGGTGAGCAGGAAAACGCTTTCCACCTCTTATTTTAGTCTCTGGACTGTGGGGAGATGCCCAAATTTGACCTGGGGGTGGCATATCCCTTTAAGTGTAAACATTAGTATTATGTTGTTTTAAAATGAATTTGATCATGTTTCTTTGCATTGTTTGAGCTCTGAAAACATGGATCTTTTTTGTTATTTTGACCATTTGTCATTTTCTGCAAATAAATGCTCTAAACCAGGGGTGCTCAACCAGTCGATCGCGTATGGATACTTTTAGGCTTAACGCTCAATTCCGATTTTTTTGTGAAATCCGATTTTTTTGCGAGCCCGTTCACATTTCCAAATAAATGCGACTTGTATGTGATCTCCAGTGTGAACTTTAAACGCCCCAAAAGTGTCCCGCATGCACCTTGGAGGACACGATGACGTCATGCACAGCGAACGTGCTCAGTGTTTACAGAAGTCGCCTAAAGTTGCTGTCGTACCAGAGCCAGAACATGTACAGCTTATTTGTTTTAAGGAGGAGACGGAGAAGGAGAAGGACGAGGTTTTTGGCCACGGAGTTTTGTGGGGCAGTGGAAGCAACGTCTGTCAAAATGAATGTGTTGGTGCGGAGTCGCAGACAAGAGTGGTGGGATTGCTACGTGCTTCGCCGCTTTACTGATACGGAGTTTATATACTATTTTTGCATGACTGGAGGAAACACGTCCAGGTCAGATGAACGAAACCTGGTCGTTCAAACTGAAGTCGCATGCCAAAAGATCAGATATGTATCAGTTTTAGGACCACATGTCTTGGGCTACGTTCACACTGAAGTAGTCATAGTCATAGTCATAGTTTGCTTTATTGTCGAAAAACAACCATATGTACATGTACAGAGAGTGAATTCGAAATTTCGTTTCCCCACTAACCAGGCAGGACAGTGATAGAGCGGGTAGGGGAGGGGTTGCTGCGTTTGTGCGCGCCGCCGACTGGGAGATGCAGAGTGGAAAAGATGCAATACACTCAAGGACAATTATACAACATGTAATGACAGAAAAACAATTGGATAGGTAACATACGGTGTCTTTTTCTTTGGCAACAGAAGGAAGGGTGGGGTGGGGGGGGTCAGATTGGAAATCAATTAAATTGATTGAAACCGAGAGCAGAGAGCAGACCTTATTAAAAGACAGGGAACATTTACTCAAGTGACCCAAATCCGATTTTTTTTGCCCCTATGCGACTTTAAAAATAATCTCACTCCAAAAGCCCATGTTTGCCATGTCTAACAGAGCCGCACACCATCAACCTCAAAAGTAGATCCCGGTAAAAAAAAAAAAAAAGGTTATTTATCTATTTACATTTTTTGCGTCCTCTTGGCATCCAGGGTGGGCAGCCAAGTAAGAATTTCATTGTACAGGGAAACGTGTTTCTTTACTGTGCATATGACAATAAAAGCTTTGAATCTTTGAATCTTGAATCTAATTTTGAAGTTAGCAGCTACCTTCTTCTTCTTTTAGTAAAGATTGGCAATTCCAGGGCTGAAAGGATCCAAACAGTGTATGGAGTTTAAAAACACAGTGGAGCTCATGTTGTGTGTACCACATGACATCGCCAAGTGGAAAAGAGAGTTTTCTGTTTGAGAGAAGACGTGTGAATGAAACAAAACAAAACTCCGGGTATGTTTCTGATTAGGAAACAACACTATAATTCACATAATTCTCCAATCTGGGCCCTTTAAATTTAATCATATTTAAAGTTTTTAGTTTTTTTTTTTTTAATATTTGTAACATTTCTCTTGACATTAAAAACTTACTCCTCACACGTAAACTTTCTTCTTATTCTTCTGAGGTTTGAGCATAACTTTGGTCTGAAGAAACATCTCATCATCTCTTCATTAACATGTTGTTTTGATAATTAGTGTCTGGAGACCGAGCTCTGGGACTGAACCAGGTCTAAACCAGGACTTAAACCAGGACTGAACCGGGACTAAACCAGGTCTACGGGGACTTGAGGGAGCGACTGTGTCAATAACAAAAACATGTGACAGTAACAGAGCGGAAACCCAAGCGAGGTCACGAAGTCTAGAGGAACATCTCAACAACAAACTTTGTACATGTCTAATGTGATGAAATACCCCGCATTATGGCTTTAATGCGGGCTTCGAGGACTAAACCAGGACTAAGATAGAATTAAAACAGGACTAAATCAAGATTAAACCAGGCATGAATCAAGACTGGACCAGGACTAAAAAAGGACTAAATCAGGACTGAACCAAGACTAAGAGGAGGAACCAGGAGAAAGAATTCAAACTTTGTAAAGGGCTAATGTGATGAAATGTCCCACAACATGGCTTTAAACAAGGACTAAACCAAGTCTAAACCAGGACTGAGCCAGGACTAAGAGGAGGAGCCAGGCCTAATGTAAGGAAATATCCCGCATTATGGCTTTAAACAAGGACTAAACCAGGACTAAGATAGAATTAAAACAGGACTAAATCAAGACTAAACCAGGAATAAATCAGGACTGAACCAGGACTAAACCAGGACTTAGCCAGGACTAAGAGGAGGAACCGGGACTAATGTGATGAAATGTCCCACCTTATGGCTTTAAACAAGGACTAAACCAGGACTAAGATAGAATTAAAACAGGACTAACGCAGGACTAAATCAAGACTAAACCAGGCATAAATCAGGACTGGACCAGGACTAAAAAAAGGACTAAACCAGGACTTAGCCAAGACTAAGATAATTCAAACTTTGTAAAGGGCTAATGTGATGAAATGTCCCGCATTATGGCTTTAAACAAGGACTAAACCAAGTCTAAACCAGGACTGAGCCAGGACTAAGAGAAGGAACCAGGCCTAATGTGAAGAAATGTCCCACAGTGGAGCTTTAACACACTTCTAATGTGTCCTCCTCAAGTTTCAGTCATTCAGACTTGCACAACACTCAGCACCCGGTGATGTCATCAGGTGGTGATCCAGAAATGCTCCTCTGGGTTTTTAAAGTCCACTCTCCTTCTCCAGAGTCTGATCATTTCAGCTCAAATCAAACACAGTGGTTTAAGTGTTGTGTCCAGGGAAATGTTTCTTGAGTGTTGCTTTGATTGAAATGTTCCGAAGTATGGCATTAAACATATCTGAGACAAGCAGGTGTGTTTCAGTGTATTCATCACCAAAGAAAATCACCGTAAAAATATAAATGCTCGTATTACCATGGAAACCAGGCAACGTTACATACAGCATCTTTAAATCTTGGTTTAGTCCTGGTTCAGTTTTGGTTTAGTCCTGCTCTAGTTCTGGTTTAGTCCTGGTTTAGTCCTAGTTCAGTTTTGGTTTAGTCCTGCTCTAGTTCTGGTTTAGTCCTGGTTTAGTCCTGGTTCAGTTTTCGTTTAGTCCTGCTCTAGTTCTGGTTTAGTCCTGGTTCAGTTCTGGTTTAGTCCTGGTTCAGTTTTGGTTTAGTCCTGCTCTAGTTCTGGTTTAGTCCTGGTTCAGTTCTGGTTTAGTCCTGGTTCAGTTTTGGTTTAGTCCTGCTCTAGTTCTGATTTAGTCCTGGTTCAGTTCTGGCTTAGTCCTGCTCTAGTTCTGGTTTAGTCCTGGTTTAGTCCTGGTTCAGTTTTGGTTTAGTCCTGCTCTAGTTCTGGTTTAGTCCTGGTTCAGTTCTGGTTTAGTCCTGCTCTAGTTCTGGTTTAGTCCTGGTTCAGTTTTGGTTTAGTCCTGCTCTAGTTCTGGTTTAGTCCTGGTTTAGTCCTGGTTCAGTTTTGGTTTAGTCCTGCTCTAGTTCTGGTTTAGTCCTGGTTCAGTTGTGGTTTAGTCCTGGTTCAGTTTTGGTTTAGTCCTGCTCTAGTTCTGGTTTAGTCCTGGTTCAGTTTTGGTTTAGTCCTGGTTCAGTTTTGGTTTAGTCCTGCTCTAGTTCTGGTTTAGTCCTGGTTCAGTTTTGGTTTAGTCCTGCTCTAGTTCTGGTTTAGTCCTGGTTCAGTTCTGGTTTAGTCCTGGTTCAGTTTTGGTTTAGTCCTGCTCTAGTTCTGGTTTAGTCCTGGTTCAGTTTTGGTTTAGTCCTGGTTCAGTTGTGGCTTAGTCCTGTTCTAGTTCTGGTTTAGTCTTGGTTCAGTTGTGGCTTAGTCCTGTTCTAGTTCTGGTTTAGTCCTGGTTCAGTGTTGGTTTAGTCCTGGTCTAGTTCTAGTTTAGTCCTGGTCTAGTTCTGGCTTAGTCCTGGTTCAGTTCTGGTTTAGTCCTGGTCTAGTTCTGGTGTAGTCCTGGTTCAGTTCTGGTTAAGTCCTGCTCTAGTTCTGGTTTAGTCCTGGTCTAGTTCTGGTTTAGTCCTGTTCTAGTTCTGGTTTAGTCCTGGTCTAGTTCTGGTTTAGTCCTGGTTCAGTTCTGGTTTAGTCCTGGTCTAGTTCTGGTTTAGTCCTGGTCTAGTTCTGGTGTAGTCCTGGTTCAGTTCTGGTTAAGTCCTGCTCTAGTTCTGGTTTAGTCCTGGTCTAGTTCTGGTTTAGTCCTGTTCTAGTTCTGGTTTAGTCCTGGTTCAGTTCTGGTTTAGTCCTGGTTTCTTAGTGACGTGGCAGACATTATAAACAGCCTCAGTTGGTCTCAGACTCAGAGGACTCTCTCAGAAACAGGACCTCTCTGTCGTCACATTTTTACATTTTGACTTTGGTCTTTTAAGTTTTTAGAAACAGCAGATGTTTTTACACAATTCACCGTTTTGTCTTTTCGGAACAAATCTTGTATTTTTGAATTTTCACAGATTTTGAAATGTGATCCAGCTCCTGTTTGTTGTTAGAAGATACCAAGTTTTATCTGAAATACAGTTTTATTAAACCTTTCATATGTGTGAGGACTAAACCAGGACTAAACCAGGACTAAACCAGGACTGAACCAGGACTGAACCAGGACTGAACCAGGACTGAACCAGGACTAAACCAGGACTAAACCAGGACTAAACCAGTATTAAATTATGTTTCTTTACCTCCAGGTCAGGAGGAGCTGTAAATCAAAAACATTTGGTGACTAAATCTGTCGGATGCCTTTTCGTGCTTTGTTATTATTACTGTGGGATTTTTGCCGTCATTAATGTTGTAGCATGAGATTTCGGAATGATGAGGTCCCCGGTTTTGCTGAAACAGGGATTACTGAAGTGTTTTTTGATTCTTAAACGCTGAGATTCCATGTTTTGAAACTCAACTTTTCCCATTTATTTGAGTAAATGTTGCCCCAGTTCAGATGTATCAGCAGTTCCTGAGGTCGAAATAAGTCCACTGTGTACTTTCTGCTAATCATAAAGCGTTTTATTGTCAGAGAATCAGGAGGTGCACATTAGCATGCTAGTTTTGTTAATCAGGTACAAAGTTTAAATGTTTTGTTTTTAAATGTTTAGACGATGGACGATGGAGGACACCTTAGACACCTCTTTGGACACTGGAATTTTGTGAAACTGAAAATGTTATAAATAAGGGCCAGAGGGGTGAACGCTGTACTTTTTAGAGTACTTTTCTAGCAGCATACTTTTTACTCCTAATTGAGTACTAGTTTTATTGAGGTTAACGTTTTGGTGAGTAAGTCTACACGTGACAATATGACATTACATTTGTGTTTTCTGCACCACTCCAAATATTATTTAGTTTGTCTCACTTTTGTGCCCATCCTTTAAATGAAATCTCTAAATTATAAATCAGCTCTTATATCCCGATATTTACTCTTTAACTTGAGTTGTTTTCCCAAATACTTTTATATGCTTGACTAATTTCTTGAATATTATTTTTTGAGAGACTTAACAAACCTGCCCTCACATCTCAGAGTCCTCTACTGTTGTCATAATATAAAAAATTCAAGCTCAATATAAATACAAAGGAATATATTCAATTTGGACCAACAATGATAATAAAAAACCTTGTTTAGACCAGGAGTGTCAAACTCATTTTGGTCTGGGGGCCGTATCCAACCTACTTTGATCCCAAAGGGGCCAGATCAGAAAACTCATGACAAATATACCCCAAAAATATCAATAAGTCCAAATATTTGCGCAGAGAAACGCAAATCTATTACAGAAGTCTTTATTTGATGAACTAACAACAACAACAACTAAATATTATAATATTATGAACCACCTGAAACTGTAAGTGTACAGGTTTCCTATTCACCTTCTGAACAAATAGGAATAAGTCAATTTTTCTTCTTCTTTTCTCATTTTTGACATTTTGCTGATGAGGGTGTCACATTCAACAGTCAAAACAATGGTCCTTTAAGAGCGTTTGGAAAGAGAAAATTACCAAATATTTAATAGAAAATGTAAATATAATTAAAATATTTTAATAGAAAATCAGCCAAGGGCCAGATTAAAGGTCTTGGAGGGCCGGATCTGGCCACCGGCCGCATGTTTGACACCCCTGGTTTAGACAATAAAATGTGATTTTCATCATTAAATGGTTGTATAAAAGATAAGACTTTATTGATCTCACACGGGAGAAATTTACTTGCCACATTAGCTCCAGACAGTTTAGTGCAAAGAAAGTTTGAACAAGAAAGTGCAGAGAATAAAACAAGTAAATAAGAGAATACTATATAGAGTATAAAAGGTACTTCCTTTTATATTATCTCTGTAAGGGTCAAGTTAGCTCATATACATTGACGTACGGTACATGGCATTTGATAGAGAGGTTGCACTTTTATTTTGGTGACTTCCTGTTTGGGGCGGAAGTGACAGAAAAGCATTAAGAAAACGAAAAAATAAATCAAAAAGTTTTATTATTAAAAGACGGTGTGCATGGCAAAGGTTATTAATAGTGAAAAACAAAACACGGTGAAAGTAATGGTTACCTAAAATTGGCATCAGTCGGTAGAGGAACAAGGTTTGTTTTGTTTGTAAATGTATATTCGAGCTATCTGTAAATTGTGTTAAGTTAATGTTAAAAAATATGCATAAGGGTTGATCAATGTATTGAGCTGGAATGTATTGTTCATATGGGAATTTCTGTTATTTTGTTCTTGTCTAGCTCTTACGTTGGTTATTTGACAAGGCAAGGAAAATAAAAGGTCATTTAACCGTCAGTTCTGGCCTTCTAAGTTGACTGGAAGCTAACCTGGGAAATCCCAGGCTGCTTTCGTTCGTTCCGATCTAAAAGACAGCCTGGCAACTAAGCCAAGCAAGCTCTCCTGATTTTGGGAGCCAATCAGAGAGCAGGGAGGGGTGGAAAGACGGTGACAAACGGAAACTTGTCGTTTGAACTGACAACTGACATGATTGGCTATGGGCTACGTATACGCCAAATGATAGACATTTGTAATGCCCAATAAACGGCCGTTGGCGATCGTAAACCACACCTCCATTACGAGATATTCAGTAGGTGCTCCCAGACCATATATCACTTGTGATATGGTCTGGTGTAAACCAGGCAAGACTGGATGCTACCATATCTGTGTATTCCCTCAGTGGTCCTGTAGGTTCCATGGTCGTAAACTCGTCTTTGTGCACTTGTTCTGATACAGCTCAAGATCATTCTAAAGCTATTCATTTTGTGACTGATATCTACACAGTACTGATATCTAGTTTTGACACTAGTTTTAGCATCAGTTAGTACCAGAGACTTCTCACATGGATAACAAGACTTGGGATGCAGATGTTTTGCTCTTGGAGGGCCTGAGGGTTGATCCCGGTTACTCCCTGGCCGCATTCCTCCTCCTGCTCCTCGTCTACATCTTCATCCTGGTCTCCAACATGGGCCTGGTACTCCTCATCCTGACGGAGAAGACCTTGAGGACGCCCATGTACCTCCTGTTCTGTAACCTCATCATGAACGATGTTTTCGGAGCCACCATCATCATCCCCCACGTGCTCATGGACATCTCGTCGCCGTCGGACCAGAGGCGCATCCCGTTTGCGTTCTGCGCCCTGCAGGCCTTCTGCGTGAATCTGTACGGCAGCACGTCGCACACGATTCTCATGGCGATGGCATTTGACCGCTACGTGGCCATCTGTAAGCCGCTCAGGTACTCGTCCATCATGAGTACCCGCATGGTGCTGTGCCTGTCGCTGGCCTCATGGGGGAGCACTCTCGTCATGGTGGCTGTTCTGCTCGGTCAGTCTCATGTTTACATTTTCAACATTATTATGAAATGAGTTCAACATTGACCGCTCTCTCTGGTTCCGGAAGTAAATTTTCCGTTCATTTTTCCCCTAGACCTTTCTAAAAATTCAAATTTTTCAAGTTCAACGATTAAAATGTATTTATTTTAGTGCTGTCAGGCAATTAAAAAATGAATCTAATTTGTTAGAGCCATTTTCTGTGTTAGTTACAGTTAATATTTACGTTGCTATGTTGTACTTTGATTTTTTTTTATCTTGTTACTTTAATCATTGATCTTTAATCTTTTATTTAATTTCAGCTAAGTTAAGGTGTAGGATAGATAGCGAGCCAGAAGTAGGAAGCCTCGAGTTAGAAACTACACAGTATTTTGACCGTCACATAGCACGTAGGGACGTCATGTAGGACGTCATGTAAGGAAGTTACAAGCTCTAGAAATTCCTTTTTGTTTCTTTTTGCGGTTTCTTTTTCTGTTCTGTATGACTTTCACTTTAGTAAAGATAGAAAAGACAAACCTTGGATTCAAGACTATTTTTTGTTACGTGCCACGTCCGAAGGAACCTTCAAGAGGCTCAAGGCTAGTGAGTCAGCGCGCTGCACTCACATAATTAATTACAGGATTTGTAATTAATTAATCTAATTAATCGCATTTTAAAGGGACAGTGTGTAAGATTTTTACCCGTTAATTACCGAAATTGAAGATACCCATTCAAAAATACAAGTGTTTTCCAAGCCTTTTCACTTCCATCATGAAATCAAAGTATTCTGTTGGACTTAGATATACCTGCATAAAAGGGGGATCTTCCCCATATAGAGGCAGCCATTTTGATTACGAGAGCCGCAGAAGGACATTTGGGCTCCGCCTTCGCCTTCGGCAAGGGCTCGTGGTTTACACACAACGAGATAGTACGCGTTTGGATAAACAACAACAAGCATGTTGCCGGATCACATGTCGTAATGGATCTAACACGTGTTTTGGACTAAATTGTTTTACTGGATTTTATTCGCTGGATCCTTACGGACAGATTGAGACCAAGCTTATGGTGAAATACAGAGTTTGACCTGTCCAAAGCCTTCAAAGGTAAGCTAAGTAACAAACCTCGTTTTGTGCTTTTCCGTATAAAAGCCCCATGTGCTCAGGGAGTGATTGTTCTGCCGGGAAATTAATTGCATAGTTAAAAAGAGGAGACTGTAAGGTTTCATTTGATGTGTAGATTGTCATGGTACACGATCGGGAATGTGTGCTCTCATGCGAAAAGAAAAAAAAACAGTGAACGGGGCCGCGTTTTATTTATACAGTAGCGTCGGGTGCGCTTCACGCGTTTGTGCGCGGGTACTCGAGCTGTCCGCGTTACGGCGTGCCCGGGTGACCCTCGAGGTCTGCCGTAGCTAAAACAGGAAGCGCAATAGCCACCATCCACCTATGCGCCACAAATCCTACACACTGTACCTTTAAGAGTGTGAGAGAGAGAGATTGTGAGCGAGCAATCGAACCCACTTTGTGATTGAGTTTGTCAGTTTTTCTGTGGTCGCTTTGTTCATTCGTTTCCCAAATTCTGCGAGCGTGGATTGATGGTTTGTTGGTTTGTTGGTTTGGTGGTTTGGTGAAGTTCGCTCACACTCGCTCCATCACCGGTAACGATGGAACTTGTCCGGACGTGTTTATCGTTCCAATGATCCGTCAGGCTGGAGCAGCTTCGGTGATCGGAAAATTCTTTTTGACAAAAGCTCCAAATCACGGCGTTCTTGTTGATCATCCCGTCTTCGTTCTTTTTATAAATAAACTTGCCGTTCAAAGGCCCTGGCAACGATTTGCTCGCCGCACGCCAAATTTAAAATGCGCACATTGAACTGCCGCTCATAATTAATTGCTTTAATTTTTATAATGCATTAATTTGCAGTGTAATTAATTAATCTAATTAACGCGTTAAACTGACAGCCCTAATTTATTTAGTTAGTTATTTAGTTTTTTAGTTTATTTCATTCATAAATTATAAAAAGACATCATCAGTGTGATAATAATACAAAATATTGAATGAAAGGAGCAGAAAGAAGAGTGATCTTATGTTATCTGCTCCTCTTCCCTTTTCCAGACAATAACGCCAAACATTTCGTCAATACATTCCATTTCAATCACAATTATTAATCAATTGTAAACAGAAAGCTTCATTTTTATGTACAACAACTTAGTTTTCTTTTTCATATCTACACATTACACTGGACTTTATGGGTTTTTAAATACCATTATTGGATTCTTTGATTTCTTTGTCAAGACTTTTCCATAAATGAACTCCTTTCACAGCGACGCTTCGATCCATAACCTCGGTTCGGAATCTGGGTTTTTTAAACACGTCGGTTCCTTTTAAATTGTAGTTCTTGTTCTTGTCTCAGTCTTTGAATATTTACAGGTACAGGTAATATTTACATCTGCAGTTTGCTTTATACATGACTTTGAGGAGACTTAATTCAACAATATCACACATTTTCAACACTAAGTTTTACAGATAATGGGTTTGTTCGCTCTCTATAATAATAATAATAATGTCGGTGATAATTCTTTTCTGTAAAATAAATAATGACTGTAGGTGAGTTTTACATGTCGACCCCCAAATTTCCACACAGAACATCAGATATGGTGCGATTATAGAGTTATACGAGGTTAATAATGCTGCTGTTTAGTGAGACCGTTACTTTACGCAACACAAAAACTGCTTTGGAAATTTTGCTTTTAGTGTAATTAGTATGGGACCTCCAGTTTAGACCTTTATCATGACTCCTAAAAGTTTAGTTTCACTTCCTCTCTTAATCTGTATCCAAGCTATTTCTAATGTTATACCGTTTTTTTTTTCTTTTTATCTTTAAGTAAAAGTAAATGAATCAATTTAAATCAAATTAATATTTTACTTTTTTTTTTTTTAGCTCTTTGTTTACTCTATTTGTGACATCTTTTATATCTTTACCATGGTAAAATAAAAATCATAATGCGGTGGGTTTAAGTCCAAAAAGGTCATATAAAATGTAAGATTTTCCATGGCTTTAAATAAAATTATAGGTGTTGTAGTGATTTATTACGACGTAGCGAGCTTTCAAACTTTTTTCCATAAAGTCTTTGGCAAAAATTAATGGAAAATTTAGTATTGTAACCGGGGGATGTGTGAGCGGTGACTGTTGAGCTCCGTACAGGTCTGCGGTTTCGTTTCTAAAACTTGATGGGCCGTATGTCTTGACTTGTTCTGACGTTTTCTGATCTCTGATTTTTTTTTTCTCTCTCTTCCTCACACCGCTGCCCCCCTCAGGTCTGACGCTGCGCCTCTCCCGCTGCAGGCGCGTCATCCCAAACCTCTTCTGTGATAATGCGTCTCTGTTTCAGCTCTCGTGCGAAGACCTCCTCGTCAACAATGTTTTCGGTCTGGTCTACACCGTCCTGCTGCTCGGCTCCTCCCTCCTCGCTGTCACGCTCACGTACTTTAAAGTAAGACAGGTTATTCTCTAATTCTCACTTGGTTTGGTGGTACCTGTGGTCAAAAGGGGAAAGTTGAAAATAAAAATACTAGTGCTGTCAGTTTAACGTGTTAATTAGATTAATTAATTACACTGCAAATTAACACGTAATTAAAGGGATAGTGCATTTTTTTATGGTAATCTGTATGGCTTCCCCTTCAACAGTGTCCTGAGATTAACACTGATTTACCCATGATTAACACTCAGGGCCCGTTTACACGAGAACGCTTACGGGTAAAAACGACAAAATATTTTATCGGAAGTGCCTTTCGTTTACACGGTGACAGCGTTTTTGGGGCCTAAAACCGCAAAAATCTGAAACCACCCTCCAGAGTAGAAAAGTTAAATACGTTCCGCTGTAGCGTTTCCGTGTAAACTGCCCAAGACGCAAAACTGGTCAGATCTGCTCACGTCGGTACACGTTTACGTCACATAGATGCGGCATACCTTGATACCACGGATGTTCAAGCTGCGCTAGCAGCTTTAGTCAACATACAAGAGTCATTTCAACAATTGTATAAATCGCACCCACACACGTCTACGGCGAACAAGTCTTTCTCACACTCTCACATCCACACAGATGCCAAGACAAGCGACTTCCACATGAAGCACTTCAAATGTAAAACCCGACGTGATTTTATATTTTCTAATTCACTGTAATCCTCCTGTAATGTAACTATTTTCAGTACAATATTCAAAAACATGTAAACAAAAATACAAGTCACTGAAATGTTTGTAGCGGAACTTAACAACTCATTTAAAACGCAACTAGAACATTTTATTTTGAAGTTTTACCTTTCTCTTTTTCTCTTTTTTTTTTTTTTTTTTTCAGTCCAGCGCCTCCCTTCACTGGCTTTTGCGTCCACTTTTGCGTCTTCTTATAAACGCGGATAAAAAATTGAAGACGAGACGCCACTTTTGCGTCTTCTGTTTTGATCGTCGCCGTATAAACGTAGCCTCACTCTCCTCTGTTAACGTAGCTCGTAAACGTAGTTCTGGTAAGTTCCGGTAAAGCTTGTTTTTCTTCTCAACAGTTGTCCGTCAAAAATTCAGCAGCGTATTTTGCATTTGCATATTTTTCCTCAATTCGTATCACTGCGCACATATTAGCTCTATTAGCCTGTTAACTTTTAGCGGATGTGTACGGCGGATGTGGTACGGCGACATCCACCGTAAGCGGATGTTTACAAGTGAACAGGCTAATAGAGCTAATGTGGGCGCATTGATACGAATCTAGAGAGAAAATATATAAGAATGCGAAATACGCTGATGAATTTTTTGAGGACAACTGTTTTGTGACGCAAATATATCCCTTTTCGGACAAATGTGGTTTTGAGAAGAAAAACAAGCTTTATTAAATGTCCCCGCGAACTTACCGGAACTACGTTTACGAGCTACGGAACAGGAGGAGAACCGGGACCAGATCACGCTGTCATGGGTAAGTCTGTGTTAATCTCAGGACACTGTTGAAGGGGAAGCCATACAGATTCACATAAAAAGCAAATCGCTGCCAGGGCCTTTGAACAGTAAGTTTATTTATAAAAAGAACGAAGACAAGATCAACAAGAACGCAGTGATTTGGAGCTTTTGTCAAAAAGCCGAAGCTGCTCCAGCCTGACGGATCATTTGAACGATATACACGTTCGGACAAGTTCCATCGTTACCGGTGATAGAGCGAGCGTGAGCGCACTTCAACAAACCAACAAACCACGCTCCCAGAATTTGAGAAACGAATGAGCAAAGCGACCACTTGAAAACTGACAAACTCAATCGCAAAGTGAGTTATTTCGCTCGCTCGCTTGATCACTCACAATCTCTATCTCTCACACAGTCTTAAAATGTGATTAATTAGATTAATTAATTACAAATCCTGTAATTAATTAGATTAATTTTTTAATCGCCTGACAGCACAGAAAGTAGTGCTGAGCTGCAAAACAGACTCCCTCTACCCAAGGGAGTTGATGGAAGGAGGGCAAAGGAGTCTGTTGTCCTGGGACCCAGGGTCTTAGGGGCTCAGAATTGGAACCTCTGCCAATTAATTAATTAATATTAGGGAGGGGCCCATGTGAAGCTTTTGCCCAGGGCCTCGAAATTTCTGTTGATGTGCCTGCCTCTACCTACTACGTCATGAACACAAGAAACTTATGCCAAAATATAGGGACAATTTACAAATAAGAAAGGCATTTTTCTCACCGTTTAAATTTTAATTTAACTAAATAAATCTGCATATTCAAAATAGATCTGAGAAAGCATGATTGGGAGTAGGGATGCACGATATATCGGCATTAACATTGGTATCAGCCGATATCGCCAAATTTTTTAACACATCGGTATCAGCCCAATGTGTAAAAGTGGGCCGATATTAACGACAGTACAGTAATCCCTCGAATTAACATTTTCTCACATTTCTCTCTTGTTTAAACACTCAAACTTGCGTAGATTTTCAACAAAATGTATTAATAGTGAAGCGGGGGAGTGCGCGCGGATAAATGTGATAGCGCAGCAAAACCGCGCGTCCCACTTGGGGCTGCGAGCACGAGACCCGTGCCCAAACCGTGCCTCCTCTAGGCCAGGTCTAAACCAGGATTAAACCACCGCGCTCTTGCTCTTTTCGGACTGCGTGTGGGGGAGGCACGTGGTGGTTTAATCCTGGTTTAGTCCAGGTCTAGACCTGGTTTAGTCGGCGTTTAGTCCTGGTCTAGTCCCGGTCTGATCCTGGTCTGGTCCTGGTTTAGTTCCAGTCTGGTCCCGCCTTCCCCCCGTGTCCCCCATCTATAACATCAATGGGCAAAGGTCCCTTAGCCAATCGGGACACAGAACACAAAGTTACACTATAAAAAAATTGAATTGAAAAAAAAAAAAAAAATCAGGAGTCAAAACGTTTTGAAAATAAAAATTCAAAAATTAATTTTGCATGATTTTCAGTCTGTATAAAATGTTATCTCAGAATTAAAAATAAATAAATATCGGTATCGGCTAATATCGGTATTGGTCGATCAGGGCATCCCGAATTGGAAGTGCTATTCTGTTGCAAAAAAAAAAAAAAAACATTTTGTTGAGCTTTTCCCAATGTTATAACTCTGTTCCCCCATCATGTTATCTGTACATGTTTGAGTAATCTAGCAATCTCTCTTGGTGTTCAAACCCAAAATTTTGTGTAATATAGGAGCTTTAAATATATAAATATACTGACATTCCCTCTGTTTTGCGGATGTCTCTTTTAGATCGCGTCCGTGTGTGTTCGGCGCCGCAGTGCGACCTTAAACCGCCGCGCCCTGCACACCTGCGCGTCTCACCTGTGCGTCTACCTGCTGCTCCTCGTCTCCGCCTTCTCCGTGGTGACGCTCCACCGTTTCCCCCGGTTCTCGCAGCAGAAGAAGGTGGTGTCTGTGGTGGGGGAGGTGCTTCTGCCGGCGCTCAACGCTCTCATCTACGGCGTGCAAATTCGAGAGATACGAGCACGAGTGGGGGCGCTGTTCTCTCGCAAGAGACCGGGACTAGACCCGGGCTTAAACAGGACTAAACCAGGGCTAAACTAGGACTAAACAACCACTAAACCAGGGCTAAACCATGACTAAACCAGGGGTAAATTAGGACTAAACCAGGACTAAACCAGGACTAAACCAGGGGTAAATTAGGACTAAACCAGGACTAAACCAGGACTAAACCAGGGGTAATCTAGGACTAAACAACCACTAAACCAGGGCTAAACCATGACTAAACCAGGGGTAAATTAGGACTAAACCAGGACTAAACCATGACTAAACCAGGGGTAAACTAGGACAAACCCACCTCTAAACCAGGATTAAACCAGAGCTAAACTAGGACTAAACCAGGATTAACCCAAAGAGGTGGGGCACCAGAGAACAATGCTAAACTGAGACTTCAAACTTGGTGTGTATTTGGTGTGAATTTCAAATCAAGCATGTATTTTAATGTTTGTCAATCTTACAACTTTGTTTGTGATAAACACCAGGGGGCGCTCTATGGTAAGTCCTCATTATATTATGATGGGATTATTACTGTCAAACAGTGTTGTGCTGTCAGGGGAGGCAGGTCACCTGTCATCACAGAGAAAAAAGTAAAATGAAAAAATAAATGGTTATATTTATCCAATGATTTCTACTATAAACTTTTCTATTTAACTTTGCCATTTTAATTCTTTTTTTTTATTCAAAATCGCTGAATTTTCACTTTTACCATTCAAATCGTGGTCTTCGGCGTGTGGCTCTGCACCAGCCGTTGGTGCCTCACATGGACTGACTGTGCTGTAGCTCAGCAGTGACAGATTCTGCGCTAAAAGGGTAAAGGTGAAAAGGCGCCAGGTTAAAGTGGCGGTGAAAAGGCGCTGGGTTAAACAAGAAGAAGAAGAAAGCAACTTTGTTGATCTCACACAGGAGAAATTCTTCTCTGCATTTAACCCATCTCCATGATCTTCTTGCTTCAGTTTGGTCAGGACTTCAGCTGGAGGATTTTACCTATGGTGCATGTTTTGGGTTGGTGGGGGAAACCGGAGTGCCCGGAGGAAACCCACCCAGACACGGGGAGAACATGCAAACTCCACACAGAAAGGCCCGGGTTAAAGCGGCGGTGAAAAGGCGCCGGGTTAAAGCGGCGGTGAAATGGCGCCGGGTTAAAGCGGTGGTGAAAAGGCGCCGGGTGAGGCTCGTAGTTCCCTGGCCTCATGGTAGAGGCACTTGTGAGCCCAGGGATTCTTCTGCAACTCCTGGAGCAGCAGATTAGAATAAGTGACACAAGATACAATTTAGAGTTAAGTCAAGTTTAATAATCCGTTCACTTTTTTTCTTCTTGTCTGGCCTGACTTTTTAAATGGAGGAAGATTTCATATTAAAGCTCGAGCAGTTTTCTAAACTGGACTTTGGGTTGAAGCAGGAGGTTATAATTAAAGGAAGACCAACGCTGGAGCTAAAGGGTTTGCTCCAGATTACGGGACGAAAGACTCACTCTTTTCAAACAGCGTGGGAAGAAATCGTCTTTTGTGCTTTTCCTTCTTTTCTCGACCTGCTGTGACGATGTCTGGACTGGATATTGTGACCTGAAAAATGTGCAAAGAAGCCTCGTTAAACATGAGCGGTCCACTGCTCACATTCAGAGCCAGATCGCGCTAAAAACATCCCTATTTTAATTTATGACGCTACTCGTGCGCTCTGGAAAATGCACTGAACAATAATAATTAATTTTCAGCTTCTCGTCAAAAATATTCAGAGCTCCTGTCACTTACAGGAGAGAAACTGATCCTGGTTTACAGATTTGTAAATCTGATTGTGACCATCATCAGATGTTCAGTGATGCACTTTTCAGAAATAAAGACATGAATGCAAATCTGCTTATTGTTGTTATTGTCTCTGTGAATAAGAGGGACCTATAAGCTCTAACTAACTCTAACTCAACACCTGACAAAGCAGAGCATGTCTCTTTATTGATCCTGAAGGAAATTCAAGTTTTGCTGCGGCAACACTAACACTGCGCTTCTCAGTGGCCTTTGTGTCTCAGTGCAGTTTAACGGGAGGAGGGAGGGTCAGCAGATCTGTGTCGGGGCAGTTTGAGGAGAGGAAGAGCCAAAAGTGTCCCTCCTCTGTGTCCTGCAACATCACAGCAGCCTCCAGGGGGCGCAAGGTGAACACAACAGGAAAGGCCTCGTTCTTACTCCGCTCTGGGAAAAACAAACATTCTTATACTTTGCCTTTGACCTTTAATGTCCTATACTACGCAGAATTTACTCTTGTGAGCTTTAGGCCATGTTGTAATGTTCCCTGTAAAATTCCCTGTTCCACCTCGTGATGTCATGTAGTGGTGATTTAAAGTTTACAGCTACCGATTACCTTTACTTCAGAGACGGACATTTCCAGGGCTGAAATGATCGAAGTGAAGCTTCTAGTGAAGCTGTATCGAATAACAAAAAATCAAAAATACAGTCCCACATCCCTGAAAACAGACCCTTTAATGTGCCGAGGACAGAAGTGGAACAGGCCCAGTGGAGTTTGGACCAGAAACGACTAAAAATACTTTTTTTGCTCTACTTAAGACATAGACGGCTCTTTTAGGTTGTTTTCACACCAGGAAAGTCGGATAGTTCACTTGCGTTGGTCTGGACCAAATTTTTTTTTTTTTTTTTTTTAATTTTGGTGCGGTTCACTTTCACACTGCAGTTTTTTCCCAAGAGAACCAACATCTATAAACAAAACTACGTGTGCTGCGGTCACTCAGCCATTGGACAGAAATGAGCCGTGTCAAAACGCCGTGTCCAAACACGTGCAGTACGAGAATCATGGCGTTACGTGCTGTTTTCAATCCAGCCTTAGCGATATGGTTTACTCAGTTTTTACAGTTCGCACAAATGTTTGAGCAGCATCGTGAGGTTTACACTATTTTACAATCAATCTCCAAACGACGAAGACACAGGGCAAGACGACTACGGAGGACAGCGCTCATGTGCGCATCAAGTTCTGACTCTTGCTCTTCACGCAAAACGTAAGTAAGCCTCATAAGTTTCGTTTCGTTAAGTTTAGTTTCGTCAGCCTCGGTTTCCCATAATGCTCGACAGACGACGGGAGCTCGTTAAGTACAAAAATCCAACTTGTGTCGGATCGAGTTCGGTCTGCATTCTCACCTCAAACGAACCGCACCAGAGTTCGAATGGAACCGTGACGAGACCTTTTTAGGTGGTCTCGGTCCGCTTGTTTGCTCCGGATCGAGATTTTTGGTTTTTATTCACACCAGCCCAAAAGGTCCGAATCAAAGGAGCAAACGAACTCTGGTTCATTTTAAACGAACCAGACAAGGCAGGTGTGAAAATGACCTAACTCTAACTCAACACCTGACAAAGCAGAGCATGTCTCTTTATTGATCCTGAAGGACATTCAAGTTTTGCTGCGGCAACATTGACACTGCGCTTCTCAGTGGCCTTTGTGTCTCAGTGCAGTTTAACGGGAGGAGGGAGGGTCAGCAGATCTGTGTCGGGGCAGTTTGAGGAGAGGAAGAGCCAAAAGTGTCCCTCCTCTGTGTCCTGCAACATCATCACAGCCTCCAGGGGGCGCAAGGTGAACACAACAGGAAAGGCCTCGTTCTTACTCCGCTCTGGGAAAAAGAAACATTCTTATACTTTGCCTTTGACCTTTAATGTCCTATATTACGCAGAATTTACTCTTGTGAGCTTTAGGCCATGTTGTAATGTTCCCTGTGAAATTCTCTGTTCCACCTCGTAATGTCATGTAGTGGTGATTTAAAGTTTACAGCTACTGATTACCTTTAATCCAGAGACTGGCAATTCCAGGGCTGAAATGATCCAGATGATTCTAGTGAAGCGGTATTGAATAACAAAAAATAAAAAATACAGTCCCACACCCCTGAAAACAGACCCTTTAACTCATTGAGTGCCGGCCTGTTTTCAGAATTCTATCCCCCAGAGTGCCGGACGTTTTAGTGTATTTTTACTGATTTTCCAAGACCCACAGAATACTGAGTTCTTTGACTATATAAACATGGCACACATCAAAATAAAGTGTTGACTCTCTTCTTTCACCTAGAAAAAAAATATGTTTCTAACCTTTTCGGTTCTCAAGTAATTGATAGTAGAACATAGGGAAGTTTCAGCAAAAACACATTTTTTTTTTTACCACAAAGTGGAGAAAACAAGCATTTTGTACAAAGAGTCATTTCGAGCAGATCAGTGATTTTGACGTCAATATTTATGGATTTAGTGACACCTCAAACATCTAAAACAACAGAGAAAGAGATTTTTGATGACAAAGTACATTTTTTATTTACAAATATAAGAATATAAGGCTCTGAATTGAAAATTCCTTCAAATCAATTGTGCCAAGAGATGTTTACAGGATATAATAATATATTTTCCTATAAAATAGAACTTTGTCACTTCACAACAATATTGGTACAGATCCATAATAAAAACTAATACACACACACACACACACACAGACACACACACACACACACACACACACACACACACACACACACACACACACACACACACACACACACACACACACACACACACATATATGTACATACACACAAGCCCATGCATAAACCTTTACACACACACAGCTACACACGCACAGGCACATATAGCTTCATTCATTACAATTACCACACAGCAGCATCATGTAAACTTAATTCCTCTCATCTCATGCCTCTTTGGAGACCAGAGGGGTATTCCACGAACGTGGCTAAACTTAGCGGCGACTAAGTGCTAAGTTCTCGCCTGGCTGAGACACAACTTAGACAAAAGCTTGAACCCGTTCCACTAACGCATTTCAGCTGCGCCTAGTCAGAGCTAAGCTCAGTCTGGCCTAATCAGGCCGGGCCTCCGCGCGTGCACGGGGTAAATAAGAAGCCCTGAACAAGCGACTGTCGAAAACGCGATCATGTCGAAGATTCGGGCCGATTATTTCAGCGCATCAGAACAGAAGTTGCTTTTGGAACTCTACAACACATTTGCAATAACCAAGGCGAGAGACATGGCGTGGCAGAAGATCGCCGAGCGCTTAAATACGTAAGTTAAGTCCTATAACAGTGCTGGAGGTTGAGTTTTTTAAGTCTGTTTTTCACCAATCTTGTCAACTCTGATTTGTGGCGCAGGGGGAAAGTTACGGTCTGGGGTGCGAGAGATTGTGAGTTTGATTCTCAGGGAGAACAGTTGATGTCATAAATATTATATATTTGTAGAGCAGTCTTGTCAGTTGAAGTTTATTTTTACTGTGTAAAAGTATTTGCTCCAACTAATACGTTAAACTGTGTTATCTTGTCTTTGAGCAGGAATAATGTGAAGAGGACTGTTTTGCAGGTAAAGACAAAGCATAATAACATTTTGCAGAGTGGTAAATAGGCTAATATTAATATTATTATTCAGTGAAATTAGTAATACTGTTGAAATGGTACCTTAATTTAATTTAAAATGAACAGTAGCTACCAAGCCACAGGAGGTGGGAGCCCTCCCAAAATCTTTCACCTGCAGAGGAGCTGGCACTGGCCCTAAACCGGGGTCGCCCACTGGTGGAGGTAATTGAAGGAGGGACCCCATCAAAGATCCTTCCTGCGAGTTCTTGTGAAGAGTATATTCAAGCTATTCTCTAGACTAATGCTTGCCTCAGCTGTGATCAAAGCATTTGTGTATTTTAATAGTACGTTTGTGTTCTAGTTACTGAAGATGGTGTACACTTGGACCCTCCTCAGCAGTCCTCCAGCAGTGCCTTGCCTGACCCTCAGCAGTCCTCCAGCAGTGCCTTGCCTGACCCTCAGCAGTCCTCCAGCAGTGGCCTCACATCAGAATGTCATACCTAATATCTTTTATTGTTTTATGCCTATTGATGGAAATTGATAAATAGGATTTCATTAAAGAGGCTTGCACAGCATTTCTGAAGCAAATTTGTTGACTCATTGAAATGTTGCATCATGGAGTGTGCCTGTTATTTGGCTACATTTTGTTTTAAAAGTAAAGGTTTACCTGTAACTGTATTCTTTGATAGAGATGTCACATAAAATATAAAGTGTCAATGTCGTCAAGTGAGAGTGATGTTAGGCCCAACTGATATAATTTATGTGATGATAACAATAATTGTAGGTTAAATTCATTTCCATTTCTGTAATATGTTGCAAATATAAATGCGTGAAAATTTAACTCAAATTTGACGTGGGCATCAATAGGTCAATAATGGGAATCGAACCCGGGTCGCTCAATTGAAAGTCATAGGACGCATCCATTAGACCAAAGTCTTTCTTTGAGACACCTCCGAAATTCTTCTATATGTTAATGTCGTAAAGACAGCGGTTCAAAAAGCATAGTTTTAGATTACCGGAGATTTGTCAAGAACCAAGAACGTAAGGTAATTTCTTTTTTTGCTGATATTGTTTTCGGACAACACAGATACTCATGCGGGAGGTGTGCGGAACTGTTTGTTTGACACTCTGTTTACGTGAGGTACGTATTCTCTGTGACACGGCCTGACACAACTTTAGCCTTGCCGCGACCAGACTATGTGCTAAGACCATGTTGCCCCAGTAACTCAGCGGGAACTAAGTTTAGCGAGCGTCGTGGAACCGAACTCTCACTTAAACTAGCGCCAACTGACGAATAAAGCCGGGCTTTGCGCTTAGTAGCTTTCGTGGAATACCCCTCAGGATCTACTGCTCCAAGTCAGTAAACTTCTTCTTTGGCGCTGTCATAGTTCTGATCAGAGTTCCTGCTCCGCGCAGCGCGAGCACGGCACGCCCCCTGCCTCGGGCACAGCAGATCTCTGCTCCGACCTCGCTGCTTGATGCGGCTTGTCTCTGCAATCCTCTGATCCGGGATCTTGGGTCCCAAGAGCGATCAGATCGCTCCATAGGCGCTGATCAACAGTCCTCTGCTTTTCCGGATTCCCCTCGCCTCACCATCTTGCTCCTTTCGCCAATACAGAGTTCACAAACTACACTCCTCCTCTCTTCCGCGTCTCCGATCGGCAAATAATGATACAAGATCGCTACCTACAGGTTGGGAGGTGTGAATTACACCTTCAAAGTTGCTCCAGGTCGTATTCTAGCGATCCCCGCTGAAAAACGTCCTTGACGAATATATAATACAGCTAATATGCGCACAGTGATACGAATTGGGAGAGGCAATACGCGATCGCAATCTACGCTGCTGGATGTTTCGTGGACAACTGTTTGGGACGCAAATATATCACCTTTCGGACAAATGTTTTGTTTTGAAAAGAAAAACAAGCTTTATTTCATGTTCCAGGGAAGTTACCGGACCTACTTACGTGGGCTCCAGAAAGCGAGCCGAACCGGGATCAGCTGAGACTGTCAGAGGTAAGCTGGTGTCAACACACGTAACTTTTAGAAGGAAACCCATACAGATTAACATAAAAAACGCACTATCCCTTTAATGTGGCGAGGACAGAAGTGGAACAGGCCCAGTGGAGTTTGGACCAGAAACACGTCACGTCTCCTCAAAGCTCTTCTATAAAAACACAGCTGCAGTTTAACACACACACACTCTGGAGACAAAGGTAAATACTGTACCCTTGTGTGTCAGATGCCCTCCCATCCTCCTGTATCCTTGTAGTGTTAGAATGAGATGTCTCTAGTTAATCTGCAGATGTTGTGGTTGGAGAAATATAGAAATGCTCTGTCTGCACCTTCTACTGACATTGTTGTTTTGAACGATTCCTTAGAGCAGACCTATTCTGCAAAGTCGACTTTTCAGAGCTTTTAACCATGTTATAGTTGTTTCCTTCTCATTGACCCTCTGAATTTGTATTTGGTGTGATTCATGCATGTTTGAACAATCTTTAATCTCAATATTCCCTGCACACACCCACCGCTCTGGACTTCATTCGCCAATTTTATTTTCTTAATTGGTGATACACATAGGATTCAGCAGTGTTGCAGTCATTTTGGTACATTTTTTAATCTACTGCTTGTTAGTGTGATATGCAGTGGTCCAACAGCTTGTGGTGCTTTGTTGTGATGGCGGTGTTTTATTAAGTTGTTTTAGATCAATACTGTGTTTTAAAATGTGTGAATTATAATGGAATAATCCACGTGTGTCAGAAATTATGACTACAGAGCAGACACAAGCACTATGGGTCTACCTTAACCATCACATATACGAGGGTCATTCAAAAAGTTCTAAGACAAATTAAAAAACAACTTTATTGTTGAAAGTAACAAAATTATTTTTCTACATAACATCCACCTAAGTCAATACACTTCTGTAAGCGATGTTTCCACCAAAAAAAATCCTTCTTGGTAGAATTCTGGATCTTGTCTAGTCAACCAGGTCACAACCTCCCTCTTCGCTTCAAGTATGGACTGAAATCTTATTCCTTTTAAATGTTCCTTCAACTTTGGAAATAGGAAAAAAAAACATCCATAAACATTGTGCAAAGCTTCAATCATTTCTTTAGGTTTCCATTGAAGTTTTGTTAGAAATTTAATGTTTGCGCGGACTTCAAATTGGCTCATTTGGAGGGTCAAAAAAGTGGGTTGTGCAATATGTAACGTAACTCTTTGAATAACAAAGCTAGAATGCCGAAACTTGTCAAATGTGTTTATAAGTCATCAGCGGTACGATTCAAGGTCATTTTGTTGAACTAGTTCGACTCATTTTGAATTTATGGCATTTGGCATTTATGAGTACAAGTGTAGAGTAGGCAACATGAATGCTACATAACAAAATATAATGTCTCATGGTGCACTTTTAGCTTCCTGCAAATGTTTTCCAATGTAGTTTTTAATTACAAATGGTAAATGAACTAACCTAAAACACACACTACAGATACATGTACTCATTTGAGGGAGTGGAGGTGAACAAGATTTTAATGATCACATTTTTATATAGCGCTTTTGCTTTCAAGGCACTCAAAGTGCTTTACAACAAGGAACCACTCACATTCATACAACACTGTACGCAGACACTAAGGACGACAGCGATCATCTGTGGGAGCTAGAATCGCACTGCCAACCTGTGAGTCAGTGGGCAAGCACTCTACAGTACCAACTAAGCTACTGTCGCCCCCAAGGTCGAGGAAAACTCTTGTGTTCTTTTTATAATTCAGAAGAGGAAAACTAAATATGGAAGAATAAAGCAAAACTCTGCACTGTTCAGATCCATCTCTTTCAAAGTCACATGTAAAAATTGCTTTGGTGTAGAAGAGCAGTCTGAGTTTTTCTCAGTCATTAAGTTTATATCCAGCACAAGTAACTCCCACCACTATAATTTTCCACAGTATTACATAAAACATATCTATATCTATGGAGCATGTTCCAACGTATGACTTTAACTTTCCATGGAATTTGTGTGTAGAATCCCTGGCAGAAGGAGTAATTCAATTTATCAACTTTCCATGTAATTGTGCAAGTGACAAGCCACCTCCAGAAAGTGACATAAAATCAGAGTAGGCCAGTTATCCGAGCTTGCTGGAAACATCGTGCTTTTTCTTTGACTTTCTTAGTATTATTTTTTGTTTACGTCGACGGCGAGCATCTGGTGGCTGGACCTCCCCCCACATGGTCCGGCCGGGCACAGCCCAAACAAGTGATGTGGGGCAATCCGCCCATGGACCCACCACCCGCAGGAGAATCCATAAGGGGCTCGTGTGAAGAGATCTGGGGGGCAGTCGAAGGAGGGGGCCTCAACAACCGGATCTCTGGACATGGAAACTGCCATGTGTTGGAGTTCACCCCAGTGAACGAGAGGGTCACGTCCCTTCAGGTCGGGGACAGGTCTCTCACTGTGGTGCTGGCGTACGGGGCAAACAGCAGTGCAGAGTACCCAGCATTCTTGGAGTCCCTGGGAGGGGTACTAAACAGAGCACCGACCGGGGACTCCTTTGTTCAACTGGGGGACTTCAACGCCCACGTGGGTAACACCAGTGACACTTGGAGAGGGATGATCAGGAAGAACAGTCTCCCTGATCTGAACCTGAGCGGTGTTTTTTTATTGGACTTCTGTGCTCATCACATTTTCTTCATAACAAACACCATGTTCCAGTAGCGTACGGTGACTTTTATAGTTAGGCAAGCAGACTTGGGGTGAACATGAATATTTAGCCGAGAACAATTAAATATCCATTGATCCACTTATTCTGGGCTGGGTCGCGGGGGCAACAGCCTAAGCAGGGATTCCCAGACTTCACCCCAAAGCGTTCCCTGGCCAGCCGGGAGACATAGTCCCTCCAGCGTGTCCTGGGTCTTCCCCAGGGCCTCCTCCCTCTTTGTGCAACCAGAGGGGTATTCCACGAAAACTACTAAGCGCAAAGCCCGGCTTTATTCGACAGTTGGCGCTAGTTTTAGTGAGAGTTCGGTTCCACGACGCTCGCTAAACTTAGTTCCCGCTGAGTTACTGGGGCAACATGGTTTTAGCTGAAAGTCTGGTACCGGGCAGGCTAAAGATGCGGCTTAATCAGGCCGTGTCGCAGAGAATACGGACCTGACGTAAGCAGAGTGTCAAACAAACAGTTCCGCACACCTCCCGCATGAGTATCTGTGTTGTCCGAAAACAATATCAGCAAAAAAACAAATTACCTTACGTTCTTGGTTCTTGACAAATCTCCGGTAATTTAAAAATATGCTTTTGAACCGCTGTCTTTACAACATTAACATATAGAAGAATTCCAGAGGCGTTTCAGAGAAAGACTTTGGTCGAGTGGTTATGTCCTGTGTTCCTCATATGGGCGACCCGGGTTTGATTCCCGCTATTGACCTATTGATGCCCAAGTCAAATTTGAGTTAAATTTTCACGCATTTATATTTGCAACATATTACAGAAATGGAAATGAATTTAACCTACAATTATTGTTATCATCACATAACTTATATCAGTTGGGCCTAACATCACCCGACGACATTGACACTTTATATTTTATGTGACATCTCTATCAAAGAATACAGTTACAGGTAAACCTTTACTTTTAAAACAAAATGTAGCCAAATAACAGGCACACTCCATGATGCAACATTTCAATGATTCAACAAATTTGCTTCAGAGATGCTGTGCAAGCCTCTTTAATGAAATCCTATTTATCAATTTCCATCAATAGGCATAAAACAATAAAAGACATTAGGTATGACATTCTGATGTGAGGCCACTGCTGGAGGACTGCTGAGAGTCAAGCAAGGCACTGCTGGAGGACTGCTGAGGGTCAGGCAAGGCACTGCTGGAGGACTGCTGAGGGTCAAGCAAGGCACTGCTGGAGGACTGCTGAGGGTCAAGCAAGGCACTGCTGGAGGACTGCTGAGGGTCAGGCAAGGCACTGCTGGAGGACTGCTGAGGAGGGTCCAAGTGTACGCCATCTTCAGTAACTAGAACACAAACATACTATTAAAATATACAAATGCTTGGATCACAGCTGAGGCAAGCATTAGCCTAGAGAATACCTTGAATATACTCTTCACGAGAACTCGCAGGAAGGATCTTTGATGGGGTCCTTTTGATGGGGTCATTTCAACAGTACTACTAATTTCACTGAATAATAATATTAATATTGGCCTACTTACCACTCTGCAAAATGTTTTTATGCTTTGTCTTTACCTGCAAAACAGTCCTCTTCACATTATTCCTGCTCAAAGACAAGATAACACAGTTTAACGTATTAGTTGGAGCAAATACTTTTACACAGTAAAAATAAATTACAACTGACAAGACTGCTCTACAAATATATAATATTTATGACATCAACTGCCCACCATGAGAATCAAACTCACATCTCCCGCACCCCAGACCATAACTTTTCTCCTGCGCCACAGATCAGCGTTGGTGAAAAACATACTTAAAGGTCCCATGACATGGTACTTCTTGATGCTTTTATATGGCTCCTTAATGGTTCCCTAATACTGTAAATGAATCCTTCTTCAAAATCAACACTCACTGCATGAGATATGACTCTGACAGTCTTCATGAGGCTAAATATGTGTCTAAAATGCTTTATTCTGGGTGTTGCTGCTTCAATGCAAATGAGAAGGACAGAGAGATTGGCTAAGGAGCGGGGGGCGGGTTTCCCCCGCTGGAAGCGCAGCTCTGCGCCGCTGTCTGCTCGCTTCCGTGTTTAACCCAGGAAGATAGATGGGAGACTTTGCAATGAAAAAAAGCATATTTACACAGAAAATAAAATTAAACCACTGGTATTTCAGAGGTCCAGAGGGTCGGGTAAGGGACTTGCGAGCATAGAAACACTCGGACGTGCCTCCAGGCAAATAAAAAAACGCATTTCGCATTGTAGCGCATTCACAGTCCAAACTCTCTGGGCGGGATATACAGGGACGCTGAGCGGAGACAGAGGGAGGGGCTGGAGCTGCATTTGCCGATCTGACGTCAAAAAGGTGCCTTGTCCGAACTCGCCCGTTTCAACACTGGTTTTGTGTAACGCAGAAAAGGACCGCAAATGCTCAGTTTAGACATTTCGCAACTTTTAGCCATGGGGGGGGGGGGCCTAAACAGGGTAGGGGAGCTCACATTAACGCTCAAAAACCTCAGAAAGTGAAAATTTCATGCCATGGGACGTTTAAAAAACTCAACATTCAGCACTGTTATAGGACTTAACTTACGTATTTAAGCGCTCGGCGATCTTCTGCCACGCCATGTCTCTGGCCTTGGTTATTGCAAGTGCGTTCCAAAAGCAACTTCTGTGCTGATGCGCTCAAATAATCGGCCCGAATCTTCGACATGATCGTGTTTTCGACAGTCGCTTGTTCAGGGCTTCTTACCTTCCCCGTGCACGCGTCTAGGCCCGGCCTGCTTAGGCCTGACTGAACTTAGCGCTGCTGAGGCGCAGCTGAAATGCGTTAGTGGAACGGCTTCACTCTTTCGTCTAAGTTGTGGCTAAGTCAGGCGAGGACTTAGCACTTAGTCGCCGCTATGTTTAGCGACGTTCGTGGAATACCCCTCAGGGCTATTTGTGTTCTATTTGTTTCTTCACAGATTTGTCCTACACCTTATTTATCCTGCTGAGCCTTCAGTACTATTGTTGTCTTTGCAATTATTATTATCTAGAAATCTAGAAACTTATACATGACATACACATATGCATCAGGAGTCAGGAAGGTTTTTATTGCCATATGAGTGAACAGGTTCACAATATTAGGAACTTGCTTTGATACCTGGAGCGGACAGACACTCCGAAGTACCAAGGCGGCCATTCGCGGTGCCAACTTGGTTACAACAGAGTGGAAAAAAGATGCAGACAATATTCACAAACATATTACGACAACAACAATTGGACAGGTAAAACACACAGCGTTTTTTTGGTTGGTGACAAACGGATGGGTGGGAGGGGGAGCAGTTCAGAAAAATCGATAATTGATTGGAAACTGAAGCAGAGGCAGACATTACTAAATAGACAGGGCAGAGTGTTTTACATAAAACATGTCAGTGTGAGCCGAATGGAATGTCTTGTTTTGTAGAGTGCTGTGTGAGATAAGGCCGCAGCTGTGACCTTGGACGTTTGTGCAGAAGCAGAGTCAAAACAAAGCAAAGTCCAGTTGAATTACATTTTCAGGAGAATTGATTACACCAGGAAATTTAACATAATCGATACATTTTTAGAACCAAGGCGAACAGACAATTTGCCAGAACCATGGTTTCTGCCAGTCACCCCAACTTCATGCCACCAAGCAGGACTGTGCGACTCACAATCCTCCAGCTGGCACGTATGATGAATGAATACGGACTGAGCCGCTGTTCCACACAGTTCCACATCCATTATCCGCGATGTTATCCAGTGCCAGACAGATTCCACAGATTGGATGTTTCAGTTCAATCTGTGTTTCCCTTCTGATCTCGTCCTCCCTAGTCTGCCGCAGTCCCACTATCGTGTAAAATGACCTCTGGCGGCTCGGGGCTCTTTTATCCACTCGGCTCTAATTAGTGATGGGTCAGAAAAACATCCTCCAGCCCAATCCAGATGTCCTGCCATCAAAATTCCAATAGTAATCGTTTCGCGTCCTCCAGTAACAGCGGTGCCAAATGCACGACGCGTCCCTTGTGTATCTAGCAGCGAGTTCCCTTGAGACTGTCCGGCTCTCCAGACCGGCGCTCCTCCGTGAAAAAATATGCCAATAGCGTTGTGGGACCAGCTCCAATTCATGATTTAGGATTTCGAAAATTTGTTCCAACAGGAGAAAAATGACGAGACGAGAGAAATTAGACATCAGACAGAGCAAGATAAGGGAGGAAGAAGAAAATGCATCTGCTCTCCACGGCAGCTAGAACATAATATGTGTAATAGACTACACAAAATGTACATTCATGAAGATTATGGAGAGATACTAACAACAACAGTGTCATTTTTGCATCTGAGCAGAACCAGGGTGTCAGTGTTTCCTTCCTGATGTGACAAAGTCTAAACCTCTGTGTCCATGTGTTACAGATGCAGAACCTCTCCTCTGTGGGCCCCTGGCAGAACCTCTCTTCTGTGGGCCCCTGGCAGAACCTCTCCTCTGTGGGGCCGTGGCTGCAGGTGGAAGGCTTCCTTCTCTCTGGTGGCTGGTCCCTCGTGGCGCTGGTCTGCTTCCTGTTGCTGTACATCGTGGTACTAGCGGCTAACGGGACCATTGCTGTGGTGATAGCGCTTGACCGCGCACTGCACACACCCATGTACCTGCTGTTTTTGCAGCTGACGTTAAACGACATCATGGGTAACTCAGCGGTCATGCCACAGGTGCTGGTGGACCTGCTGCGCCCGCCGAAGCACCGGGTGATGCACCTGTTGCCGTGTGTCCTGCAGGCGTTCCTGGCACACTTAAGCAGTACAATGGCGCACTTGGTCCTCATGACCATGGCGTTTGACCGTTACGTGGCGATCTGTAACCCGCTTAGGTACACCACCATCATGAGCGGCCGCATGCTAGTGATGTTAACAGTGTTATCGTGGGGCGGGGCTTTGCTGCTGGTGAGCATACTTATTGGTGCAACGCTGCGGCTGAGGCGATGTCACTCAATGATCGAAGGGTTGTACTGTTCAAACGCATCTCTGTTCAAACTGTCATGTGACAAGACTCTTCTCCAGAACATCTTGGGTCTGATCCTGACTGTTCTGCTGCTCCCCGGCTCCATCAGCTTCATGCTCTTCACCTACCTCAGGATCACTGTGGCCTGTGTGAGAAACCAGAGCTCCAAGCTGAACAGAAAAGCCCTACAGACCTGCTCCACACACCTGCTGGTGTATCTGCTGCTGCTGTTCATCTGCCTCACGATCATGGGGCTCCAGAGGGTCCAAGGGCTGGTGGAGGAGAGGAAGGTCATTGCTGTGCTCAAAGACCTCCTGCCTGGAGCTCTCAACCCGATCATCTACGGTCTACAGAGCAAGGAAGTCCGGCGCTACCTACTCCTGTCCTGCAGGGGGGGCAAGACTCTCACACAGTAACACACACACCATGACACAAAACACATACATACTGTCTAAACAGGAAATAAACTGAGATGCTCTGATCATGGACACAGTAAAATTATCTTCTCTGAGAGTCATGATTTTGCTGCTCAAAGCTTCATCAGAACATCACTGCTAATCTAATCTAATATTCTATATAAATGTGTTCCACCATAGACTGTATTAAAACTTTGCACCTGATGTCATCAACATTCCCTGGGGGTGAGATGCTAAGAGGCTCTGTTCTGTTTGAGGTTGTGTTAGACTTAATCTGAGCTGTTGTAACACAATCTGACATTAAATAACTAACTTTTCTGGAACTATAAGAGGATTTGTGCTGTTAAAAAAATTTCTTCCCAGGGTTAAACCTTGACTAAACCAGGACTGAACCAAAGAGATGGGATTTTACTATAATGTTTCAAAAGAACCCCCTTATGATGAGAACTACACAGAGGCCAGTTACGACGATGGCGAGCAACAACAAGTGATGTGGAGCCATCCACCCATGGACCCACCACCTGATGGAGAATCCATAAGGGGCTGGTGTGAAGAGATCTGGAGGGCAGTTGAAGGAGGGGGCCTCAACGACCAGATCTCTGGACATGGAAACTGCCATGTGTTGGAGTTCACCTGTCCCTTCAGGTCGGGGACAGGTCTCTCACTGTGGTGCTGGCCTACAGGCCGAACAGCAGTACAGAATACCCAGTGTTCTTGGAGTCCCTGGGAGGGGTACTAAACAGTGCACCGGCTGGGGACTCCATTGTTCAACTGGGGGACGTCAACGCCCACGTGGGTAACACTAGTGACACTTGGAGAAGGGTGATCAGGAAGAACAGTCTCCCTGATCTGAATCTGAACGGTGTTTTTTTAATTGGACTTCTGTGCTCGTCACATTTTGTTCATAACAAACACCATGTTCCAGTAGCGTACGGTGACCTTTATAGTTAGACAAGCAGACTTGGGGTGGACATTAATATTTAGACGAGAACAATTAAATATCACTACTTTTTATGCAAGTGTGTTTATATTTTATTAACATTTGTATATTGGACTGTATTTCACACCCACTTTGTGCAACCAGAGCTATTTGTGTTCTGTTTGTTTCTTTACAGATTGTCCTATACTTTACTTATCTTGCTGAGCCTTCAGTACTATTGTTGTCTTTGTAATTATTATTATGCATCTATAAACTTATGCATGACATACACATCTGCATGTGTAATAGACTACACAAAATGTACATTCATGAAGATCATGGAGAGATACTAAAAACAACAGTGCACTGATCACCCAGGTGCACTTATAATACCAATCTCACTTATAAAACTGCCTGATGTGTTCACAAAAGACCCATCACATTATCACTCACCTCTCACTGATGCAAAACTACATCTTTCCTGAAGAAACGTCCTGTATTTCCCTGAAGCAAGAACACACACATGTCCAGAACACACACATGTGTGTAATAGTGCTGTTATTCCACTTCTTCATAAACACACACAGACTGAATCCTGGCTGCAACAGCCCCTCACAACACTGCTCCATCTGGATCCTGCATTTCACATAAACTAGCCCTGAAACTAGCTCACTGTTTCATTAAATAACAGCCTGTAGTTCTAACTAACATCTAATCATACAAACGCAAAGGTGCAATGACTTGTCACTAAAAGTGGGTTATTTTTACACACACGTGCACATACACACTCACGTGGAATTGCCGCACATCTCTGGTTACCATGGATGATGATGATATGGGTTTATTCAGCCCTGTCTGAGCCAGTGTACTGTGGAAATGGGCTGCTTCGTCAAAATGAGCTACCAGTAGCCTAAATCGACTATGGCATCTATCGATTTATGCTAACCTCCGAAGTTTTACAAGATATGTCTTTAGATTATAGGTTTTTGGATTAGAGAGTTGTATGCTGTTTGCATACGGTAATCATACTTTATACCTTAGTCATACAAAATTTCAACTCTTTTAAATATCCGTAGGCAGTTCCTTTCAACAGTCGTATTACGCTATCAAATAAGGCTCTGACTGAAGGTAGCTCAGAGGTAGCACATTCTGAAAGCCCTCTTGCTGCTTGTCATGAACAACACTTTGAAGAGTCCATTTCTGTCTTGGGACTTCACGGCTTGCCATCCTCAAGAAGTTCCTATCACTGTGTGAAAAGCATAACAAGCACATGCCATACATGAGACACATTATCACATACACAAGACCAAGGACTTCAAATTTTTCTCAAACTTTACCTCCAATTTCATAGGGTCTTGTGCGCATACTTCTCTTCATTACCCAGTGGATCAACAAGAAGCAGGGTCTTTTCTGACATGTTGACAATCTATAAATGTTTACCACATTCATGTTATTCCATCACATTGACATATTTATGTAGCAAACCCCTTAATAAAAATTCACCTCTGTTGCATGAGGTCAGCAGAAATCCCCATATATTATATATGACAGAAATAGGTCTGAAGAAAATATAAGAAAGGCACTTACCACTAAAATCCAGTGAGCACCTACATTTACTGGACAAATCCACATTCCTTCTGCAGGGAATTTCATCTGAATAATGGGATTCATACCAAAGTATTCTTAATTCAGGTTACTGGTGTGTTATGGCTAGATAATAACAAAACAAATAAATTACTTTTGTAAGAGGCTGAAATCTTCCGTTGAACAAACATCCAGCGATCACAGCACTTCCTGTTAGAAAACAATGAAGTGTGTAATGAAAAACTGTACTGCAGTGGACATTAAGCAAATGAGAACATAATATAACATATATTCTACGCTCACATGGAAACAAAATAACAAAATACGATGTAATGAAAACGATAATGATGCAGTCAAATGTTAAAGCAAACTGTCTGCATGATGTTCAGTAAAAAAGCAACTGAGCTACAGCGGCCCAATGTCTTTCTGGACGGGGTGGAACTCAGCCTCGTCAAAGAGTTTAAATACCTGAGACTGACGTTGGACCCAACACTGACATTTAAGAGACACATTAAGCACCTCACAAAAACTGTTAATTTTAACTTAGTGAATTTTAGACAAGATCCTTTACGACTATATGCGCCACGAATGTTTTTACACTCTATGATTCTGTCTCATATAGAGATCTGCATTACCACATGGTCACTTGCTGCTGGCACAACACTCAAACCAGTTGAATCACTTTTTAAAAAAGCTGTGAAACTATTAGACAAGAAACCATTCTCAGTTCACCACTGCACAATTTTAGACAAGTATAACTTACTCAATTTTAATAATTTTGTTCATTTTAAATACGGTTGTTTTATATATAAAGTTTTACATGGACTTGCTCCTCCTCCGCTGCAGGATTTTATCAAAACAAAGACTGTCAGTGGGATGGGAACTAGGGCCAAGGCCCAGGGGAACTGTGAGGTCCACACAGACGCACTACATTTGGACAAACTGTGCTCTCAGTCAGAGGCTCTAAGTTCTGGAACTCTCTCCCATCATCAATAAGAGAGACTCCAACACTGGACACTTTTAAATTATACTTGAAACAGCGGCTAAAGGAAAACCAGACTTGTGGACACTTTTAATGTTTTAATGTTTAAAGTTATAATGTTGGTGTTATTGTCAGCTGTCATTGTTTTTATTGTTTTTGATGTGGTGTCACCTGCCGAGGGACTGCAGATGGAAATGAGCATTTTTGCTATAATCTGGTTCATTAATATGCACTGGCCCTATTAAATAAAGAATATATAAATAAATAAATAATAAACCCAACCTTTTATCATTTCACGTAGGTATTCTGCCACAAAACTAACATTCACATATTGTTCCTTACATGCTTAATTGGTTAAAACATACAATAAAACCAATAGACTGTTAAAATGTTATTTACTTGCGTTGTCACTGCTGACAAACAACTCCACTTAAACTGTAAGAGCACTTAGGGGTGGCAGTAGCGCTTGGCAGCTCAGATCGACAGGTAGGCCATATCGAAAGACACCGGCTGTGGTCCTCAGTACGTATGTGCAAACCTCTAAAACTGTCAGTGCACTCCAAATTTTCAGTTTCTCCACTGTTATCCCTCCCGCACTCTTACCTCAATACTCACCTGTCTTATTTGGAACAGCTGGGCGTAGCCTTGGCTCCTCCTCCTGGACTGGCGTGCACACCTGTGGCTCATCTTCACCAGTATATTGGTGCTCTCCACACCATTTCTGCCCCCAGCTCCAACCATTTCATCCCTGCCTTCCACACTTACCCGCTGCTCCTGGGCCTGGCTCCCATCCCTGCAATATTGATAAATTCCTGTAAATAAATCTTTGTTAAACCTTTGCTGGATTTTGTCTGATTTTGGGTCAAAAACAACCGACTGGCCTCTCCGGTTGTAAGAGCACATGTAGAAAACATGGAAGTATAAATGGAAGTATAAGCCGCGCTCTGAACATTTGCAGTTTGCTCAGTGACCAGAAGAGTGTAGTTAAGGACACTGCCACTACAACCTTGTTTCAAACTGCCAGAAGTGAAGGAAAACAGCTTACGAAGTAAAGGATGATGTCATGTTGAAGACGGAGTCCCATGAGCCAACAAGGCCCGATAGGACTCCATCTCCCAAGACCCCCCTGCCATCCCACACACTAGGGCTGAACAATCTATCGTTTTAGATAAAAAATTTAAGTCGCTTAAATCGTTAAAGTTTTTTGCAGTGCTCCTAACTGACCCAGGTTTTGTTTCGGCAACTATTTCACACATGTACGCTGCCTCCCTGCCACGCTGCTAAACCCACCAATCAGAAACTACATACCTGCGTGTGGACAGGTCATGTGTTCTCAACTCCAATCAGTGAAGCTGGTTGTCTATTTCAGAAATGCTTCAGCGGGACCAGAAGTGGAGTCAGGGGTTTTGAACCCCCAGTATTTCAGAAACGTGCTGCAAAACATGACCAATTTATACCGTGTGGAAGAAATTCTCTCGACCTCGTAGAAGGAATACAGGAATCTGGGCTGGTTCAGCAAGGCACTTTAATGTTGATCATCAGGGTATACAGGTAATGATTCTCCGTCTCCTGACTAGGTACAAAACTGAGCTAAATTTAACCTACAGACTTGTTAACCATTAACTCAAACTAGGACCCTCAAGAAGGAACTTTATGCAGACAGCGGGTCATGATGGTATAACATGGTAGTAAAACACAGGCAAAGTCCAGTTTAAAAGACCACGTCTTCTAGGTTTTTCACTGAATCAGCATAAATCAGCCATAGTTGTCGTAAACCTCAATGTATTGGTAACTATTGAGTGATAACACAAGAACAGAACATCAGCGACCTTTGACGTATTTCATAACAAAGATTATTTTCCTCACAACCGCCACTTGAAAGTTCACCACTTGCATTTGCATGACGAGTGCATGGCGAGAGAGTCCAGTGAAATGTCTAGTAAAAGTGATACTCGGGCCAAACAGACAATTCCAGCTTCTTTTGCCAGTGTAATTCCGTATGACAGAAGCAGCCGACGACACCAGGAGATAACACACGACATCGCCAAGGAAATGGTGTAAACACGGTGACCAAAGAGTCGTTTAAAAGTCTCCTCCACATGATGGATAAGAGGTATTCCCCTCTGTTGTTAGCTGGCAAACTGTTAGCATAAAGCTAGTTTACATTACAAACGCTATAGAAAGGCTACCGCGATTAGCATTGCTATAGTTAGCATCGCTATACAGGGGGTCCTCGGGTTACAACGGTCTCGGGTTACGACGTTTCGTGGTTACGAACGCGCCCCCATAAAAAAAATATGTATATATTACGCGTCATTCCGTCTTACGCGGTTTAGCGTGGTAGGAGATGTAAACAAACGCGAACGGCGCGCGGCGCACGGCGGAAGAATACGCTCTGTTGTGGTTGTAGGGAGAAGAAGACAGCCTCGTGTGCGTGCCCAATGTGGGCGGAAGTACCTGATGTGAGCTCTGATCTGCTCCTATGAAAGCGGCAGTGATAACCAAGCAGTGCAGTGGTCTAATTATTGAGATGGAAAGGTTATTGGTGCTTTGGTTGGAAGATCAAAGGCAAAATCCGGCTTACGACGAAATTCGGGTTACGACGCGTCTTAAGAACGGATCAACGTCGTAACCCGAGGACCCCCTGTATTATGTTATGTCATAGTCATAGTCATAGTCATAGTCATAGTTTGCTTTATTGTCGAAAAACAATCATGTACATGTACATAGAATGAATTCGAAATTTCATTTCCCCCCTAACCAGGCAGGACAGTGATAGAGTGGGCTAGGGGAGGGGCCGCTGCACTTGCGCGCGCCGCCGACTGGGAGATGCAGAACAGAAAAGATGCAATACAAGATCAGTGACTATTTTAACAACATGTAATGACAGAAAAACAATTGGAGATATAACATAAGGTGATCTTTTTTGTTGGTAACATAAGGAAGGATGTGGGGGGCGGGGTCAGATTGGAAATCGATGAAGTTGATTGAACCGAGAGCAGAGGTCAGACCTTTCTAAAGACAGGGAATTTCTACTATTATTTCTGTTTTCAGTGACAGTGTAAGAGTGAGTGCCATGTTTATGTAGAGTCCAGATAACAGATGGCCTTGGAAGTGTTGATGCAGGGAGGCGAAGTCAAAACACAGATAACCATTGGAGCCAAGACAAGATTTTCACAGGAGACATAATAATAATCCAGGGGGGTTAATTTAGAAATACATTTTTAGAGACCCAGGTAAATAATTTAGACTGAGCTCGGGTGCCAGACCCCCATCTTCATATCGCCGTGAAGATTCATGAGAGATCTCATTAGTTCCTCTTGGCGCACAGACTGCGCTGCGTTGGCTTTACACAGTTCTGTCACCATACCCATGATGATATCCAAACGTCGAGATGTTTCCTTCGGTTGAAATCCTTCCAAAAGGACCTCAACCTGTCCCACTTTCTGATGTAATCCTTTCACAAGATCTCCAACGCCTTCACAATGGCTCGAAATTTCTGCGGACAGCTTACGAGATTCTTTACAAGCTGCCAGCTTACAAATTATGCAATAGATCATGGACAATCCCAGGCCAATTAACAGATGTTCAGCTATCAGAAATCCAAATACGTAAATATCCTCCACATCCTCCAGGTACATTGGTGCCAAACATACGACTTGCCACGCACAATACGAGTCCCTCGCATATCCAGCAGCAAAAGTACCACCTGGACACGCCGCTTCTCCCGGAGCAGCACTCCTCCATGAAAAAAGAGTATCAATAGCGCTGAGGGTCCAGCTGATCACATCCATCTTTTTGAAATTTGGAAAATCTGCTCCAAAAAGCGAGAAAATGACGAAAACAAGAGAGGCACGCAGACAGCAGGAGCAATAGATAAGAGAGGAAAAAGAGAGACGTCTGCTCGCTCTCAGGGTCAGAACAGAAGATGTTAAAGTTGCATTGTATTTTATAGCTACGTTTGTTATAAAATACAACAATCAAGCTCCTTGAGCCATAAAAGACTGACCTCGCCCCACTTTAAGACTTTTTTGCTCTACTTAAAGGAAAAGTAAGGGTTTTTTTTACAATCTGAGCCTTCTTTCGGCAATAAAACAAGTAGTTTTACTCACCCATAGCAGTTTGGTGTCAATTGGAGCAGTATCGCAGAACTCATGTTGAGCCGTTCTGTTCTACTAATGATCCCGTATCCGTTAGCGTGAGTGCTCGGGGCACTGATTTGCGGTCTCCAAATAACACAAACTTTAGCACTTTTCAAATCACAAGATCACTGTGTCAGGGTAGACTTTTAGTAGATTCCAAAACGGCCTGAAACCCGATATCGCAACAGAAAAGTAAAGTTCAGAGCGGTGTTAGCTTCTTTCGGACTAGCGGTGTTTACAAAACAGCTGAGTTCACGCATGCGCACTGTCCTCTCTGATGACGTCATCAAATGAAACTATAGCTGGATATCGGGTTTCAGGCCGTTTTGGAATCCACTGAAAGTCTACCCTGACACAGCGATCTTCTGTGATTTGAAAAGTGCTAAAGTTTGTGTTATTTGGACACCGCAAAGTAATGCCCGAGCACCATGTTAACGGATACGGGATCATTAGTAGAACAGAACGGCTCAACATAAGTTCTGCGATACTGCTCCAATTGACACCAAACTGCTATGGGTGAGTAAAAGTACTTGTTTTATTGCTGAAAGAAGGCTCAGATTGTGAAAAAAAAACGTTCTTTTAATAAACAGAACTACATTTGAAATAAATTATTGACTTTAGTTTTCATTCTTGCTTTACAGTTTAGTGGACTTTAGTGTTTGAATGGTATGATGTAAGTTTCTGTGATGTTTGCAAATGTTCATGTGCACTGAAACTTCATTTGAAAAAAAAAAAAAATCGTGAATGAAATTGAAATCTGCCAGAAAAATCGCAATTCAATTTTTTTCTTAAAATCGTTCAGCCCTACCACACACTACAGGCCCTTTAATGTGGCGAGGACAGAAGTGGAACAGGCCCAGTGGAGTTTGGACCAGAAACACGTCACGTCTCCTCAAAGCTCTTCTATAAAAACACAGCTGCAGTTTAACACACACACTCTGGAGACAAAGGTAAATACTGTACCCTTGTGTGTCAGATGCCCTCCCATCCTCCTGTATCTCTGTGTGTCAGATGCCCTCCCGTCCTCCTGTATCCTTGTAGTGTTAGAATGAGATGTCTCTAGTTAATCTGCAGATGTTGTGGTTGGAGAAATATAGAAATGTTTAGGAGGAGCTGGTGATCCACTGGTGTATTTCTCATGTTTTATCCATTGTTGGCTCTTTGAACGATTCCTCAGAGCAGACCTATTCTGCAAAGTCGATTTTTTTTTTTTTGTCCCATTCTGTGTACAGTCTCTGAACAGTTTAATCAAATCTGAGCTTGGGTCATATCTCTCTGTGATTAGTTTGTAGATAAAATAAGATCTCACATTGGGTTTTGTCATGTAAATAAATATAAAAAGTGTAAGTACTCTGAATAGCTCTTTCAGGTGAAATATTACAAAAGAGTTACAACCTACGAAACAACTCCAGGTACATTTGTGATGGGGAAACATAACAGATCAGAAATGAAATAAATCAGTAATATTTAATGTAATGAAACGGGCCTTGTGGGAACTGGATCAGAAACACATCATGTCTCCTCAAATAAAATAATAAATACTGTACCCCTGAGTCAGAAGTCCTCCCATGCTCTTTTGAGGCACTTTGAAATGAACCGATCCAAAAGATTTACATCCCGTGAAAGAGCCGAAGGAAAGAAAATAAACTCTTGATATAAACTGCACCTCTGTATTTCTGTTAGATTCAGTCATGGCTGAAATGTGGTTCCTTTCACCTTTGTGTAATACCTTAAATTCTAAATATGCAGCATTGTTAGATCAGAAGCTAGTGCCTCATGTTGGTTTGAATAAAGTGAGGTTAGTGTATTTGCCATACCTTAGAGCAGACCTGTTGTGCTTGTGTCTGTTCGGCAGTTATAAACCATGACACCCGTGGATCACTATGATGGACATTTTAAATTGCAATGTTGATCCAAAATGTCTCAATAAAAGAAACAAGCCCACTGATTTACACGTTAGGAAAACTGCTGACGCCACGGTAAACACCATCACAACAGATCCCCACTCAGCAGATTTTGAGATGAGAAGCAGATTTTTTACATTTGTGCTAGTACTGTCAAACAATTAAGAGATTAAGAAGAAGAAGAAGAAGAAGAAGTGACTTTATTGATCTCACAGGAGAAATTCTTCTCTGCATTTAACCCACCCAGGAGCAGTGGGCAGCACATTACTGCACCCGGGGACCATCTCCATGATCTTCTTGCTTTGGTTTGGTCAGGACCTCAGTCGGAGGATTTTACCTATGGTGCATGTTTTGAGTTGATGGGGGAAACCGGAGTGCCCGGAGGAGGAAGAACATGCAAACTCCACACAGAAAGGCCCGGGCGACCTTATAGCTTATGGCCATACCAACATGCCACACGGGGATCGAACCCAGAACCTTCTTGCTGTGAAGCGTGAGCACTAGCCGCAGTGAACGACGGGGTCACAACCCTAAGCCTTTGGGTCGGGCACTGGTCTCACTATTGTGTCGGCCTACGGGCACCTGAGGCCGGAAGTCAATGACACACGGGTGGAGAGAGGAGCTGTCAAGCGATCACCACCCGGTCATGAGTTGGATCCACTGGCAGAGGAGGAAGCTGGAAAGACCTGGCAGACCCAAGCATATTGTGAGCGTCTGTTGAACATCTGCCAGAGCCCTCTGTCAGCTGGGTCTACAACTCCTCTGGGAGAGTTTCTCATAGATTCTGGCGGGAACTGGGGATATGGAGTCCGAGTGTACCATGTCCTCCACCTCTTTTGTCGATGTGGTCGTTCATAGTTCTAATCATGAGGTCTGTGGGGCCAGTTGCAGCAGCAAACCCCTGAACCCAGTGGTGGACAACGGAAGTAAGCAATGCCATCAGGCCGAAGGAGTCCTATTGAGCCTTGCTGACTAGTGAGAGGCAGCTGACGGGTTTAAGCATGCTGTAGTTTGTTCAGTTACAGAGACAAAAACTCTGGAGGGGGACTCAGTCGGTCTCAAAGAAATTCTGGTAAACATTCCGATGCCTCAGGAGGGGAAAAGCAGAGCTTCACCATCATTATTTATGGTGCGAGTGGACAGCTGCTGACCTTGACTGGGGATGTTGCGGGCAGTGAAAAGAATACTTTGAGGATCTCCTCAATCCCACCATCATGTCTTCTGAGGAGCAAGAGGACTTGGAGGTGGACTCACCCATCACCCTGGCTGTCTGAAGTCACTGAGGTGGTATCTTAAGTCTCTGGATGTTATAGGGTTGTCTTGGCTGACACATCTCAGGTCGGGGGGCAGTACCCCTGGACTGGCAGACTGGGGTGATGGTCTCTCTGTTTAAGAAGGGGCACTGGAGGGTGTGCTCCAACTACAGGGAAATCACACTCCTCAGCCTCCCTGGTAAAGTCTGTTCCAGGGTACTGGATGTCTTAATGTCTCATGGTGCACTTTGAGCTTCCTGCACATTTTCTAATGTAGTTTTCAATTACTGTAGTGTACAAATGGCAAATGAACCAACCTCAAACACACACTACAGATGCATGTTGTATTTCTCTGAGGGAGGGGAGGTGAACAAGGTTTAAGAGGATAATTCTTGTGTTCTGTTTATATGTTAGAGAAGGAAAACAAAAAAATGGCAGATTAATACAAAGTATTGGGACTAAATAATAGACTATTTAAAGTTGACCAGTCATATGAAACTCACTGAGGCTAGTTGTTATAGGGGTGAATTTGGAGCCAAGCTCCATATTTGGAATTCCGAGAATCATAGCAACCAAAGAGTGACTCCGGAGCGAGACTGCTGAAAGTAGTGTTCCTTCCCACCCTCACTGCTTGTTTATCAGGGGTGCTTAGCCGTGCTAAGCACATCAGTCAACACTCGTGGAAGCAACCTGGGGGAAAGAAGGTGCCTGATTGGTCTGTTATTAATGTTCATGTTTTGGACAAAATAAAATAAAAACCCCAGGCAATGGGTTTAAAATGTAAAGTGAATTAGAGTAAGCATATCCATGCTCACTTTCTGTTTGGAATGCAGCGCAGGTAACTCCCACAGGTAACTTTAACGCTAAACCTCTGTGTCCATGTGTTACAGATGCAGAACCTCTCCTCTGTGGGCCCCTGGCAGAACCTCTCCTCTGTGGGCCCCTGGCAGAACCTCTCCTCTGTGGGGCCGTGGCTGCAGGTGGAGGGCTTCCTTCTCTCTGGAGGCTGGTCCCTCGTGGCGCTGGTCTGCTTCCTGCTAATGTACGTCGTGGTGCTAGTGTCTAACGGTACCATTGCCTTGGTGATAGCGCTTGACCGCGCACTGCACACACCCATGTACCTGCTGTTTTTGCAACTGACGTTAAACGACATCATGGGTAACTCGGCGGTCATGCCACAGATGCTGGTGGACCTTCTGCGCCCGCCGGAGGGCCGGGTGATGCACTTGTCAGCGTGCGTCCTACAGGCGTTCCTGGCGCACTTCAGCAGTACGGCTTCGTACACGGTCCTCATGACCATGGCGTTTGACCGTTACGTGGCGATCTGTAACCCGCTTAGGTACACCACCATCATGAGCGGCCGAATGCTAGTGATGCTAACGGTGTTAGCGTGGGGCGGGGCTTTGCTGCTGGTGAGCATACTTATTGGTGTGACGCTGCGGCTGAGGCGATGTCGCTCAATGATCGAAGGGTTGTACTGTTCAAACGCGTCTCTGTTCAAACTGTCATGTGAAAACACTCTTCTCCAGAACATCTTGGGTCTGATCCTGACTGTTCTGCTGCTCTCCAGCTCCATCAGCTTCATGCTCTTCACCTACCTCAGGATCACTGTGGTCTGTGTGAGAAACCAGAGCTCCAAGCTGAACAGAAAAGCCCTACAGACCTGCTCCACACACCTGCTGGTGTACCTGCTGCTGCTGCTCTCCGGCCTCTCCATTGTGGGGCTCCAGAGGGTCCAAGGGCTGGTGGAGGAGAGGAAGGTCATTGCTGTGTTCAAAGACCTCCTGCTTGGAGCTCTCAACCCGATCATCTACGGTCTACAGAGCAAGGAAGTTCGGCGCTACCTACTCCTGTCCTGCAGGGGGGGCAGGACTCACACACAGTAACACACACCATGACACAAAATACGCACACAGAAAACACACCACACACTACAGGAGAATTTGCCCCGATTTAGGCTGCGATTTGCTTCTCCCTGAGTTTGGGGAGGTGTGATCGGACTTTTGGTCTTTGTATGCGAGTTTGATGCCGCTGCACATCTCATGTGTGTGGCATCAGTCTGATTCTGAACTGCTCTGCCAGATTGTAACCACCAAACATCAGCAACTCTACAGTAACTGTCAATAAAACAGAGCGTCAGGGGCAGATGGAGTGGCGGAAATAGACACGCAACATACAAACGCAACATAGACACGCAACATACAAACAAGCGAAAATAATTATTACGCACCTCTCAAAGTTGTAAATTTGAAACTGCAGCATCCACACATTATCTATAGAATTTGTCCTCCGCAAATAATGACGGTGCTGTTAATCCCGTTTGAAGTCTTCTTTAAAAGTAAAAAGTCAAGAGTAGTTCCACACAGCGCAGATCGGCATGAAGCTGCGATTAGTGATAGTCATTCTACTTCTTGTGTACTTTATCAACAATATTCTGTCCATTAAAAATCATGTATCTGTCCTTTTACTGTAGACGGGAAACAGCAGCAGACAGGTCTCGGTCTCGGTACGGTTCCATTCGAATCCTGGTGCGGTTCGTTTGAGATGAGAATGCAGACCGGATTCGATCCGACACAAGTTGGCTTTTTGTACTTAACGAGCTCCTGTCGTAAGTCGAGCATTATGGGAAACCGAGGCTGACGAAATGAAACTAAACTAAACTAAACAAAAACAAGGCTTACTTACGTTTTGCGTGAAGAGCAAGAGTCAGAACTTGACGCGCCCACATGAGCATGAGCACTTTTTGGTCCAGACCAAAGCAAGTGAACTATCGGACTTTCCTGGTGTGAAAACGACCTTAGTCTGATATGTCTCTAATCTGCAGATGTTGTGGTGTGTCAGATGCCCTCCCAGATGTTCTGGTGTGGTTGGAGAAATATAGAAATGATTAGGGGAAAAAACATGTGTATTTGACTTTTTTCCTGATGAAAACACCAGAGAATGACACTGACTCTGACTCTGAACACTGACTCTGCTCCTTCACCTTCTACTGACAGAGGAGCTGGTGATGATGGTGTATTTCTCATGTTAAAACAGACCTATTCTGCAATGTCGACTTTTCAGAGCTTTTTACCATGTTATAGTTGTTTTCTTCTCATTGACCCTCTGAAGTTGTATTTGGAGTGATTCATACGTTTGAACAATATTTAATCTCCATATTGTCAGCATACACCCACTGCGCTCTCCTCAAATTTCTTTTTATTAACCAGTGATAGAAGTAGGATTCAGCAGCATTGCATAGTTACTTCGGAACTAATTTTTAAAAAAATCTACTGCTGATGTGCAGCAATACATAGAAAATGTTTAGTTTATTAATGATTTCAAAAGATAGACATGTCCCATTCTCAGAACAGTCTCTGAACAGTTTAATCAAATCTGAGCCTGGGACATTTCTGTCTGTGATTAGTTTGTAGATAAAATATGTTCACACACGGGGTTTTGTCCAGCTATCCCTCCATCCATTTTCTTCCTCTTATTCGGGGCTGGGTCGCAGGGGCAACAGTCTAAGCAGGGACTCCAAGACTTCCTTTACCCCGGACATTTCCTCTAGCTCCTCCGGGGGGACCCCAAGGCATTCCCAGGCCAGTCGGGAGACAGTCCCTCCAGCGTGTCCTGGGTCTTCCCCGGGGCCGCCTCCCAGTGGGACGTGCCCAGAACTCCTCCTGAGGGAGGCGTCCAGAACAGACGCTGCGGAGGAGCTGCGGCTCTACTCCGAGCTCCTCCCGCGTGACTGAGCTCCTCACCCTATCTCTAAGGGAGCGCCCAGCCACTCTGCGGAGGAAACTCATTTCGGCCGCTTGTATCCACGATCTCGTCCTTTCGGTCATTACCCAGAGCTCAAGACCATAGGTGAGGGGAGGAACGTAGATCGACGGTAAATTGAGAGCTTCGCCTTTCGGCTCAGCTCCCTCTTCACCACAACGGTTCGGTACAGCGACCGGATCACTGCCGACGCTGCACCGATCTGCCTGTCGATTTCACACTCCATCCTCCCCTCACTCGTGAACAAGATCCCGACATACTTGAACTCCTCCACTTGAGGCAAGGACTCTCCACCCACCCGGAGAGGGCAAGCCACCTTTTTCTGCTCAAGAACCATGGCCTCGGATTTGGAAGAGTTGATCCTCATCCCAGCCGCTTCACACTTGGCTGCAAATCGCCCCTATGCACGCTGGAGGTCCAGATTCGATGAAACCATCAGGACAAGATCATCTGCAAACAGCAGAGATGAGATCTTGTGGTTCCCAAACCGGATCCCCTTCGGCCCCTGACTGCGCCTAGAAATTCTGTCCATAAATATAATGAACAGAACTGGGTCCGGTGTTTTGTTATGTTGATAAATATAAAAAAGTGTAAGCTCATCACACTCACCTCGCACAAATGCAAATCAAAACCACATCTGAGGAACCACATCTGTCCTGTATTTCCTTGAAGTGGAGTAGATCCAGAACACACACATGTTCCTCCACATGTGTGTAATAGTGCTGTTATTCCACTGACACTGTCGTTCCTTTATAAAGATACAGACGAGACAGGCTCCTCTCTGGCCACTCTCACTCCACTGCTCCATCCGGGTCATAGATTTCACACAAATTAGCCCTGAAAGTAGCTCACTGTTTGAATAAATAACTGCTTGTATTTCTAACTAACATGTAATCTTTACAAATATGAAGCTACAAGCAATGACTTGTCGCAAATTTATTTTTAGACACTTGTGTTGAAAGTTAGCATTGCTGTTGTCATGTCCTGCTGCACACACCACTTTAATACTCGGCAATGCGGGTGAAGTGTCTTGCCTAAGGTAAAGGGAGAAATTCAATTTGTCAACTGGACAAAGTTTATTTGGTCGAAGACGTTACACAGCTCATCCAAGCTGGATGGAAAACAAAGAGGTGGGATAGTTTCATAGTAATTTCAGTGTAGTTAGCTCCTCCCTGCAGCTAGTTATAAGCACTCCACCAGCACTCTAACCAGAAGTGAAGAAGCAGCTTGGATGAGCTGCGAAATGTCTTCGACCAAATAAACTTTGTCCAGTTGACAAATTGAATTTCTCCTTTTACCGTGGATTGTACCTGGACGACTCCACATGTCTTGCCTAAGGACACAATGACAGAACTTGGTCTGAGGGGCTATGGATCCTCCGACCTTCAGGTTGGGGGCCCACAGCTCTAACCACAGCTTTAACCTTGTGCAGTGTCCTTGGGTGTTCTGAAAGGCGCTTTTAAATAAAATGCATTATTATTATTATTAACCACTGAGCCACTGTCATCTGCCACTGTTGCATACCCTTTTCACTCAAAAAAGATATTAACAAGATTTTTAAAAAACTACTAAATGTCATTACAACAAAGTTCTGCATGCTGTCAGCCCCTCTTTTGGACACTAGCGAGCAGAAGATTTGTATCAAAAGGACTGCGGCACTGCTGAAACCTGGATATCAATGACTGAGAAAATCAAATTGGAGAAGGAAGAGCATACAGAGCGAGGGACATGTACCAGTGACGGTGAAAACGGGTGGACTGGGAAAATAGATTTTTGAAAATAAGTGATTAAAGATTGCTCAAACACACGAATCACCAAATACAGTCTGCTGCCGTCAGGAAGGAGACTGAGGAGCCTCAGGGCCAAGACCAGCAGACTGAAAGACAGCTTCATCCACTAAGCTGTCAGGATGCTGAACTCTCTCCCTGCCCTGCCTCCCCTAATGACACTGCTGCTTAAATGACACAATTTGAGCTTTATTATGCTACACATTGTGTGTTTTACTTATTTACTTATTTGTATCATATACAAGTTTACTGTACTTTTGCTACGGGTATATGTGATGTTTTAGTCATGGTGTTTAGTGTCTATCAGATGTTTTATGTTCACTGTGGGCCTAGGGGGCGCTGCAATTTCAAATCCTGTGTGTGCAACCTGTACATATGGTTTTTGACAATAAAGCTGACTTTGAACATTGAATACAACTTCATGTGAGCCAGTGATGAGGGGAAACAAATATAACATGGTTTAAACCTCTAAAAAGTACACTTTGTGCACTAGGTCTGCTTTATATTTTAAATGTGTAAATTATAAGTAAGTTTTACTAATGTAATGCAAATAAAAATCAAACAAACTTAAGCACCTCCTGCCCTCTCCTTTGTGTGGTACAAACTGAGGCCTGCAGGGACAGAAGAGGAGGGGAGGGCATTTGACACAGGGACAGAGGAGGAGGGGAGGGCATCTGACACAGGGACAGAGGAGGAGGGGATGCAGAGACACAGGACACTGATAAAAGTCCAGACCCTGAAAGAGCTCTGGTCTGGTCTGGGAACAGGCTCACAGCGCAACTCGGTAAAACTTTCAAACACTAACCCTCTGTGTCAGATTCCCTCCCATCCTTCTGTATCCCTGTGTGTCAGATGCCCTCCCATCCGTCTGTATCCCTGTGTGTCAGATGCCCTCCCATCCTTCTGTATCCCTGTGTGTTAAATGCCCTCTCTGTGTATAGTCATTTAATTTTTTTTCTTACAGTAATATTTAAGTTATTTGCTCACATTGGTTAAGAATCATTGTGACTTGTGCATTTCAGATTTAAAATGGACAGTTTTTAAAAATGTTATTTAGTCAGTGAGTTTAACTGCATGTATTTGAATGTCCTTTTTGACAAAAATTAAAAATTAAAATTAATTAAAAGACAATTTAATAGTAAAAGGACTGGACCAGGATAGAACTCAGGGACTGAAGGTGGAAATGATCAATTCTGCTATAACTTGGCACATTATTCTTATGAACATTGTCCCTGATAGATAAATGAATAAATTCAAATTCAAACCAGGGCTAAACAGAGTCTAAACCAGGACTGAAACTGGTCTAAGAGTGTGTTGTGTTCACATGTGTGCAGTCTTATAGTTCAGGTCTAGTATACTAGTAGGTTTAGTCCTGGTCTAGCACAATTCGTACACAAAGTAATTAAAAGTGCTTTTACACATTCACACGTTTAACACACCAACTCTTAACACTCTGATCCACCTTGTGATGTCATGTGGTAATACAGGAAATACTTGACTGTGTTTTTAAACGCCATACACCTTCATTAGAATCATTTGGATATATTTGGATAGCCCCGGAATTTCCAAACTCTACTGAAACAAAGGTAAAAGGAGCGGTTAACTTGAAAACTACAGCTTTATGACATCAAAAGGAGCAAGAGCATTTTGAGCTTTGGAAATGTAGACGAATAATAAATGGTTACTCAGACACGTGTGGATGAAACAAAACACAACTCGGTATGTTTTTGAGGAGGTAACAGCGTTAACATGGCTTAAAGCTCACATGAGTCATTATAGGCGCACTCACACTAGGACGTTAGAACTGTGCCCAAGCACAGATAGCTCCTAAAGTGCATTACGTTTGACCAGTGTGACCACAATCGAACCGTGTGTTTGACCGGTGTAAGCGCAATCGAACCGTGTGTTTGACCGGTGTGAGCGCAACCGAACCGTGCATTTGACCGGTGTGAGCGCAATCGAACTGTGCGTTTGACCGGTGTGAGCGCAATCAAACTGTGCGTTTGACCGGTGTGAGCGCAATCGAACCGTGTGTTTGACCGGTGTGAGCGCAACCGAACCGTGCGTTTGACCGGTGTGAGCGCAATCGAACAGTACGTTTGACCGGTGTGAGCGCAATCGAACCGTGCGTTTGACCGGTGTGAGCGCAGTCGAACCGTGCGTTTGACCGGTGTGAGCGCAATCGAACCGTGCGTTTGACGATCGGTGTGAGCGCAATTGAACCGTGCGTTTGACCGGTGTGACTGCAACCGCTCAGTTGGAAGAGGTGGGCCAAAGCACGGACCAGTTACTCATGTACGCGCACATGTACGACTTTACAACTTTACTATACAAACCCTGTGTAACTGATGTTACTCATATTAGAAAAACTGTGAATAAACTCTGCAAATTTGCTCTTATCTTCAATAAGGACAGTGACAGAGACAGAAGTTTTACATCCTCTCGTCTCGGCTGTTCTCCCTCTGCGCTGTTTTTGTATCCATAAACTCACGGAGGAGTGCGTATCATAAGATGATGCATACCTGTCTCACTATTTGATAAATATTTCATGCTGCTCGACTTTCTCCGCTAAAAGTGAAAACAAGTGCAAACAAAGAGCGCCGTGTGATGACATCATTGTGCAGGTGTGAGTTTGGGCCATAGAGTCCGACAGTCGTGCTTGACCACGGCATGGTTCAAACATCCTAGTGTGAGAGCACCCTTAGTGTACAATAGGACCTTTAAATGTAATAATGTGTTTATAAAGTATAAGTCCAGTTTAATGTTGATTCAAAATGAGTTCAGTATAAATTTGTTGAAGATTTAATTCTCTCTTTAAGTCTCTTTTCTCTTTGAGAGACGAGGAAAACATGTTCTAGACTTAGACATTATTGTAAATCTGATGATTTTCTGTAACTGTTGCTATAAATTGGTGAAGGGACCTGTCTCACTCAGGGGGTCGATGGACAACATGAGCTCTGTGAGCGCTCTGTTGCAGCTGGAGGGTCTCCCTGTCCCCGCCTCCTTCCTGACGCCGGCGTTCCTCGTGCTCTTCTTCAGTCACCTCTTCATTGTCACGGCAAATGTGGGCATGATCGCTCTGATCTGCTCTGACTCCACCCTCCACCAGCCCATGTATGTCCTGCTGTGTCAGCTGTCAATCAACGACATCCTGGGCAACACTGCTCTGGTGCCACGCCTCCTGTATGACCTGCCCCGCCCCCCACACAGGCGGCTCATCTCATTGGGCAGCTGCGTGGTACAAGCGTTCATCACGCACCTCTTCAGCACCAATTGCCACACCATCCTGATGATCATGGCGTTCGATCGCTATGTGGCCATCTGCACGCCACTGCGGTACTCGACCGTAATGAGTGGCCACACACTGACGGTGTTAACGGTGACAGCGTGGGGGGTTGGGGTCTTGCTGGTGTCGGGTTTGATTGGCCTGACGCTGAGGTTAAGCCGCTGTCGCTCAATAATGTCAAATGCATATTGTGATAACGCGTCGCTCTTCAAACTCTCCTGTGAAAGCACGTTTATAAATAATGTGTACGGCGTGACCTTCACTGTGGTGCTGCTCACCTCGTCCATTGGTTCCATCGTGGTGACATACTCGTACATTGCGGCAGCATGCGCCACCAAAGGCAGCAGCAGCCTGAACCGTAAAGCGCTGCAGACGTGCTCCACACACCTGCTGCTGTACATGGTCATGTTCATGAGCGGGATACTCATCATCGCGCTGCATCGGTATCCTAGCTACGAATCCTACCGCAAAATATGCACCATTTTGTTCAACATCATTCCTCCAGCGCTCAACCCCGTCATCTACGGCTTCCAATGCCACGAGATCCACCAGAGCCTGCGCCGTCTGTTGCTCCGCTGCAGGAGGCAGCATTGAGCACGAACATGGAGGTCATTCTAAACCAGATGCACCTTAACTCAGGACACATCAGGAATTGTACAGATGATTGAGCATGAGTACGCAAAATCTACAGGCAACCGTGAGAATGAACCATGAAAACAAATTCAAAGCAGCCAAAGACACTGGACACACAGGGGCTCTTTCCCCCGTCACTTCCTCTAGAACAGTCTCTCAGTGACACATTTCATTACAGCCAAAGAGTTTCACTCATAGACTGTGTAAAGAATCTGATTAAGGGAGTGTGACGTCCGTCAAATGAAGCTCACAACGCTAGCAGTTATACAGACAAATTAACAAAATAAAAACACCAGGATCATGTAGAGCATTGTAGTGTCCCTGTTTTGTCCTCTGAAACTGTGAGAAGCACCTGCCTCACTGTGCCAAGGTACTGAACTAAATTTTCTCCAAAGCAAGTGGTTTTGGGCTGGATCACATGTTTATGTGATCAAAGAGAAATTGTGGGATTTCATTATTTGATATATGTGTATTTACATATGTAAACTGTAATCTCTCTGTGTACAAGTATATAGGTGACTTTTGTCTAGTTCCTGTATGTTTTTCAACCTAGTGTTCTGTAAGTAGCGTAAGCGTAACTCAATACGTTTACATAGGCTATGCTGACGACATCACCTGCTCCCATCCATCAATTATTGGCTAATTTCAACTATTGGCTAACTCGTCTATTATTGGTTAACGCTTGGAAGCTACTCTACAGGTCTCCTTACAAGGATGGGGAACTATGGGCAGTAAATTTAGAACACTGCATAGTTCAGCATAGCTACGACTATATAGGTGGCCACAGTGGTCAGTTCTCTGTGTGGTGTGGGCCAAGGGGACCCGATGTCCGTGTGTGGACAATGTGACAACTGAAGAGATGCCATCATTACATTTGTATATCTGCCTAATTCAGCATTAAATGCTATTAACCTCAATCTACAGTTTTTGCCCTTTCTTGATCCTTTTCTGTAAACTCACAGGGCTATGCCTTCTATGACTCTCAAGGATGCATGACCACCCCCCTTCCTGCCCTTCAGCTCTCTAAACCCTGGAGCTGATTGATAAGATAAGATTGAGAGACTTGTGTTCTGTAAGCAGAGACGACCTTTAACTGCTCGTACACAAAGACTCTCCAAAAGAGCTGCAACATCTACAAAGTTCCTCCTACAAAGAACTGACTGTAGTAAATTCAGATAAACTGGCCACAACCAAGACACAAATAAAAGACACAAATTCAAACAATCTCAGATAAAGGACTTTGTCAAGAGAAAGAAGAGGAATGGTGTAAACTGTAAACTGTTCATACTACGAATATTGTCAATGTTTGAATATTGATCTGGAAATGTCATGTGAATATCTTTTATTTGTGTAAATCTGTTTATGGTTCCTAATGCAAATGTGAGAGGAATTTCACACAACATTCTTCTCATCCCCCACTCAACTTCAGCCAACTCACACTCATGGCTTCACCTCATTGGTTTAGAAGAAGAAGAAGTGACTTTATTGATCTCACACAGGAGAAATTCTTCTCTGCATTTAACCCATCCTGTTATCAGGAGCAGTGGGCAGCACATTACTGCGCCCGGGGACCATCTCCATGATCTTCTTTGCTTCGGTTTGGTCAGGACCTAAGCTGGAGGATTTTACCTGGTGCATGTTTTGGGTTAATGAGGGAAACCGGAGTGCCCGGAGGAAACCCATCCAGACACGGGGAGAACATGCAAACTCCACACAGAAAGGCTCAGGCGACCTGGGGATCGAACCAGGAATAGAGTTAATCTCAGACCTTTGACCAAAGAGGTCCTTATCTTCTCTGCTGAACAAGGAACATTCCAGAGAGACAACGCCCAAGAAGTTAAAACTTCCAGTTCTCTCTTACAAATTCGTGCCCGGCTTTTGACATCTTTTATCCTAATTACTGTAGTTAATCTGACCGGAAGCAAAGCTTTCATATTTTTCCAAATTTAAATATGTGTATATTTGTTGTAGTCAATAGCCTTTTGGTTTAATTGGCCTTAATCTGTTACCAGTGCTGTTCAGACCTCATGGACACGAGGAAGGTGTATTTTGCTCCTCTTTAAACCGAGGATGCAGCGTTCCTTCAGCCTGACGCTGCCTGAGCCTGGAGCTTTTGTTTAGATCACGTGGCCTCCATCCATCTCAGCTCGTTTGATTCTTCAGACCTGACTTCAGACCTCCAAACCAGTGGACGTCTGGACCACACTGTGACAAACATCTCCACTCTCCTGATCACATGCACACATATCACAGATTGGTTTAATTGATCAGTTAAGACTCAACACATAACTTTAGATAAAGTTAAAGTTGTACCTTATCTCCAATCTTTAGACAACAGTCTAGATTCAGGGCTCTCAAGGCTCACGCTTGAGAGTGTGACACACGCAATTCGACGTATTCACACGCGCACACGCCACACATGGCATTTCTCACGCTGATTAGTGTTTGTTTTTGTTTTTTTGTGCCCAGAAAATCGGTCTGTGTGGCTAGTTTATGCCGCCCCCTCCCCCTGCTCCCCCGAGCAGGGGGAACAGGGGGAGGGCGAGCAGACGCGCCGTCCCCCGGGCACGTCCTGAGCCTCAGTCCCGGTGCCACGTCTCCTCTAAGACGCACCGACTCCGGTCCCGGTGTCTCCGTCTGTGCGTAACGTGTCCCCCCCGACGGCTTACGCGCGGAATACGCGCGGCCCAGAGCCGAACTGCCCGTGGTGAGTCGCGGTGAGACGCGATGAGACGCGGTGAGACGCGGGCCCGGTGCATTGACCAGACTCTTACATGAATCCGTTAAAAATGTCCCGCTCCCTCCTCCCCGCCCCTCTCAGCGCGCACTGACAAAGTGCAGTGATGATAAAACAAACTGAGAACCATCAGGTAATAACTTCATTTATATAACTCTCATTAGTTGCTTGGTAGTTTAAGTTTGCTCTTTAGACAAATAGGGCTCTCAACACGCAATTCGACGTGTTCACACACTGACACGGCATTTCTCACGCAATTCAAGCGCCAAAAATTGTTCACTCGCACCCCCCCCCCCCCCCCCCCTCGGAAATTACAGTCACACGCACGACCCCGCTCAAAACTTGATAGCCCTGGTCTAGATGAGCCTACACTTATTTGCATCTTTCATATCTCAGTGTCTGTTTAACTTGGTCAATAAATATTCGTAAACCACAGTTTGCTTTGGTGATAATTGATTATACTGGATTGGTAATATTTCTCAACATTTGTTGAGTGGTGAGCAAAACTATATTTCTAGTCAAAGCTAAACACTCACAAAGGTCACGTGAGCCCTTCTTTAACTTAGAACTCATAAATTCCAATCTTTAATATCAATTCCCCCTTTAATACCTCTACAGCGTGTTAATACGAACATTTTAAGACCAAAATGACGAGGCTCACAGCAGCAGTTACAGAGAAAGAGGTGAAGTGAGTCGATTGAGCCAAAGTCCCCCTATGCTCACTTCTTATTACGAACACAGCGGCTAGTGGGTTAGCTATGTCTATTAAGTCATGCTTTCAACCCAGAATCTCCATTAATATGTTTTGTTTTTGAAAATATGATGAAACTCTGGGACGTCCCATTGCTGTCTGCGACATGTTTGTTGTTTTGTCAGTTTTGACTCAAATATTGAATAAAATCTGGAGCTTGGCACTGTACAGAGGTGTTTATCTAATCTTATCTTTTATTCGTGTTTTCAGAGCTTTTAACCATGTTATAGGTGTTTCCTTTTCACTGGAGTGATTCATGTATGTTTGAGTAATCTTTGTTTTCCTGTATTCAAGACATCATTGCTCCAATCTACCCCCATTTTCACCACCACACACTTCCTTCTCCAGTGTTACTTTCTTAATCAGTTTGTGATGTGATCAGTATTAATTACAGAGATAGATATATAGTAAAAGAATAAGAACATGGTCAAGGTTATATGCTTTATTTAAATGTGACATTTATCATAGACACAGGACTGAAAAAGATTGAGGAGCGAGCAGCTGGGGCCAAAGGTCAGAGGAGTCAAAGAAGATTAGGGTTAGCTCGGTCTCTTGGGTGAACGTTAGCCCTTAGCCCTGTTAGCCTGTCATTGCCTGATTTGGCCCCATTTTAATGGAACACTTGTTTAAATGTAAACACATTTATCCTGTGTACTCTGACTGTGATGTGTGTCTCATCTTAAACACATTCATATTAAAGTTTTAAACTGAAACAAAAACAATGGTATTTGACCAGAATTCTCAAAATTCTCAGTTTTGATTTGTTAACAGTATAAATCATAGACTGTATATATAAATGGACATAGCTAACCTGCTAGCCGCCACGTCGCAAATAGGAACTGAGCATGGGGGCACTTCTAGCTCCGTCTGACCCCGGCTCCAACTGACTTAAAGAGCCCATATTACAGTTTTTTTCTGATCTATGTTAAAAATGTCCTCATCAAAAATTTATTTCACACATTTAACACACGCTCCTATAACCATTAGCTTCGTGAGCGTCATTTGGCCAGAGCTGAACACTATGCTAATGCAGAATTTTTACAGTCACAGAGCAAGTATAGAAGTCATAGTCATAGTCATAGTTTGCTTTATTGTCGAAAAACCATATGTACATGTACATAGAGTAATTCGAAATTTCGTTTCCCCACGAACCAGGCAGGACAGTGATAGAGCGGCTAGGGGAGGGGCCGCTGCGCTTTGGCGCGCCGCCGACTGGGAGATACAGAGTGGAAAAGATGCAATACAATCAATGACAATTATACACAACATGTAATGACAGAAAAATAAATTGGACAGGTAACATACGGTGTTTTTTTCTTTGGAGACAAGGAGGAAGAGTGTGGGGCGAGGGAAAAGATCAGAAATCAATGAAATTGATTGAAAACTGAAGAAGAAGAAGCAGACATCCTAAAAATAGAGAGGGCAGTATTACTTAATACATGTGAGTGTGAGTCCAATAGTGTGTGCCAATGTTTTTGTAGAGTCTGTGAGATAAGCGGCAGCTGTCGGCCTTGTCGTGTTTGTGCAGAAGATGCAGTCAAAACAAAGAGTCCAGTTCAGTTGGATCACATTTTCCAGGAGAATTGATTACAAAAGGGGAATTTAACATAATCGATACATTTTAGAACCCAGGCGAACCGACAATTTGCCAGAACCCTGGTTTCTGTCAGGTCCCCACTTCCTGCAGGTCTGTGCGACTTGTAATCCTCCCCCCGCACGTATGATAATGAAAACGGAGCTACTGTTCCCCACAGTTCCATATACATTCTCTGCAATGTTATCCAGCGCCAGGGGGGTTCCACAGATGGATGAAACAGTTCATCTGTGTTTTCTCCTTCTGATGTTGCCCCCCCCGAGTTTGCAGTTCCCCGTGACTGTCCGGCAGATTGGGACTCTTTTTATCCGCTCGGCTCCAATTAGTGATGGGTCAGAAAACATCCCCCAGGCCAATCCAGATGTCCTGCCATCAAGATTCCAATAGTGAATCGCTCCTTGTCCTCCGGTAACAGCGGTGCCAGGTGGACGACACGTCCCTCGTGTATCAGGCTAGAGAACTAGAGAACCAGTCAGTCCTTAGGACTGACTGGTTCTCTAGACCAGCGCTCCGGTCAATATACAAAATTTGTCAAATATACAAATTGCATAGGGACCACTTAATATTCCAAGGATCAATTTGATTGAATGACTCTCATACACAGGACTGTCCAGAGTATGGTTACTTCAGCCCCAGGGTATGTGGACATGCTCAATTTGAAAACCCGTGCCAAATCAGGAAAGGTTTCATGCATAGACTGTATAAAGAAGTGGACTAAGAGAGTGTGATGTCACCCACAGCGTTCGGCTCCAGTCAAATGAAACTCATGAGGCTAGCAGTTACAGGGGCAAATATGGGGCAGGTTTCATTGGCTCCAAGTTCCTAATGTTCCTAAAGTATCATAGCAACTAAAAATTTGGAGGGATGCTGTTGAATGTAACACCTCTTCCTGTCTGCATTGCTGGTTTGACGGGGAGCAGGTGCCTAGAAACACTGTCAGTCAGTTATTAATGTTCATATTGTGATGTATGGACAAAATAGCGAAATAAAAACAGAAGGATCATGTAGAGTGGGTTAATACAAACAATTTAATGTGAGAATATCACAAGTTTGACAGCACCAGTTGTAGAGAGAGGGGTGACGGTTTTTCAGCAGAAAGTGAATTGGAGTTGATGGAGTCGGAATCTCGCCCCTGCACACCTTCATGTATATAGAGAGTCTATGGTTCTAAATCAATCACTGCGTGCATATGGTAGGATCAGAATGGATTTCTCCAAATCCGATCCCGTTACTCGGTGGGTGGTCTGTCCTATAATCCCAATGCACATGAAACTCGTGTAATCGGATAATGGTCAGCGACCTGGCCGGTTCCGCTACGCTATGTGGCACTGTAGTCCAACTACTTCCGGGTGGTGGCTACTCAATAAAAACACAACAAACTATGTGGCGGTATACAAAGATGGCGCTCGAGGAGTTTGACGGAGCAGCATTGGTGTACGTGTTGTGCATTCTTCACAGCCATGATTTCGTCTGACTTTTCCGGCAACAATCGCTACTTATGACGGCATCGGCGCCTCCTGCCACTTCTGGGTGAAGTCCCTGGCGAAAATTCCCGCGCATGCACAGTAGGCCTACACCAATTGGATTTGGGAAACCAATCCCTATACGATCCTTAGCCTGTGCACATGAATTCGATACGATCCCAATCCATTTGCAATCGGATTCCACTCGTCCATGTGCACGCAGTGAATGACAGGGTTAGATTCTGGGTTGAAGTTTTAGTTTTTAGTTTTAGTTTTAAATATATTTTTTTATCTCTTGGGTTAAGGTTAGCCTTTAGCCCTGTTAGCCTTTAGCTATGTCTCTTGGGTGCAACGCGGTGCAGCTGCCTGCAGATGGCGCTGCGCAGCTCGCGGCTCACCAGGCCGTAGATGAGCGGGTTAACAGCAGGTGGGACAATGATGAAGAGGATGCTGAAGAGTTTTTTGATGTTCGGGGCGAGAGTGGGGAAACGGTACGATATGATGATGATGACGGACGCCATGTTGTACATTATGTAGACCAGCAGGTGGGAGGAGCAGGTTTGTAGGGCCTTAGACCGGGTCTGGATCGGGTCTAGACCACCGCGACCCAGGACTGCAAACAGGATCCGAGTATACGAGAATGCCGTGACCAGGAACACACTTGTGCTGACTGCATATGTCATCACCAGGCCTGAGGGGTGGAGTCACAGGGGGAAAGCATCAGGGTTAGGGTCACTGAGAAAGAGTAGTAGTAGTAGTAGTAGTAGCAGCAGCAGCAGCAGCAGTAGTAGTAGTAGTAGTAACTGTAATTACGTAGTAGTATTTGTATTACTGGTCATGGCAGTTGTTGATGTGCATGGGCTCACAGGACAGTAGTAGTGGTAATATAAGGCACTCCAAATATTTTAGCCCCAGGACATACACCTCGACTAAACATTTTCAAATGGCAAATATTTGTTGTAAATGAGATTACAATAAAACAATCATTCCACATTAGTTTTATAAATCACTACAGGGGCTAATTAAAAGTCACACACTACAGGAGAATTTTCCCGATTTTGACTGCAATTTGCTTCTCCCTGAGTTCGTGAAAGTGTGACCCGACTTTATGTCTTTGTGTGAGATTTTGAAGGCGTCACTGTGACTCTGAGCTGCTCTGTCAGATCATAACCACCAAACATCAACAACACTACGGTAACAGCAGATAAAACAGAGCGGCAGGGGCAAACAGAGTGACGGACTCGGAGGCGCAAGACACAAACTCAGGAAATGGTGAATATAGTGAGAAGACTTTGAAGTTGTCAATTTAAACTGCAGCATCTCATCCATATTCTCCTTAGACTTTGCCCTCCACAAATATTGACACCCAGTCCACAAAACGGTGCTATTAATCCAGTTTGAAGCGTTCTTTAAAAGTAAAAAGGCCAAAGTAGTTCCTCACGTATGTCTGTTACATCCAGACAGCGCACGGATCGAGGTGAAGCTGCAGATTAGCGACAGTGACTTTATCGCCAACCTTTAATGCTTTAAAAATCATGCATCTGAAGTATGCCACCACATTTGACACAGTTCTGACTTGTATCTAAACTAGAAGTGCAGTGCTCTGATCTTTTGAACACTTAAAAGTCTGTAAGCGAGTAGTTTTACTCTAGACAGGAAATAGCGAACACGGCAGTGTTATAGCCTGTGGTGCTCAGCCAGATCCCACCGCAGTCTTTGTGATGAAAGATTTAAAATCTCATAAGATTCTCTTCATATCTGTGGTGTGCACTTTTTGTTGCATGTTTAAAAATGGTTGAAGACCAAAAAGTGGAGGAGTTCAGGTATCTCGGGTCTTGTTCAGGACTGAGGGGAGGATGGAGCGTAAGATTGACAGGCGGATCGGTGCAGCGTCGGCAGTGATGCGGTCGCTGTACCGGACCGTTGTGGTGAAGAGGGAGCTGAGCCAAAAGGCAAAGCTCTCGATTTACCATCAATCTACGTTCCTCCCCTCAACTATGGTCATGAGCCCTGGGTAATGACCTAAAGGACAAAATCGCGGATACAAGCGGCCGAAATGAGTTTCCTTCGCAGAGTGGCTGGGCACACCCTTAGAGATAGGGTGAGGAGCTCAGTCACATGGGAGGAAGAGGAAGAAATTGGATGGATGGATGGATGAAGACCAAAAAATCCTGTAGTGTGTGGCGGGCCGACGGCCTTAACTAACTTGTTTAAAACAGTATAGCAAACATGTTTGGGGGAGTGCTCACTTCCATAAAAGCCCCTGTACCCCCTGTGGAGAACTTGGTACCCCCAAAACTTCTCCAACCAAAAATGGCACCACCCCTGATTTGTAGTACTGACCGTGGTAGTGGTTGATGGGCGTGGGCTCCCAGGATAGTACCCGTATTTGATGTAGTAGTGGTATTTGTATAAGCACTAGGCCTAATAGTAGCAGTATTTGCAGTAGTAATATAAGCTGTAGTACTAGCAGTACTTACCATAGTAGTTGTTGATGGGCGTGGGATCACAGGACAGTCGAAGTATTCCTCGGTTACTGCAGTAAACATGTTGGATCAGAGTCCCACAGAACTTGGTCCCAGAGTGAAGGCCGAACAAAATCCCGATCAAGACAAAGGCTGAACACCAGGACCAGAAACAGAGCCAGAAAACCCGAAGTGGCGTCATGACAGCGTTGTACCGGAGCGGCTCGCACACAGCCACGTACCTGAGGACAGAAGTGGAGTAAGGGAGTAAACCATCACCCACAGCGTTCAGCTCCAAATGAAGCTCATCGTGTTCCTTATTTGGAATTCTGATCGTGTGCATCATAGCAACCGAAGACCCAATCGGGACTGAGGCTGTTAAAGTTAGGGATGTTAAGGCTGTTATGGACGAAGAACACAGGTGCATTTTATTGATGGCATTTTGAATGCACAGAGATACCGTGATGAGATCCTGAGGCCCATTGTTGTGCCATACATCCATGAACATCACCTCATGTTTCAGCAAGATAATGCACGGCCCCATGTTGCAAGGATCTGTACACAATTCTTGGAAGCTGAAAATGTCCCAGTTCTTGCATGGCCAGCATACTCACCGGACATGTCACCCATTGAGCATGTTTGGGATGTCCTTGACCGGCATATACGACAGCATGTACCAGCTCCCACTAATATCCAGCAACTTCGCACAGCCATTGAAGAGGAGTGGACCAACATTCCACAGGCCACAATTGACAATCTGATAAACTCTATGTGAAGAAGATGTGTTGCACTGCATGAGGCAAATGGTGGTCACACCAGATACTGACTGGTTCTGAGTCCCCAGACCCCCAATAAAGAAAAAAAAAAATGCACATTTCGGGGTGGCCTTTTATTGTGGGCAGTCTGGGGCGCACCTGTGCACTGGTCATGATGTCGGATCGGCATCTTGATGTGGCGCACCTGTGAGGTGGGGTGGATTGTCTCGGCGGGGCAGAGGTGCTCGCTGTCACACATTTGGACAGATTTGTGAACAATGTTTGAGAGAAATGGTAGTGTTGTGTATCTGGAGTGAATTTTGGATCTTTGGGTCCATCTCAGGAAAAATGGGAGCAAAAACAAAAGTGTTGCGTTTATATTTTTGTTGAGTATAGTTGCTCTTCATTTCATCTGTTTTGGACAACTCTCAAACTGACTTTTAGTGCCCTCTGATGGTTGTTAAACAGAACACAGTCTTGATATGTTAGGCTGTATAAATGTAGTGATGGTTACTACACTTGGTACTTGCTGTTTGGAGCATAAATGAGCCTTTAGTGTTGGCTAAACATACCTGTTGTAGGCCTTGTTGTAGGTTTAGACAGCAGGTGTAGGTTAGCATGAGTGTAGGCTAGCATGAGCGTAGGTTAGCATGAGTGTATGAGCATAAGGTTAGTATAAACATACTTGTCATAGGCCGTATTAGGGGTCTATAAAAGTATTATTTACCTGTCGTAGGCCATGGCAGCGAGCACGGTCTGCACGGCGACTCCGTACAGGTGAACGGCGAAAGCCTGCAGCACCGCAAGGGAGTGGCTGATGGAGCGGTAGCTGATTGGCCGCGAGCCGGGACCCTGGGCTGCAGTTGTTCGGTCAGCGTACAGGAAGTGCATGAGGATGCGGGGACAGACGGCCGTTGCCCCCAAAAGATCAACCAGAGCCAAGTTGACCATCAGCACAAACATTGGCCGCCGCAACCGCCTATCTGTTGCCACAGCAACCAGCACTGCCCCGTTACCCACCCACACAAACAGGAAGTTACACAGCAGCAACAGGAAGAGGAGGGGCCCGTAACTGGGGGCAACCAGGAAACCCTCCAGCTCAAACACCACCGGGTCCAAAGCCGCGGACGTGTTAGACATCTGTACCTGAAACAAAGATCAGGCCAGAACTATGACAAAGACCAGGACTAAGACCAGACTAGAGACCAAACTAACCACCAGACCAGAGCCCGGACCAGAGCCACAGACAAGTTAGAAATCTACACCTGAAACCGGACTGAACCTGACCCAGGACTAAGATCAGACCAGAGACGGGTCCAGGGCACCGGCGAGTTATTTTTCTTTCAACATTCATTTCGGTATCTCACATATGGGACAGCCCTCCAAGCTGGTCCCCCAGAAGCCTTACAACACTACGCCATCCCTGACTGGCTGGAAAACGTGATGTATGTTCCACAGGGAGGTGGGACTTCCTCTGAAGTAGACAGAAGAGAAAACACAGACAGCTCAATGGGGTTTTAGTAAAACGTTAGAATCCCTCCTCAAAAACTGCAAGCATGACGCCCTGACAGACTGTGTCCCATATGTGAGATCCCGCACTCATTTTTCAGAGAACTCCTTTCTTAAAGGGATAGTGTAGTCTGGTTAACACCTGACCATATCACAAGTGAGATATGGGTCTGGAAACTCGCTTCGAAAAATCCCGTAGCGGAGGTGTGGTTAGCGATTGCCAACGGCCGTTTATTGGGCGTTATGAATGTCTATCATTGAGCGTATACGTAAGTCCATAGCCAATCATGTCAGTTGTCAGTTCAAACTACAAGCTTCCGTTTGTCATGTAGTACGCGTCACCGTCTTTCCACCCCTCCCCCGCTCTCTGATTGGGGCCCTAAATCTGGGACTCTCGCTTGGACGAGTTTCCAGGCCGCCTTCCAGTTCGAAACGAACGGAAGCGGCCTGGGAATTCCCAGGCTAGGGATAGTGTGTTGTTTTTTTTTATGTCAATCTGTATGGGTTTCCTTCTAAAAGTTACGTGTGTTGAAACCGGCTTACCTCTGACACTCTCAGCTGATCCCGATTCAGCTCGCTTTCTGGAGCCCACGTAAGTAGGTCCGGTAACTTCCCTGGAACATGAAATAAAGCTTGTTCTTCTTCTCAAAACAAAATATTTGTCCGAAAGGTGATATATTTGCGTCGGAAACAGTTGTCCACGAAACATCCAGCAGCGTATTTTGCATTCGCGTATTTTGCATTCGCGTATTGTCTCTCTCCACTCGTATCACTACGCCCATGTTAACTCTGTTCACCTTCAGCGGATGTCTACGCCGAAGTTTACAAGTGAACAGGCAGATAGAGTTAACATGGGCGTAGTGATACGAGTGGAGAGAGACAATACGCAAATGCGAAATACGCTGCTGGATGTTTCATGGACAACTGTTTCCGACACAAATATCACCTTATATATCACCTTTCTGACAAATGTTTTGTTTTGAGAAGAAAAACAAGCTTTATTTCATGTTCCAGGGAAGTTACCGGACCTATGTTCGTGGGCTCCAGAAAGCGAGCCGAACCGGGATCAGCTGAGACTGTCAGAGGTAAGCCGGTGTCAACACACGTAACTTTTAGAAGGAAACCCAAACAGATTAACATTTCATAAAAAACGCACTATCCCTTTAATCTAACAATATCTGCAACAACCTGAGACTGACCCAGAACTAGGACTAAGACCAGAGACCAGACCAGAGATCAGATTAAAGATCTGAGACCAGAACCTGCCTGGGATTCAGACCAGACCTGAGATCCAGACAAAACAACATGAACAAAATCTTTATCCATCACATTTTAAGGTCTCTTTTAGTCATGAGACATCACCACAATTACCACAGTAAACCAGGCCTAAACCAGGACCGAACCTGGATTAGACTGAGGCTAAAACAGAATTAAATGTGGAATAAACTATGACTAAACCATGACTGAACCACGAATAAACAAAGTCCTATAGGTCTAAGCCTGGACTAAACCATGAGGTTTAAACCGTGTCTTAACCAAGTCTAAACCAGGACTAAGCCAGGTCTAAACCAGGTCAGGTTTAAACCAAGTCTAAACCAGGACTAAACCAGCTCTATAAAAACAGGACACGGCAAAAACACTAAATCAAAACATCTCACAAGCTGTTTTTGATGACATCTTCATATTAATTAGTAAATGAAAGAAACAGATGAAATGTCAGTGTTAAGAAATCTGGTTGGTTAAAAAGCATCACAGATTCTGATAATAAAACATATCTTAATCTGTGTTTGACTTTCAATTTAAATAAAGTTAATTTAAAAAATCACCTAAATTCCAAAATTCAAATCCAAAACTGTTATAAACTCATGTCAAAGAGAATTATTACAGCAGCTTTTCATTTTTTAATCTCAGAACCTGGTCAATCAGAATACAGTTTCAGAATATTTTGACTGGATTTGCATTTAAATTTAAAAAGCAACATAGAATTAAAAACAGCTTTATGTTTGTTTGCATTTATTTATCACTATCTGGAGAAGGAAAATTACACCTGCATCATTACAAGAGCTGTGTTGTCTATTTTTCTCACTGATTCTGTGCAATTTGAACTCTAAATTACATGACTCAATACCATAATGTACTTTTACAGAAAAACTTTTAGAAAAAAGTAACAGTTACTCAAAATTAGTTTTCAGATTACATAATCTCAGTAGATGGATTTAGTTCCCAACACTGCCCATATGTAATCATGTGTTATATTCTTCTGAAGGTGCGGGCCTGTCGGAAGCTCTACTTTGGTAGTGGTTAAGAATCAGCTCGGATAAGATAAGATACAAGAGCCGGTATTTGTCCCTCAGTATTGCAACGCACAGTTTAAGAATAACAAGAAAATAGAAAAATAGGCACTCAAAAAACAAAACAAAACAAAACAAAACAAAACAAAACTGACTATTCGTATGTACAATTAGATGTCCCCATAAACTGTAATCCCTCACATGTTCAGGCAGAAAATCATAAGGGTCATATTTTCATTTGATAATCTTGTTTGGTTCAGTCAAATGCATAAGACTTTTGTAGTCCTAGTCCAGTCCTGGTTTAGTCCTGGTTCAGACCTGGTTCAGATCCGGTCTTACCTGGATCAGAGTCAGTCCTCTCTGTGTCACAGACTGTTGTGTTAAATACTGTTCTGTGAATATGTAAATGAGGAATATGAATATTAAAGAAGCTCAAAGCATAACGTCACTCAGGACTGAACCAGGACTGAACCAGGACTGAACCAGGACTGAACCAGGTCTAAACCAGCTCTAAACCAGGACTAAATCAGGACTAAATTCAGGGCTAAACCAGGATTAAAGTAGGATTAAACCGGGATTAAATTGGGATTGAATCAGGACTGAGATAGAACTAAACTAGAACTAAACTAGTTTTATGGCATCACAAAACCAGTACTAAAGTAGGACTAAACCAGGACTAAACCAGGCCTGAACCTGAACTGTGGGTAGTGTATATTAAGGTTATGGTGCATGTTATAATTGATTCTCTGCATTTGACCTGTCCTTCAGTGTCTCTGGGTTAAACCCATCAGAAACATAAAATATATCTCTGGACATAGCTAACCTATTAGCGGCTGTGTTCCAAATAGGAAGTGAGCATAACTGCACTTCCTGCTCCATCATCTCTGGTTCCAGTTGACTCTCTGCTGAAATGACAAATACATAATTTCAACAAAACAATGGTGTTTTCTTATATATATATATTTTTTGTCACATAATCTCTAGATAAGTTATGGAATTTCCTAGTGTGATTTATATATATATATATATATATATATATATATATATATATATATATATATATATATATATATATATATATATATATATATATATATATATATATACACAGTATATAATGATTCTAATGTGGTGGAGCGGTTTGATGTTGTCGGGAGCTTTATGCCCCTGGTAGGGTCATCCAAGGCAAACAGGTCCGGGGAGATGGGTCAGCCTAAGAACAGTTCAAATGTCCCTAATGATGAGTTCAAGAACGAGGCCAGTCGCCTGGATTGGCGCCACCTGGGCACCACCCTGGAGCCAAACCTGATGTGGGCGCTCAATGGCAAGATTCTGGTGGTCGGACCTCTCCCCAATAGGTCTGGCCAGGCACTGCCCAAACCTGTAGGAGGATCCGTTAGGTGCAAAGAGATCTGGGTGGCAGTGGAAGGCAGGGCCTTGACGACCGGATCTTCTGACAAGGAGACTAGCTCTGGGGACATGGAATGTCACTTCACTGGGGGGGGGGGGCTGAGCTTGTGCGGGACATTGAGCATTACCAACTAGATAGAGTTGGCCTCACCTCCACTCACAGCTTGGGCTCTAGAACCCAACTCCTTGAGAGGCGCTGGACTTTCCAGTTCTCTGGCTTTGCCTGCAGGGAGCGGCGGTGGGCTGGTGTGGGCCTGCTCATTGCCCCACAGCTCAACTGCCGTGTGTTGGAGTTCACCCCAGTGAACAAGAGGGTCACGTCCCTGAGCCTTCGGTTCGGGGACAGGTCTCTCACTGTGGTGTCAGCCTACGGGCTGAACAGCAGTGCAGCGTACCCAGCCTTTTTGGAGTCCCTGGGAGGAGTACGAGACAGTGCACTGACTGGGGACTCTGTTGTTCTAATGGGGGACTTTAACACCCACATCGGCAACGACAGAGACACCTGGAGAGGAACGGCCTCCCTGATCTGACCCCGGGCGGTGTTCTGTTATTGGACTTCTGTGCTAATCACAGCTTGTGTATAACAAACACCATGTTCAAGCACAAGGGTGTCCATCAGTGACCTCTGAAGGGGGACTTTCAATTCACACCTCCAGGAGAGTTTCTCCCAGATTCTGGGGAGGCTGGGGACATGGAGTCTGAGTGGACTTTGTTCTCAGCCTCTATTGTTGATGTGGCCATTCGTAGCTGTGGTCATAAGATCTGTGGTGTCTGTGACGGTGGCAATCCCTGAACCTGGTGGTGGACCCCGAAAGTAAGGAATGCCGTCAGGCTGAAGAAGGAGTCCGATCAGGCCTTGTTGGCTGACAGGTCAAGCGTGCTGCAGCCTGTGTGGTCGCAGAGGCAAAAATGCAGGGCTGGGAGGAGTTTGGGGAGGCCATGGAGGAGGACTATTGGTCAGTCTCAAAGAAATTCTGGCAAACCATTCAACGCTTTAGGAGGGAGAAGCGGTGCTTCACCAACACTGTTTACAGAGCGGGTGGGGAGCTGACAGACATGTTGTCAGACAGTGGAAGGAATACTTTGAGGATCTCCTGAATTCCACCATCATGTCTTCCAAGGAGGAAGCAGAAGCTGGGGACTCGGAGACGGACTCGTCCATCACTGAGGTGGTTGGCAAGCTCCTCCGGGGCAAGGCTCCGGGTTGGATGAGATCCGTCCTGAATATCTTAAGTCTCTGGATGTTGTGAGGCTGTCTTGGCTGACACGTCTCTGCAACATCGGTTGGGGACAGTACCTCTGGACTGGCAGACCAGGGTGGTGGTCCCTCTGTTTAAGAAGGGGCACCGGAGGATGTGTTTCAACTACGGGCGAATCACACTCCTCAGCCTCCCCGGTAAGGTCTATTCCAGGGTACTGTAGAGGAGAATCCGACCGATAGTCAAACCTGGGATTCAGGAGGAGCAGTGTGTTTTTTGTCCCGGCCGTGGAACACTGAACCAGCTCTACACCCTCCATCGAGCACTTGAGGGTTCATGGGAGTTTGCACCAACCACCACATGTGCTTTGTTGATCTGGAGAACGCATTCGTCCATGTCCCCATGTTCCTCTGGGGGATGCTCCTGGAGTATGGGGTCCCAGGCCCTTTACTACACTGTAAAAATGACAACTTGAATTTGTTCAGATTACTAGGATTTTAGCGTTCATACACAATAAAACTGCCAGTTGCATCGTACACTGTCTCAAATGAGTAATTTCAACTCACTTTTGTAAGTTTCTGTTAAAAAGTTGATCTTAATTCATATTTTGAGTTGACATGATATACAAATTCAAGTGGACGGTAGTTTGGGCCAGGCCAACTAATCTGCGCATGCTTATTTGGAATAATCTGCCGTTGGGTTCTGCTGCAACGGGGTAACCGGAGGAGTTTATCAGGGGTTTTCCTTGGGTTTGGCTTTGGAAAAGAAATGTCCACCATTTTTCCCCTCAGAAGCACTGGCTGTCTTTGCAGAAAACTTTGTCATAAAGAGACTAACGAGTCCTTTTGTCAACATTGATGTTGACGAAAACGAAATGAGACGTTATTTTATCTCCTCTTCGCGCATATTTGCAGTTTTAAGTTGGTAAAATAGAAACTTGATTAGCTGGTGTGGGCGGCTAGTAGCTCAGTTGGTAGAGCGCTTGCCTAGTGATCCAGGGGTTGGCGGTTCGAATTCCGCTCTTGACGGGTTGACCGCGTGTAATCCCAGCTCCTGCTGTTGTGTCCTTGGGCAAGACACTTAACCCCACCTCGCCCCCAGTGTCTGTGGACAGCAGAACACTGCTTGGACTGCTGCCCCCGTGACCCGGAAAAGCAGAAAAAGATGAATGAATGAATGATTAGCTGGCACAACTTTAAAAGCTTAGTTGGCATTACTTTAAAAGCTTAGTTGACCCAGCAATACTTAAAAACTCTGTGCAATCGGTTGCCTTGAAAATTTGAGTTGAACTAACTATTTATTTTTTACAGTGTAAGGGCTGTCCAGTCCCTGTATGATCGGAGCAGGAGCTGCGTTCGCATTGCTGGCAGTAAGTCGGACCTGTTCCCAGTGCATGTTGGACTCTGCCAGGGCTGCCATTTGTCACTGGTCCTGTTCATTGTAATTATGGACAGAATTTCTAGGCGCACTCAGGGGACGGAGGGGATCCAGTTTGGGCACCACAGGATCTCATCACTGCTGTTTGCAAATAATGGCTCCATTGAACCAGGACCTGCAGCATGCACTGTGACGGTTCGCAGCCGAGTGTGAAGTGGCTGGGATAAAGATGAGCTCCTCCAAATCCGAGGCCATGGTTCTTGACCGGAAAAAGGTGGCTTGCCCTCTCCAGGTGGGTGGAGAGTCCCTGCCTCAAGTGGAGGAGTTCCAGTATCTCCAGGTCTTGTCACGAGTGAGGGGAGGATGGAGCGTGAGATTGACAGGTGGATCGGTGCGGTGTTGGCAGTGATGCGGTCGCTGTGCTGGACCGTTGCTGACTTACTGCATCACCGTGTGGTACGGCAGCTGCACCAAGGCAGACAGGGAGTGACTTCAGAGGGTAGTCAAGACAGAGCAGAAGGTCATCTACACCTCCCACTACCTCAGCAGAGCCAACAACATCATCAAGGACAGCTTCCAACCTGGCTCTCAGTTCTTTGACTTGCTGCCCTCGGGTGCGTCACAGGTGCATTAAAGCAAGAATTAACAGACTCAAAAACAGCTTCTTCCCAAGGGCCATAACCACTTTGAACACTCACATGCACTGACTTACCCCCGTTCCTGTCCCCCACTCTCCTCCATCCACCCGTGTGCAGTTACTTAACACAATGCAATATATCTTGTTGGACAATATCTATTACTGCGTAATATCTTGAATTGGGTTTTGTAGCAGATGCACTTGTTGTTGTGCAATACCTAATTACAGAGTAATATCCTGTGGTGCAATACTGAACACAGTGCTGTAGCTTGCAGACAACATTTAATACAGCACAATATGCTAAACTGAGTTCTGTGAAACATCTCTCTCTCTACAATGTAGAGACTCTCTAGTGCAGGGGTCTTCAACGTTTTTCAGGCCAGGGACCCCCAAACAGATGGCGAACTGGGCCAGGGACCCCCTACTATATATACGGCATAGAATTGTGTTTTATATTAAATTGAGCTTAGTGTCATGTATAAACATTGCTACTCTGTTATGGTACATCCAATACAAGGAAATAATACACAGGTTAATACTGTATTTTACACTATAAAATATAAAATTATATTATTTTAAAGTTAAATCAAAAGATTTCGCGACCCCCCTGCAGTACCTCCGCGACCCCCCTAGGGGTCGCGACCCCCCTGTTGAAGACTTCTGCTCTAGTGTGTCTGCTCTAGTGTGTGCAACATCTGAGCAAGACTTGCAATAACTTGGATAACTAATGTGTAGCACAGGACTTTTTTTGCAAAAAAATACTGTGTTGTAAATATCCCACTGAGTTGTACATATCTTAAATGTCTACTTAAATGTCTGCACTGAAGTGAGATGCTTTCAATCTCATTGTGAGTATGTACAATGTAAATTGTACATATGAATAGTGACAATTAAATATTCTATTCTATTCTTGTGGTGAAGAGGGAGCTGAGCCGAAAGGCAAAGCTCTCAATTTACCATCAATCTACATTCCATCCCTCACCTATGGTCATGAGCTCTGGGTAATGACCAAAAGGACAAGATCACGGTTACAAGCGGCCGAAATGAGTTTCCTCCGCAAAGTGGCTGGGCGCTCCCTTAGAGATAGGGTGAGGAGCTCAGTCACACAGGAGGAGCTTGGAGTAGAGCCGCTGCTCCTCCACGTGTAGCTGAAGTGGCTCAAGCATCTATTTCAGATGCCTCTTTGACGCCTCCCTGGGGAGGCACGTCCCATCGGGAGGAGGCCCCGGGGAAGACCCAGGACACACTGAAGGGACTATGTCTCCCGGCTGGCCTGGGATGCCTTGGGTCCCCCCGGAGAAGCTGGAGGAAGTGTCCAGGGTGAAGGAAGTCTGGGAATCCCTGCCCCTGTTACCCGGCCCTGGATAAGCGGAAGAAAATCTATCTATCAATCTATCTAACTTTAAAGGTTGTATGGAGGATTTTTTTTTGTTTCAAAATGCAGCAGCCTTGTAATTATGATGACCAAAAAAAAAAAAGAATGAAAATCAACTGTGGACATGATGGGGCCAGTTAAACATTAACCAATAGATAACATTATCTAATGTCTGTTATGTTGTCAATCAAACTCCCTACGCTTCTAGCGCAACTGACTCGCCGGCGCGCTGGGATTACGTGGTTTACGTTCGCCTCTCACACATTCCACAGATGCTGTTTACTCAACCAAAGCAGCGGTTCTTGGTGGCTTTTTCCAACTGTAGCTTCCTCGCAGTTTGCACAAAGTTTGTTGCGATGGCCGACAAGAATCCACTACCAGTTAGATGCAAAAGAAAGCCCTTTTTTAGGTCGCTGAAAGAAGACAAGGGGATTCCTTCCGGCGATGACATGCACTGAAGCAGAGGGTCTAAAGACTGATGCGTTGGTCGTTAAATTACTTCTGGACAGGTAAGTTCTGCTTATCATTTGAAAATGTACATTATAGTTACAGCAGCAACAACAATTCTGAACACGCAGCTTCAAAAAATGATTTCTAGCATAAGGAGGAGTCGGTTCTACTTAGGGAGCTGTGGGCTCACTCTCACCTGGATAATGTTAAGGGCTCTGTGAGAATTTTTTTTTTTTTTATTTCTCCAGTGCCTTGAACACAATCCAACCCTCTCTGATGAGTGAGAAGTTGCTCAGGATGAGTGTCAGCTCCTCCATTGTCTCCTGGATCACTGAGTCCCTCTCAGGCAGGCCTCAGCACGTGCGACTGGGGACCACCCTGTCTGACACTGTGGTCAGTAATGTAGGAGTCCCTCAGGGTACAGTCCTGTCTCCGTTCCTGTTCACTCTGTAAACCTCTGATTTCCAGTACAGCTCACGGTCCATCTGCAGAAGTTCTCTGATGACTCTGTGGTGGTTGGGTGTATCAGGGAAGGACAGGAGATGGAGTACAGGACGATGATTGCAAATTTTGTGGAGTGGTCCCAGGCAAACCGTTTGCTCCTGAACGTGGACAAGACCAAGGAACTGGTGATTGACTTCAGGAGAAAGAGGACACCAGTAGAGCCCATTACCATGATCCATGATGTGTGGCCATGATGTGGAAATAGTGGAAATAGAGCATGAGCAGACTCTACTTCCTGAGAAAGCTCAGATCTTTCAATGTGTGCAGTAAGTTACTGGAGATCTTCTACCAGTCTGTGGAGGCCAGCGCCCTGGACTTCGCTGTGGTCTGCTGGGGGAGCAGCACCAGTAAAAGGGACGTTGAACAGAACAGAACTGATCCGTAAAGCTTACTGTCGAAATGGGCCGCCTCGTCGAAATGAGCCCACTAGTTGCCTATTTCGACGGCGGTGTCTATTGAGTTACGCCCTCCAGTCGAAATACGCCGCCTTACGTCGAAATATGCCGCCTTACGTTTTTCGTTTACAGTTGTATAGATTTAAAGCTAACCTCCGCAGTTTTACAAGATATGTCTTTAGAGTTGAGGTTTTTGGATTAGAGAGTTGTATGCTGTTTGCATACGGTGTCTTTAGTCATGTAAAATTCCAACTAATTTATATATGCGTAGGCAGTTCATTTCGACATGCTTATATTATCTGTCAAATAAGGCTCCGACTGAAGGGAGCTCATTTTGCAGCCCACTTGACCCATTAAATAGTGCTCCCACTGTAGAATCATCATTATTTACTCATTTATATGAATATGTGAAGAGGTAGCAAATCTTGACAGACATACATCTTCACCCAAATAATGCATCTACTAAAAGTAGTATACCTCACCTTTGTGATACAGGGGACACTGAAGATGGGACAATTTCATGCAATTCAATTTAAAACAACGGGCTTGTCTCTTATTCATGATTTATGAGGACAGGAAAAGGGACAACAGAAGAAACATTTATTTACAAAAATATATACAGTATATACATCCAAGGAGGGAACTTTATCACAGTGATGATGCCTTTAGGAGGGCACATGCGACCTCTATTCGAGCCTTCAAGACTTCTTTCTGGTCTGTCTTGATTGAATCTCAGAGGGGAAAACTGCCTCCCTCCCATACATCAACAAAAAAGGGGAGTGTTTTGTAGTCGTGTGGACCTTTGATCTTAGTGAAAATAATGCTGCATCCAAAAATGCATCCCAGTTGTTCTGCTGGTCGATCACCAATTTTGTAAGAGCCCTAAGAAGTACAAATATAAATATAAAATATAAATTTAAAAACATTAACTTAAGTCTAGTAGTCTGTAGTGTGTGTGTAGTATAGAGAAGTACACAAAAAACTTGCTGTTTTATGTTGTCATTTGTTTTCTCGTCCAGTCCATTTGCTTGTGGATGGTATGCAGCCACGAGACTCCTTTCAATACCCATGAGGGCACAGAGGTTGTTGTTGAGCTGAAACATCATTGTGACATGATGAAACAGATTTAAAAATATTAATAAGAACAATCCTGAATTCCATTCTCAAAATCATTTCACAAATTCTCTTCCCTGATCTGATAAAATACTTTTGGGGCAGCCATGACACAATGGAACAGATGTGCTGTGTCACTTCAAATGCTGTTTTGGTCCTTAAAGGAAAGGCCTCAACCCATTTTGAAAAATAGTCAGTGGCTGTGAGGATGTATTGAAAGCCATCTTGAGTTTTTGGGAGTGGTCCAGTCAGGTCTATCCCAACCAACTCCCAGACAGCAGACATCTACAAAAGACAACCAGTGGTCAGGAACCATTGTGAATTAAGTGCAGTTTCACAGGTAACCAGACATGATAATCTATTAGGCTGCCCTACAGATATGTTAATACAGTAGAGGTGCCGCTGGCCTGAGCCTGGAGACAAAGACTGGAGACAAAGGGGTGTGAAGACACTCTCTCAAATATACTTCTGGAACAGTACTTTCTGTTATTAAGTAGGGAAAGTCAAAACTGGGTCTTGGGATAATACCTTGATTTTTAATCTTGAATTTTTTTATTTTTTTTTGCTTACACTACAACTGCACTCTATACATTTACCTTTATACTTTGCAGTGCAACAGCCAAAGATCTTCCAGTTCTCTGGCATCTGTCACACTCCGAGACCTTTAAGAAAATTGTCATGATAAACAAATTAATAATGTCCTAATCTAATTGGCTGAACAAAATGAGTCCTTAACATAATACAGAAATAAATCACATCCAGCACATCTGGCTTCATCCTTTGTTTGGATCACTCTTCTTTTATCTCCGTAGAAGAGCTGTCCATCTGCAGTATACAGTCACAAAGTGATAAACAACATTTCCTAAGTAGGTAGGTAAGGTAAGGTAAGGTAAGGTAAGGTAAGGTAGTTGGTTCCATAGTGTAGCGGTTATCACGTCTGCTTTACACGCAGAAGGTCCTGGGTTCGAGCCCCAGTGGAACCAAGGTTTTGGCGGCACGGTAGCTGAGTGGCTAGCGCTCTTGCTTCACAGCAAGAAGGTTCCGGGTTCGATCCCCGGGTCGCCCGAGCCTTTCTGTGTGGAGTTTGCATGTTCTCCCTGTGTCTGGGTGGATTTCCCCCATCAACCGAAAACATGCACTACAGGTACCTCCAGCTGAGGTCCTGACTAAGCTGAAGCAAGAAGATCATAGAGATGGTCCCCGGGCGCAGTAATGTGCTGCCCACTGCTCATAATAACAGGATGGGTTAAATGCAGAGAAGAATTTCTCCAGTGTGAGATCAATAAAGTTGCTGCTTCTTCTTAAGACATTGATATATTTGAACACACATTTGCCTACTTACCCTTTACTGTAAACTTCTTAGAATACCTCTTCAAGATAACATTTTTAATATGTAGGCAGCCCATTTAGTCACTCTAATCCAAGGTTAAATATAGGCTAATTATACACAGCGCCTTTCTAAACAAAGTTACGTTTTCTACGTTCACATGGAAACAAAATAACAAAATACAATGTAATGAAAACGATAACGATGCAGTCAAATGTTAAATCCAAACTATTATCATCTGACATCGATATTCTGCCACAAATTATCAATCCTTACATGCTTAATTGGTTAAAACATACAATAAAACCAATACACTGTTAAAATGTTACTTACTTGTGTGAAAAGTCCCTCAGTCGTCCAGGTAGAATCCATGATAAAAGGAGAAGTTCAATTTGTCAACTGGACAAAGTTTGTTTGGTTGAAAACGTTTCGCCGCTCATTTGACAAAGCCTCTCGGATGAGCGGCGAAACGTTTTCAACCAAACAAACTTTGTCCAGTTGACAAATTGAACTTCTCCTTTTATCACGTTACTTACTTGTGTTGCAATTGTTGAAAACAACTCCACTTTTGTTGAAAATAACTCGACTTCTGCCTCAGTAACTCGACTTCTGCCTCATTCTGTTGAAAACAACTCAACTTCTGCCTCTGGAGCCAAGCTCGATGGCATTTAAATGGAAACAACACACAGGGGGTGTAGCGCTTGGAGCTCATTCTGACGAGGCGGCCCATTTCGACCGGACACTTGTCACGTGATCGGCTGTGAGCTGGAGACATTTGTCACAGTGAGGGACAGGAGGACACTGGACAAACTGCTCTCCTCATGGACACTCCTGCTCACCCACTGCACCAGACCATAGAGGGACAGATAATACTCCCTACAACAGTACAACTCAGTCTTATGTAACAGATAACCTTATGTCCTGTCAGTCATCATATTGTTGCACTGTCTTTGTCTCTTGTTTATAGCTGTGATTTTATATTTTTATTACTTATTTTTCTATAAGTACACTTATATAATTGTGCCTTATTTGACACCCGTCTCTTGTTTTTTGCTACTTATTTTCAGAATTTATTTCTACGATTTATTTTTGACTCTTTGTTATTATATTTGATGAGTGAGCTACTATGTCCAAATAATTTCCCTTGTGGATCAATAAAATTGTCTAAGAAAATGGATGAATGGATTCTAATAGTGTTTTATTTAACTGTCCTACAACGCCCCCTGCTGGTCACCTCTTGGATGACTTTGTTTTGAGTTTACTCCAAAATAAAAATCATAAATATAATATAATAAAAATATAATAATAAATAAAACAGATTCAAAAGCAAAGAAACATTTTATTTAAAAAAAAAACAACAACAAATGTACATTTTACACATCGTATGATCAGTATTTGGACCTGTCTCTGTCTCTCCGTCTGTCGTCCCTCTCTCGCTCCCTCCCCTCCTCCCTCCTCGTCTCCTCCCTCCTTCTGTCCTCTCTGTATCGCTCTCTGCTCCTGTCTCTGTGTCGGTCAGAATCATAATTCCTTTCTCGCTCCCTCTCCTCCCTCCCCTCCCTCTCTCTGCTCCTCTCTTGTTTTGGTTCCTTCCTTGTCTCCTCCCACCTCATCTCCTCCCTCCTCATTTCCTCTCTCGTCTCCTCTCTCCTCATTTCCTCTCTTCTCATCTCCTCCCTCCTCGTCTCCTCCCCTCTCCGCTGTGCTCTGTCCCTCTCTCTGTCCTCCTCTCTGCTCCTTAGCGCCCCCTGTTGCCCGTGTGCATGTCTGTATTTGTCGTATCCTGCGTCGTGTCTCTCCTCCTTCACCCTCAAGGCTCCTGACGCACCCGCCACACCTGCCCCACCTGCCCCACCTGCCCCACCTGCCCCACCTGCCCCAGGGCGAGCAGGAGGGGGCGATGGGGAGGAGCTTGCTGAACGCTGCTCTTTCTCTTTATCCTTTTTCTTTTTCTTTTCTTTCTTCTTTTTCTTCTCTTTTTTGTCTGGAACACAAAGAGATTTCAGTTTAAGGTGAAGCTCAGAGCTGCAGAGACGCACAGATCCTGGTCAGAAGTAGAATTCTCACAGAAATACAGACAATTTAATTTATGAAAAATGTGCAAAGGAAAGCGCTTTGTGGATTTGTAAAGGGGAAGAAGTCTGTGCTTTTCTATCATCTGGATTTAACACTGCACTGTGGAATCTGGAACTCGTCTTCATGGAGATGTCTGTGTATTCCCACAGTCGTACAGGGAGGATCCAGAGCGGCGAAACATCTTCACTCTAAAACCTTTGTCCTAGGGCTGTCAGTTTAACACGTTAATTAGATTAATTAATTACACTGCAAATTAACACGTTATAAAAATTTACGTAGTTAATTATGAGCGGCAATTCAATGAGCACATTTTAAATTTGGCGTGCGGCGAACGAATCGCTGCCAGGGCCTTTGAACTGCGAGTTTATTTATAAAAAGAACGAAGACGGGACGATCAACAAGAACGCCGTGATTTGGAGCTTTTGTCAAAAAGAATTTTCCGATCACCGAAGCTGCTCCAGCCTGACAGATCAACTGAACCAGGCATGTCCAAACTATGGCCCGTGGGCCAAATGCGGCCCTCAGATAAATTTTTCTTGGCCCTCAGGCTTCCAGGCGAATAGGCCCAAATTACCTTGAGCAGAACTTTTAACTGCAAGTTTTTTAAAATCTACCTCGATAAGACAATATTTAATATTTATTGTGTGGTTCTGAGGATCTTAGCGTGAATAAAGGACTGAAGCTCATTCTAACGTGTTAAACATGCATATATTTCAGTTATTGACTGTACTGAGCACCAGTCTATGGCCCTCGATCGGCCCTCTGCTTCATCTGTGTTTAGATATGTGGCCCTTGATGAAAAAAGTTTGGACACCCCTGATTTAAACGATTAACACGTCCAGATAAGTTCCATCGTTACCGGTGATAGAGCAAGTGTGAGCGCACTTCACCAAACCAACAAACCAACAAACCACCAAAACAACAAACCAACAAACCATCAAACCACGCTCGCAGAATTTGAGGAATGAATGAGCAAAGCGACCACTTGAAAACTGACAAACTCAATCGCAAAGTGGTTCCAGAAAAGAAGAAATTTACCGCACACTTGCTTGACTTTACTCTTATTCCTTTATTGGGCTTAGAGCGAATACCGCGTTTCGCTTCTACAGCGTCATCAGGCTCAATCGCAAAGTGGGTTAGTTTGTTCGCTCGCTCACTCTCAATCTCTCTCTCTCGCACACTGTTAAAATGCGATTAATTAGATTAATTAATTACAAATCCTGTAATTAATTAGATTTTTTTTTTTAATCGCCTGACAGCACTAGTTTGTCCAGTTAACAGAAATGAATTTTTCTTTTGCTCTCCATGGACATGTTCTGGCGTTGCCTGGAAAGATGCAGTGTGGCATTAAACTTCCCTAACTCCTCGGAGACAAACAGGTGATGCCACCGAACCAAGTTACAGTTTGGATCTACAGAGATTCGACCACATGTTCATCCAAGGTATTTTTGTGCAGTAAAGACACCTGTATTTTTAATAAATGCAAGAGATAACTTTAATGCTTTACGGTGAAACATTCCAGGCAAAGCCATAACTTTTCGTTTTTAAATGAGTAAATGTCTGGTTGATAGCCGTTTTTTTTTTTACGTTAAAAAAAAAAAAAAAAAAAGTTATGTTATGTCATTATGTTAAATTAGAAGAAAGGGTGGAATTAAATAAGTTTTTTTCTTACCAATCCTTTTTGGGCAAATATTTTGTTTTTGTTTGTTTTTTGTTGATATTTCTGTTATTGCACTTTTAAATGAATGTAAGTTGCTTATTGCCCAAAATAAATAAAAATTATCCACATTGGTTATAATCTTTACATATTACATTTTAAAAGTTCATTCATATGTGCTGTCCCTTTACAGATAAATTAATAAGCAGAAAAGTTACGTAGTGAAGCTTTAAGAAAAGTTTGATTTCCCTATTGTGATGCTTTGAGGAATAAAAGTTTCAAATATTTTCATGATATTCCGACTTTTCCCTATCGTTTCAGATGTGTAAAACTCCGCTCAGAGTGAAGTTCTCCGTTTTTTGCAAACACTTGTCACTTGTCGCTGATGCTCCTGGAGTCAGGTTAAAAAAAAAAAACAGACGCTCCTCACAGAAAAAAGAATATTTGTCTGTGGTCATACCTTTCTTGCTCTTCTTCGGGGGCAGTAGTTCCTCCTCCTCCTCCTCCTCAGACTGCGCCCCCTGCTGCATGCTCGGAGCACAGCCCTGCATCCTCAGGTTCCTCGTGATGTCGTCGATGTCCTCGTGGTCTTTGGGCGGTTTGTAGTCCTTCACGTGGTCCACGCGGATCGTACGCCCTTTGATCTGGAAATGTATGCGCAAATATAATGAGTCTCCTCGAGATCTTGTGAAAGGATTACATCAGAAAGTGGGACAGGTTGAGGTCCTTTTGGAAGGATTTCAACCGAAGGATCTCGACGTTTGGATATCATCACGGGGATGGTGACAGAACTGTGTAAAGCCAACGCAGCGCAGTCTGTGCACCAAGAGGAACTAATGAGATCTCTCATGAATCTTCATGGCGATATGAAGATGGGGGTCTGGCACCCGAGCTCAGTCTAAATTATTTACCTGGGTCTCTAAAAATGTATTTCTAAATTAACTCCCCTGGATTATTATTATGTCTCCTGTGAAAATCTGGCTTCAATGGTTATCTGTGTTTTGACTTCGCCTCCCTGCATCAACACTTCCAAGGCCATCTGTTATCTGGACTCTACATAAACATGGCACACACTCTTACACTGTCACTGAAAACAGAAATAATAGTAAAAATTCCCTGTCTTTAGAAGGTCTGACCTCTGCTCTCGGTTCAATCAACTTCATCGATTTCCAATCTGACCCCCCCCACATCCTTCCTTATGTTACCAACAAAAAAGATCACCTTATGTTATATCTCCAATTGTTTTTCTGTCATTACATGTTGTTAAATTGTCATTGATTGTACTGCATCTTTTTCTACTCTGCAACCAAGTTGGCGCCGCGAATGGCAGCCCTGGTGCTCGGAGTGTCTGTCCGCTCTAGGTATCAAAGCAAGTTCCTAATGTTGTGAACCTGTTCACTCATATGGCAATAAAAACCTTCCTGATTCCTGATTTACCCGTCAGATAAATATAAATATCACGCACGCTGCATTCTGTAGCAGAACCATAAATCACATCTTGATTTAGGGGATTTAGGGAGAGGGAGGTCAGAGCGGCAAGTCGGACAGCAGCAGTTACAGAGAGAGGGTCCACGTCAACTGCAACCAGAGTTCGAAGGATCCATTTTGTGCCATGCCCACTTCTTGTTCGGAACGCAGCGGCAGGTTAGCCATTATATATGCAGGCTATGAATAGGGTGATCACTCGTCCGGATTTTGGCCGGACAGTCCGGTTTTAGAGCCTTCTGTCCGTCCTCATTTTTGACATTTTGTCCTCATTTCAGACCCCTGGCCGCCTTGCCTGGTTTGCACCAGACCATATCACAAGTGATATATGGTCTGGGAGCACCTACTGAATATCTCGTAGCGGAGGTGTGGATTACGATCGCCAACAGCCATTTATTGGGCGTTACGAATGTCTATCATTTGGCGTATACGTAGCCCATAGCCAATCATGTCAGTTGTCAGTTCAAACTACAAGTTTCCGTTTGTCGCGTAGTACGCGTGACCGTCTTTCCACCCCTCCCCGCTCTCTGATTGGCTCCCAAAATCAATCAGGAGAGCTCACTTGCCATAGTTGCCAGGCTGTCTTTCAGATCGGAACGAACGAAAGCAGCCTGGGATTTCCCAGGTTACTGGCCGCCACCGTTACCGCTGCATCACCACAAATCCCCACCCATAGCAAAGTTTGAAACTGTTGAACAAAAGCAAATGCCAAAAAGGAAACCATCCTTCAAACACACTTGGTGCTCAGAGCATCGTTTCGCCAGCAAGAGCACCGAAGGACAATACTGTGCTTTCTGTAAACTCTGCCATATTCACACTGATGTGAGTCGTCGAGGTCTGAGATTCCTTAGAGCGACACACCGACACAGAACGCCACAAAGAGAACGCCCGCAGTGCTCTGCCTATGTGTGCGAGACATAATCATCCTGCTTGTCTTGAAGCAGATTAATAATAAGTGTGAAAATTATAATCATAATACGAATAATAATTATAATTAGGGCTGTCAGTTTAATGCGTTAATTGGATTAATTAATTACATTGCAAATTAACGCGTTTAAAAAATTAACGTAATTAATTATGAGCGGCAATTCAGTGTGTGCGCATTTTAAATCTGGCGTGCGGCGAGCAAATCGCTGCCAGGGCCTTTGAACGGCAAGTATATTTATAAAACGCCATGATTTGGAGCTTTTGTAAAAAAGAATTTTCTGATCACCGAAGCTGCTCCAGCCTGACGGATCATTTGATCGATAAACACGTCCGGACAAGTTCCATCGTTACCGGTGATAGAGCGAGTGTGAGCGCACTTCAACAAACCAACACAAACCACCAAACCAACAAACCACCAAACCAACAAACCACGCTCGCAGAATTTGGGAAACGATTGAGCAAAACGACTGCAGAAAAACTGACAAACTCAATCGCAAAGTGGGTTCGCTCACTCACAATCTCTCTCTCTCACACACACTCTTAAAATTTGATTAATTAGATCAATTCATTACAAATCTTGTAATTAATTAGATAATTTTTCTTAATCGCGTGACAGCACTAATAATAATAATAAAACTACCGGTTCTAGTAGTGTCCTCACTTTTGGCCCTAAGTGTCCTCATTTTCAGAGTCATGCCGGCGGTCACCCTACGAGCGGCGGCAGTGTCGGCTCGTACCTTGATCCCGTTGAAGTTGTCCACGGCTAAGATGGTGCTCCTCTGATCCTCATAACAGATGAAGCAGAAACCTTTGGACTTCCCTGTTTTTTTGTCTCGTACCAGGTTTATGTTCACCACCTCTCCATATCTGAGAACACAAAGAACACGTTTAGATCATCCTGTTTCGAAAATGCTACATTTGCAGAAAACAACTTAGTAACATGTTTTATAAGTTTTACCCCCTTTGCTCTCTGCGCTAAGTCATCCCCCCTTCAGCGCGCTATCACATTACAGGCAGCGAGCGTTCTGGTAATGAAGCTACTGCCCATCGCGTCAGGTTTGTCAAGTTGTAGTGTACAGTTTTGTGTCATGTTTTTGTATATTTATGGAGAATCGTTTGGGAGCAGCACAGAATCTCGTAAGGAGGGTTTGAATAGGGCCCGGGAGAGATCGCTAAATTAATCAATCATGCAAAACCTCTACAGGCATGTTAGAACACGATAAAACTCCCAAAACAATCTTGAATAATTAATTAAACAGAGTAGAAGTTCTTACTGAGAGAAAACGCAGACGACGTCTCCCTCGGTGAGCTCGTAGGGCAGCCCTCCTGCGGCACAAACGGTTCATTGCGTTATTAAAAAATATATTCATTTATTTATATTTATTTAGAGATCATCTTAAAGTGAAAGTATTCCGCACCAACAAAGATCCAAGCGCTGTCCGAGTACTCCGAGTGCCAGGACACGGTCTCTTTAATGCCCAGGTTGGCCTCGCGCTCGTTCAGCTCGTTGATCAGGCGCACTTTGGTCAGAGGACTGAAGAGGACAGAGCGCGACAAAAGTATTGATATTCTGTCGTGACATTAAGCTGGTGGTGTTCTACATGCATGTCTATGAGGGAGGGTCCAGGAGTTACCATGGCAACATAATGCACACACTAACAAACACTGACAGAAAAGATTTAGGGTCGTCTGAAAAATGATACAAAATGGATTTAATCAACACATTTTCAGGAGGCTGAGATCAATACAAGGAGCGTTCATGAAAACCTGCATTTGATCCGGCCTTCAGTGTCTGTGGGTTAAACCTGCATTTGACCCGTCCTTGAGTGTCTCTGGGTTATGAAGGAATGTCACACACACACGCCCACATAAACACCAAAAAGGCACATGTTTAATATATTACTTAATAATATAAACACCAAGGTCACTTGTTTGTATATCACTTATATTACTTAACGTTTATAGGAAACACTGAAAATCATATGTGGATTGTATTATTTGACCTCGGAAGTTAATGTGTGCCAGGAAGGAAGATGGCGAGGTTGGGGAGTTCTGTGGTTCTGGTGAGCGCACTGTGGAAGAGGGGAAGACTGGTGCAAAAGAAGACTGCGCAGATGATGAGCAGAAGAATGTGGGCCGGAGCAGAAGGCGGATCCTGAATCAACATATTATTTGCATATTGTATTTTATCTGTGTGTGAGGGAAGAGCAAGTGGTCAGTTTGCTGTTCCTGGCGTAAGACTTGCTACTGTAAGCTCTAGTGCAGGAGTGTCAAACTCATTTTGCAACCTACTTTGATCCTAAAGGGGCCGGATCAGAAAACACATGGCATATATAATCCAAAAATAGCAAAAAGTCCAAATATTTGTCCAGAGAAACGCAAATCTATTACAGAAGTCTTTTTTATTTGATGAACTCTTTCTTTTACAAAATATTATAATATTATGAACAACCTGAAACTTTAAGAAAAATGCAGTTTCAACACAAATGTCTTAACATTAACTTGTATGCAGTTCACAGAATTTAGTCATGCTTTAGTCTTGCTGCTCTGGTGGGAGGCGGTTACTCACAGAGGTGCTGGAGATGCTGCTATGTTAAGAGGCACAGAAAATTACCAATATTTTAATAGAAAATTTAAATATAATTAAAATATTTTAATAGAAAATCAGTCGAGGGCCAGATTAACAGTCTTGGAGGACCGGATCTGCATGTTTGACACCCCTGCTCTAGGGGAAATACACGGGAGCTCTATTTTAGACTTTTTGTTAGGGAAATAAACTTTTGGTTAATTTGAAACTTTTGAATCTTGGTCGTCTTTAGATAAGAACACACTTTACATCCAACAGTTAAAACTGTATTTGACAAATCCTTCAGTGTCTCTGGGTTAAACCTGTAAGGAACAGTGGGACCCATCTCCAGATCTTGAGCTAGTTTTGGTCAGGACTACCTCAGCTGGAGGATTTGACCCTATTGATCAGGGTTTGATACTGAAAACTAATGCTTCTTATACTTTATGAACTCTACTTGTCGTGTTTATGTGATTTATAAAATCTATGACTGTCCTGCGGGGGAATGCAGCACCAGAGCAACAAGATACAATAGAAATATTCCTGAAGGACACATATTTGTCAGTGTAACGTTACATGAAACTACATCTTCTGAGCGTGTCACAACTTCTTATTTTGATTTTATTTCGTTTCATTGAAAAGACATGCCCCATTCATTCGTAAAATCCCTGTTTCTTCGACATCAGATTCATTCTAACACTTAATTTTTTCAAGCCGAATTAATAAAATCAGCACAAATACGTAAAACCAATATTGCGCTTTTAATTTGGACCACCGTAAAGTCACTAAAAGATCACGAAAGTATTTAATAGTTTAGTTTATTGGGGGAGTTTGTGCGAAACGAAAGAAAAAAGCCACATTTATTCAACATCCGGAAGTTTAAAAGTCAAAAACTCGCAAGGATTTTCAGTAAACATAAATAAACCCATTCGCAATGCGTAAATATCTAAAAAAAATAACTGAAAACTCAAATAAAAGTGGAAAAAAGTGCTTTGTTTACTCACTTCATGTTGAACACGGACCGGAAACAGGAAGTGACACTCTGCGCTATGGCGCCGCCTGTAGGCCAGAGTAAACAGATTTAAAAAAATAAATAAAATAAAATATTAAACTTAAATTTAATAGTTTAGTCAGATAAACGTAACGCTTTTTTGGGGCATGCACTCTTTTCATATAAAATTAAGGCATTTCATGTGTTTTTGGGACATGTATATTTCTTGTTTCATGTTGTTGTCATATTAAATACGAAAAATATACAGAGGTGATTTTGGATATTTTATTCGGTATTTCAGTGAACTAGATCTCAGAAAAACTTCCTGAAAATTCTATAGTTAACCTCCTGGAAAAAAAAAAATAAAATAAAATTAAAAAAATAAAATAAAATAAAATAAATAATAATAATAATAATAATAATAATAATAATAATAATAATAATAATAATAATAATAATAATAATAACAATAATAATAATAATAATAATAATATTTTTTTTATTTAGCGTCTCGTTTCTGATCGTCATGTAATTCTTCTCTTGGCCACGAGGTACCGCCGCTCTGTCGCCGTTTCACTGTTTTGGTTAGCATTAGCATTTAGCATACAGGAAGCTAACTACATTTAGTCACAATTTCACCAAAACTCTTAAACTAAACCTGGATTTTTTCATCATAAACCCACGGCGGATATAGTTCACATTTAGTACGAAGAGTTCTAACGTTAACTGGAGTAGAACTATGATGATTATTGGCGGGACTGTTGTAAAAAGCTGACCTAATGTTAGCTTCAAAATTATGTCTAGATTTTTTTGTACAGTAACAGTAGAAGAAATTCACTTTTTCACTTTTTTCTTTTAAAATTCCACAGGCAAGGTAGGAAAAGGCTTTATTGAGTCGGTGTTTTTCATGACATTTATTACACATTTATTATTATTATGTGTTTTGGCAAAACTCCCACATCAGGTCTAAACCAGGACGAAAACCTTGATTTAACTTGGACTAAACCAGGACAAAAACCTTGACTCAACTTGGACTAAACCAAGATTAAAACCTTGACTTAACTTGAACTAAACTAAGACTAAAACCTTGACTTAACTTGGACTAAACCTTGACTTAACTTGGACTAAACCTTGACTTAACTTAGACAAAACCAAGACTAAAACCTTGACTTAACTTGGATTAAACCAGAACCAAAGCTTTGACTGTCTCGGGTCTAAACCAGTTCTAAACCAGTACTCAACCAGGACTGAAGTCTAATGTGTAAGATTGTAGTTCTGTGTAAAGGCTTATTGTCTATGTTCCAGGATGATCTGTCAGTTCTTCATTCTGTCATCTAAAGGAGACCACCTCATTTACAAAGACTGTATCCTTCACTATTAACAGGGGCTAGGACATATCAATAAGTCTTGAATGTTTTATAATTAGGCGTGCACAATACTGAAAAATTAGCTGGATCGGGTATTGGTTCCCTGATACTGGATAAGATGATATGCTGGTTCTGTGTAATTTTTCAAAGTTCAAGTTCAGAATGACCGGAAGGAGAGGAGCGATAATTCCATAGACTTTTTTGCCACAGAAGAGGATTAACCTGAAGTTCTGCAAATGTCTCTTCTCCTCTCCACCAGCTTCATAAATCTGCCCCATCATCAAATCTTCAACCAACAAGTTCCACAAAGGATAAACATGAAGAATTTATCCAAAACTATCAAAGTAAGAAAGACGAAAGCTTAAAGGCGAACAACGATGAGCTTTAGTGAACAACTGAGCATTTTATTCATTACATAATTAATGTTATGTAATGAATAAAACATTTTGTGATGTTGATATTAGCATAGATGAATAGATTTGTGCAGTTGCGAATGCGAGACATCTTTAGGATACCACTGATCAATTCAATAAACAGTTCAATTTGTCTTTTAGGTCGTTTTCACACCAGGAAAATCCGATAGTTCACTTGCTTTGGTCCGGACCAAATTTTTATTTATTTATTTTATTTTGGTGCGGTTCACTTTCACAAAGTACTTTTTTTGTAAGTGGACCAACATCTATAAACAAAACCACGTGTGCTGAGGTCGCTCAGCCACTGGACAGAAATGAGCCGTGTCCAAACACGTGAAGGAGGAGAATCATGGTGTTACGTGCTGTTTTCAATCTAGCCTTAGCGATATGGTTTGCTTAGTTTTTACAGTTCGCACAAATTTTGAGGAGCATCGTGAAGTTTACACTATTTTACAATCAATTTCCAAACGACGAAGACACAGGGCAAGACGGCTACGGAGGACAGCGCTCATGTGCGCATCAAGTTCTGACTCTTGCTCTTCACGCAAAACGTAAGTAAGCCTCGTTTAGTTTCATTTCGTTTAGTTTCGTTTCGTCAGCCTCGGTTTCCCATAATGCTCGACATGACGGGAGTTCGTTAAGTACAAAAAGCCAACTTGTGTCGGATCGAGTCCGGTCTGCATTCTCACCTCAAACGAACCGCACCAGGATTCGAATGGAACCGTGCAGAGACTGAGCTTTTTAGGTGGTCTCGGTTCGCTTGTTTGCTCCGGATCGTGATTTTTGGTTTTTATTCACACCAGCCCAAAAGGTCAGAATCAAAGGAGCAAACAAACTCTGGTTCGTTTTAAATGAACCAAACAAGGCAGGTGTGAAAACGACCTTAATCCCACTTAACTGCACTTGTGTGTTTGGGTGACTTGAAAATCACTATATAAATGGAAAGTATTATTATTATTATTATTATTATTATTATTATTATTATTTATCATAATGTACACAAATGTGGCTCCGTAACTGCCCTCTTCAGTTCGAGGAGAGAACAGCAGGGATGTGGTTCGAGTGTTTTATGAAAAAGTCACAGCTCTGCCCGGAGACCAGCCTCCAGTTGTCATGGTAACTCATATTTGTTTAATCATAATAGTATTGTATGTGTGTGTGTTTGTGTGTGTGTGTGTGTGGGGGGGGGGGGTATCTGTCCAAACTGTTCAAATTGTGCAGACCTCCACCCAGAGGGACCCTACCCCGCAGACCTCCACCCGCATGTCCCTCACTATTTTCATTAGCTTACTTTTTATAAGCAAATTAATTACTGTTTTTGTCCGTTTTTGCCTTAGTTCGTTGTTAAATGTTAGGGTTAAATGTTATTAAATGTTATTAAAATGTTATTAAAATCTTCAATTTTCAGTTCACTTATTAGCACTTCAAAGACTGTATAGTACATTTAATCCCTAAAACATTTCTAAAAGCTTTGTTGTAATGATGTTTACAGCAACATTTTCTAACATGGAAGGCTGCTGACTTGTAGATTAATAATGAGATTTAAAGTGTGCATATTATAACATAATGATCAATAAGTGTGGAGTGAACGAACAATGAACTGTAAAGCGCTTTGGGTGTCATGAAAGGCGCTATATAAATGCTATGAATTATTATTATTATTAATTATTATACTGTAGATTATAACTACAGAGCAGAAACATACGGAAGCCGACATAGGCCATGTTCGTAATGATTATTTTCCACCTTAATAATGAGAAAATTAACTTGAGATCTCGAGAAAACGACACAATTAATTCGTGATCTCGAGAAAACAAAACTGTTATTTTGAGATCTCGAGAAAACAGCTGAGATGTCGGCCTAGCTACTACTACGCCCCCTTGTAGGCCAGACAACCTGGCCCTTTCATAAGTTTGGAGATAAATTCTACGACCTCAGCTGGATCACTGTATCTCCGTCGGTAAAGATGAAGCCGGGCCAGTCTTCTGCGGAGGTGCCGCGGACTAATCTTGAAATTATCCTGAATTAAAAGACGTAATACAATCTCCCCCTGTGACAACCCCTGATCAAAATATTGCCTTATCAGCTGATCAATTATTATTCCAGACATTCTAATGACCAAAAACGCGTCTATTCAGAATGAGAAATAACCCCGAAGTCAGCCTGTCACAACGTGGCGGTAGACGTTTCAGTTGTTTTCTCGAGATCACGGAATAATTGTTTCGTTTTCTCGAGGTCTCGAAATAACTGTTTTGTTTTCTCGTGATCACGAATTAATGATGGCCTCTGTCGACTTCCGTAGAAACAAGCACCATATTTGTGTCATTTATATTTCCTGAATCATAAAGAGCTGAATTTCAGTGTGGGGGAAAAAAACAAAAACGTGGCTGTTGCTGCAGGTGTTCTAGTCAGTGAGAACAAGTAGAAGGCACTCTCGTGAAAAGGATCAAAACTTAAAACACAATAAAGTCGCAGGTGGAAAAGTAGAGTTAAAAGGCCCTGCAATTACAAATCCTGTGCGCAACCTGTACATATGTTTTTTGACAATAAAGGTGACATTGAACTTTGAACTTTTAAATGGCCAAAACCAACAAGTTTCGACCATGACTAGTCTTCATCACGGCTGAGTTAAAACATTTTAAGCATGGACGTGGCCTTTTAACTACTTTTCTTCGTGCGACTTTTACCTCTTTGGAGTGCCTGGATTTTGTTGTGTCTAAAGTGTTAAATTTCATTGTGTTGAATATGTTTTTTTTTATATTAATTTACAGAATGATAAAGACATGTATTTCGTGCACGTGAAACAGGGAGGACTGTTCTGGGTCGTCACCACGAACTCCGCCTCGTCGCCCTTCACCATTGTCGACTTCCTCAACAAGTAAAAACTCCACCACTGTTTTGCATTATGACGATTCAAATCAGGCTCACACATTAGCTGCGCGCTTCAGATCCATCTCAGTGAGGGAACCCAGGGGAACACCACCTGACGACACGAGTATTGTGTAGAGCTGGACTGGGACAAAAAACGTCCCAGGCATTTTTGTCTTAGACTGGCCCCTCATAATTAGCGGAGCACAACAGACTAATTTATGTTTGTGTTCTCCGAAGCAAAGTATTTTACTATTGTTACGTCTTGGTCGAGGGGAAACCAGGGTGCAACATTTAAAGGAAAAATCCCAAAAAACACCAGCAAACTCACAGAAACTACTCATTCTATGGCAAAAGGAGAAATTCAATTTGTCAACTGGACAAAGTTTATTTGGTCGAAGACGTTTTGCAGCTCGCCCAAGCTGCTTCACCAGTTCTGGCTAGAGTGCTGGTGGACACTGCTTATAACTCACTGCAGGGAGGAGCTAACTACAGTGAAATTACTATGAAAATATCACACCTATTTGTTCTCAATGTTTTCAAGAACTGAAGAAGCAGCTTGGATGAGCTGCGAAACGTATTCGACCAAATAAACTTTGTCCAGGTGACAAATTGAATTTTTCCTTTTGCCGTGGATTCTACCTGGACGACTGAGGGATTCTTCATACACATTCAGCGGTTTATTTAATCTTGCACAGACCAAAAAAAAACAATTAATGTAGGTCACCTGTTCTGGCTTCAAAACGGTGAATTTCGCGATTTTTGAATTTGAGCGATTTTCATTCCTGTCCATCACCTATAAGTCCCGGTATTATCCTAACATTATTACTGCTGACCTGCTGTGCCTGTGCGACACTTCCCTGGTCACTCTGTCCCTCGGGTTCCCTCGGGTTCCCTCGGGTTCCCTCGGGTTCCCTCGGGTTCCCTCGGGTTCCCTCGGGTTCTCTCGGGTTCCCTGTCCACAGTCTCTGGCTGCTCCTCTCCCTGTCCACCTTCAGCCTGGGCTGCAGAGGACGTGGAGGCTCCAGCCCCTCCAGAGAATATGTCTGTTATTTTAGAACATTTTGCAGCGTCTATAGTGAGATTTTGTCAATCTTTTAGCTCCGTAACTTCTCCACACCCCCTTTCTGCCGCTTCTCCATGTTTCCACGCTCAACACTGAAACTGGCGGGGATCAGTGCAGAGAAAGGGGTGGGATCGCTCTCGTAAGCTTCTATATCCTGATTGGTTTAGTCCACTGTCTGTATTGAAGATGGACCAATGGGCCGGTCTCTAAGTAAAAAGAAACAACAACAGCATTGGCCCCGAGGACTGTCGACCCACGGGGAAAATGCCCGGTATGCCTGATTACCAGTCCAGGCCTTGTATTGTGTGCTGTGCATCACATTAGAACAGGTTAAAGCCCCACTGCGGGACATTTCCTCACGTTAGAAGAGGGTTAAAGCCGTTTTGCCGTGTGTTTCAGACTGTGTTCCCTGGTGAAGGATTACTGTGGAACCCTGAGTGAGAAGTCTGTGCAGATGAACTTCGCTCTGATCTACGAGCTCCTGGACGAAGTGGTGGTACGGACTTTCTGACTTTCTTTTTTACCGTTTACGAGATTCTAGGGTGGCCCATAGGTGCAACGTCAAATGGTCTATTCCACTGAGAAAAGGAAGAACTGTGAGGGAGGATTTCTTTTGAGTAAACGGCGCCAATTATTATTATTATTAAAGCAGACCTATTCTGCAAAATCGACTTTTCGACTTTCCCCTCACCATTTACTCACCCAGAGTCGTATTCGGAGTCGTGCATGTTTGAGCAATGTGTAATCGCTTCCATTTTGCCGATCAACTCCCATACTTATCTGTTCTCCAGTTTAATTTCCTTAATCACCAGAGTTCCCTAGTTATTTTGGTATAAATGATGTGCAGCTGTCGTAGAAGGGATCTTTGTTGTGTCGGCGTTTACGGTGACATCAGCTCCCATCGGGGACCTCAGTTTTCGAACACGAAAGTCAGCGAGCTTGTTTCTTTTATTAAGACATTTTAGATGAATATTGTGATTGAAAATGTCCAAATTATAACAGAAAGATCCACAGGTGCAATAGATTCTAACTACAGAGCAGATACGATCACAGTGCTTTAATGCTTTAATGAATAATGGGTTTTTTAGGAACATTTATTGAAAAAATTCTTTAGAGATTTTATTTTTAGTTGTGTGTTTTAAATAATTTTCCATCTCTTATGTTTTCTTAAGTTTACCACACACTACAAGATTTTTTGGTCTTAAATTATTTTTAAACGTGTGACAAAAAGTGCACACAACGGACACGAGGAGAATCTTATGAGATTTAAAATCTCCGATCGCAAAGACTTCAGGAGGATATGTCTGCAGACCACAGGTTAAAGTTGTGAGCGCGATCACCTCTGCTGTTTCCTGTTTAAATGGTCACATTTTTATACAGCGCTTTTCCACCTACAAGGCACCCAAAGCACTTTACAACAAGGACCCACTCACCCATTCACACACCAGTGTACGCAGACACTGGGGGCGAGGGGGGCAAGTGTTTTGCCCAAGGACACAACGGCAGCATTCATCTGTGGGAGCTGGAATCGTACCGCCAACCTGTGGGTCAGTGGATCTGACCGCTCAACCACTAGGGGTGTGTAAAATAATCGTCATGACAATGCATCGCGATACTAACTTTCACAATACAGTATACTGCATCGATTCTTGATGCCAAAAATCGATTATTATTAATTAATAATTTAATATTTAATAATTAAATATTTAATATTAATACATAAATAAATACATTAATTATTAGGTTTTTTTTTAATAAATCCTATGTACTTTTTTCTTTGTGAAAGGGTATTGTTTGTTATGATGGTAGCTACCTCCAAAATGGCAAATGTTTGAACATCATTTTTTGTTTTAGAAAAAATCTTATGCACTTTTTTTGTTATTGGTTTGGTTTATTTGTTTTTGTTATTCAATAAATTCAGTTATGAATTGAGTTGCTCAGAGTTATGTATCAATTGAAGACATTACCCAGATACACAGCCACTGATATTTAAGTTATCCTCTTTTTTTTTGGTACATTTTCACTGAAGTATGTAGAATATATTGCAATGCATCACAATAATTCAAGTATTGTGATGCATCGTGATAGTATCGCATCGTGGCATATGAATCGTGATTCGAATTGAATCGTGACTTCTTTGCCAATACCCACCCCTATCAACCACTGATGTTTTTTATGTCAAGAGCGGGATTTGAACTTTTGGATCAGTGGACAAACGCTCTACCAACTGAGCTGTTGCCAACCACTCACTTTGAGACTCAAAGATCAAGATCAAAGTCAGATTTATTGTCAATTCTGCCATATGTGTTCGACATACAGTGAATCAAAATTTCCCTTCTCTCTGGTCAAGTAGTGCAAAAAGACTGTGTACAGAATACAACATAAAGACGAAACAAAACAAAAACTATCTAAGACAAAAATCTAAAAACTAAAATCTAAGATCTAAAATCTGAAAACAGTGCAACAGAATAAATAAATACCTATTTACAGATGTCCAAAAATGTGCAGTGTGAATTAGGGATGTCAACAATTAATCGACTAACGATTAATTGTCGATCAAGACGTCGATTAAAATGCATTAATTGTAACTAATCGCTAGAGGAGAGGGCGCTACTCTGGAATGTGAACACGAGATGTGAACCCACTCGCGAGAAGGACCATAGCGTTACATCCGCGGCCGCATCTAGAAGCAGTGCAAAATGTTCTCCTGCCCACCCAATTTTTGCGGCTTGGTTCTCTCCGCGTCCCGCTGTCTGCGTGAACACGTGCGCGGCGCGCTGCACATGCTCCTCAGCTCCGGGCCGTAGCAGGCTCCACGTGAAAGCGCAGTGGAAGCAGCCCGCTGTCTGGCCCGTGTGCCGGTGTGTGTGTGTGTGTGTGTGTGTGTGTGTGCGACTGTGTGTGTGTGTGAATGAAATATTTTCCCCGATCAATTCATTTTTTTATCATTTCATATCACGGAGCTCTGCGTCAAGCCGCATGTACCACGCACCTAAAAGCGCGAGTTTCGTTTTTGCAAAAAAACTTCCTCAATTTATTATCAATAAAGAATGTATTTTGTTATTCAGCATCAATACATTTGTGTGTTTTTTACTATTGAAACACTAAAATTCAGGTGAAAAACGCCGCTTATCAATTAATCGTAAGTCGATCGATAAGGTCAATCAACTATAGATTAATGAATTAATCGATAATTTGCATCCCTAGTGTGAATCAAAATGTGCAATGGAAGATAGTACAGCAGTACTGTACAGTACAGTACAGGAAGAAGATACAGCAGTGAGAGAGTAAATGTGCAACAGTAGTAATTCTAGTGCAGTAACAGTAGTAAACAACAGTGCAGTAGTGAATGGGCAACAGTGCAACAGTCGTCCTTAGCAGCAGTTTTTAAAGTGTCTAGAATGATATGTCTTCAGATACATGATGTTTAAAGCATAAAATATTGGTGATAAAGTCCAGAGGAATTAGAGTCACTATCGCTAATCTGCATCTGATCCTTCGCTGTGTGGATGTAAACAGACACACAAGAGGAACTACTCTGGCCTTTTTACTTTGAAAGAACGCCTCAAACTGGATTAACAGAGCTGTTTTGTGGACTGGATGTCATTATTTGAGGAAGACAATTTCTGTGGATAATGTGGATGAACTGCTGCATTTTAAATTTACCGCTTTAAAAGAGCTGCGTAATAAAGTCTTCTCGTTGTTTCTTGCGTCTCTGTGTCCATCACTCCTCTGCCCCTGATGTTTTATTGGCTCTTACTGTAGCGTTGCTGATGTTGGTTATGATCTGACACTGACACCACACATGACGAGTTCATAATCGCAGAGGAAGACACAAAGTCGGGACACACCTTCCTGAAACAAATCGCAGCCAAAATCCTGTAGTGTGTGGCGGGCTTTAGTGTTTGAATGTCTGGATATTGCACCTCAGGACCACCAAAAACAGAATCGTATTTTCTATTGTAGGATTACAGGGTATTTTGTATATATCTGCTTTTATTTTGTAGGATTGAAATGTGTTTGTGTTTTATTTTGTAGGATTATGGGTACATCCAGACAACCTCGTGCGACGTGTTGAAAAACTTCATCCAAACTGAAGCTGTGAGCTCGAGAAACTTCAGCCTCTTTGATCTCAGCAACGTGGCTCTGGTGAGAAATAAATGAACAAATAGACCTTTACTACTAATACAGGAAGTGCTCCATTGTGTTTTTAAACTCCATACACCATCACTAGAATCATTTGGATGATTTCAGTTCTAAAATTGCCGAATCTTTACTAAACTAAAGGTAAAAGGAGCTGTTACCTTGTGAACTGGGTGATCTCTCTTCAGCCTAAATCCCTTTGGTCATAGTTTTAGGCAAAATGTTTGTATTAGTGCTGTCAGTTAACACGTTAATTAGATTAATTAATTACACTGCAAATTAACACGTTATAAAAATTAACGCAATTCATTATGAGCGGCAATTCAATGCATGCGCGTTTTAAATTTGGCGTGCGGCGAGCAAATCGCTGCCAGGGCCTTTGAACGGCAAGTTTATTTATAAAAAAGAACAAAGACAGGACGATCAGCAAGAACGCCGTGATTTGGAGCTTTTGTCTAAAAAGAATTTTCCGATCACCGAGGCTGCTCCAGCCCGACGGATCAATTGAACGTGAAACACGTCCAGACAAGTTCCATCGTTACCACCAAACCACCAAAACACGATTGCAGAATTTGGGAAACGAATGATCAAAGCGACCACTTGAACACTTTGTTTGTTTGCTCGTTCTCTCACACTCTTAAAATGCGATTAATTAGATTAATTATTTAATTACAAATCCTGTAATGAATTAGATTTTTTTTTTTAATCGCCGGACATCACTAGTTTGTATCAATCCATAAAGTTCTTCAGGAAAGTAAACTACTGTACTACTGCTACTAAAACGACCGTTTCATGACATCACAAGGTGGAACAGATCATTGTGATGTTTTTATGAAGTTACAGCATTATAACGTTTCTATAATCCAATCTATAATCAATATTTTCTTGTGACGTTTCAGTTTGGAGCTGAGACGCAGCAGAGTAAAGTGGCCCCGAGTTCAGCAGCAACGAGACCAATTCATCAGCGAGAACAGGTCAGTACTGAAAATACTACTATAAGTACTACTACTACTACTACTACTACTACTACTACTACTGTACCTACTGTAAGTACTACTACTACTGCAAACCACCAGTGAGTACTACTACTACTGCAAACCACCAGGGAACGACTACTGTAAGTACTACTACTACTACTACTACTACTGTACCTACTGTAAGTACTACTACTGCAAACCACCAGTGAGTACTACTACTATACTATACTACTACTATAAACGGGGTCTAACCAGCATGAGGGCCAGAGCTGACGAAGCCTCTCGGATGAGCGGCGAAACGTTTTCAACCAAACAAACTTTGTCCAGTTGACAAATTGAACTTCTCCTTTTATCATGGATTCTACCTGGACGATTGAGGGACTTTTCACACATACTACTACTACTGCAAACCACCAGGGAACGACTACTGTAAGTACTACTACTACTACTACTGCAAACCACGAGTGAATGACTACTGTAAGTACTACTACTACTACTACTACTGTACCTACTGTAAGTACTACTACTACTACTACTGTACCTACTGTAAGTACTACTACTACTACTGCAAACCACCAGTGAGTACTACTACTACTGCAAACCACCAGGGAACGACTACTGTAAGTACTACTACTACTGCAAACCACCAGTGAACGACTACTGTAAGTACTACTACTACTACTACTGTACCTACTGTAAGTACTACTACTACTACTACTGCAAACCACCAGTGAGTACTACTACTGCAAACCAACTGGGAACGACTACTGTAAGTACTACTACTACTACTACTGCAAACCACCAGTGAACGACTACTGTAAGTACTACTACTACTACTACTACTACTACTACTGTACCTACTGTAAGTACTACTACTACTACTACTGTACCTACTGTAAGTACTACTATTACTACTGCAAACCACCAGTGAGTACTACTACTACTGCAAACCACCAGGGAACGACTACTGTAAGTACTACTACTACTACTGCAAACCACCAGTGAACGACTACTGTAAGTACTACTACT